>CM046464.1:11977243-12577243 GCA_025506415.1 Flaveria robusta | reverse complement strand
ATCTGTTAAGTGTTCTAAGTCTCTACTCATTGTGAAACTGATTGCATTGAACACCTTCACCGGTCCTGCAATTGGTATCAGAGCTTTCCAGGCTCTTGATTGTAAGATCTCACCATCTTAGATCTCTCAGTTTTCACAAAACACTTAACAACTCAAATGGCAGCTCTCTCAAAGGCTGATATAGAAACTGGCACTATGACAAAGTCCCCACTGATCACTCCTGAAGACTTTAATACTTGGTGTCAAAGAATGGAAGGCTTCATCAAGTCATAACACTGCAGGATGTGGGAATCTGTTGTCTCTGGACCTTACATTCCATGCACCTCTTCAGCTGCTGCTGGAGGTGGCATGATTCCAAAAGACGTGGCTGACTTTTCTGAAGAAGATAAGAAGAAGATTGATATCGATCAGAAAGCCATGACTACCCTCCAAACTACTCTTCCAAACTCCATTTACAGGGGCTTCAAGAAGTGTAAAACTGCCAAGCAGTTATGGGATGCACTAAAGCTCATGTATGAGGAGTCCTCTGAAGCAAAAGAGAACAAAAAGCATCTCTTGAAGCAGTAGTTTGAGAAATCCACCTACAAGACAGGTGAAACCATGACTCAACAATACTTCAGAAATGTTGAGATTGTGGACACTCTAATGGATGTTGGAGTAACTCTTGAGAACGACGACATTGTGAGGAAGTTCATGTCCTCTCTTCCTAGATAGTGGACCCATTTCTGTGTTATTATTAATAGTACTGAGAACCTCAAGACTCTTACTCTTACAGAGTTGTATAGTATCCTTAGTGGCTACCAGATGGAGATGAACATGCAAAATCCATCTGGTAACTCCAGCAATCAGCAGTGTTCAGCCCTCCATGTGATTGAAAGGGATTGAAGAGAACCACAACATCATCTCATCTGCTACCCTGACAACTCACAAAAGGGTCCTTTCATCACCTTCCCTGAGACACCAAGGGAGAGCTACTTCCAAGGAAGTCCATTCCAAGAGACAAGCTCTTCTCATGCCTTTGTGTCTGCTGATGAGAGTTCAGGCAACTTTCTCTTCACCCTTGAAGACCTGGACTGTATCCATCCAGATGATCTGAAGTATATGGAGATAGCCCAGCAGATGGCTCTGCTCACTCACAGAGCCAAGAAGTTCTACAAGAGAACAGGGAGGAAGTTTTCTAGCAATGCAGCCAGTAGAAAGTTTGGATTGGACAAAAGCAAAGTGAAGTGTTTCAACTACAACCAAATATGACACTTTGCTAGGGAGTGCAAGGCACCAAGAACAAATGGTGGCCAAGCACAAGCCAGACCAAACTACACTGAAGGAGCCACCCAGAATGAGAAGCCAAAGCAGCAAGCTACAGTTGCTGTTGAAGAAGGAGGCTTTGACTGGAGTTTTCAAATGGAAGATGCATCCCCAAACCAAGCACTGATGGCAGATCATGATAAAGCCAAGGTATTGGAACATCTTTGTACTCCTGATTGTACTGCTAAAGTAAATAGATATAGGTCCTTCAACTTGGAGATGAGATCTGATCTTGAGTCATTAAATATCTTAAAATTTGATTTCAAAAGAGCTGAAACTAGATATAAACTAAAAATAGAAGATTTGAAGAAAACCATTTCCACTCTTAAACATGAACACACCAACTACAGGACGCAGATCAAAGATCTCATCACTAAGTTAACTGAATGCCAGGCTAAGCTTGTGATTAGCAAAGCCAGGGTAGAAAAATGTGTTCTTGAAGAAGAGACCTTCAAGAACATAAGATCCTCATCTCTGCATGCCAAAGTTTGTTACCAGAATAAGCTGGGACTGGGTTCTACTAAGATAGCTCATCCACACTCCTTACTATCTATAAGTTCTCCAAGGTGTGGAACTTGTGAAGATGAGCTTCCCCTCATAGACCCCATGAGTGAAGAGGATGAAGAGGAGATAGTGAAGGATGGATCTGAGAAGAATGAAGAAGATCATCCTAAGAAGGGTCACTATTCTCCTGAGGAAAGAAATCTAGTTGGGTTGACAAAGTCCAAGAGAAAGAACTTGATCAAAAGAGCCAAGAGAAAGTCTAAGAAAGCTCAAGAGATCAAGGCCACTTTCAACTCTAAGCAGAAACAAGTGTTCATCTCTGTAGGATTTGAAGTGGTAAAGGCTGAAGACTCAACTATGAATCCTAGTACCAGGGGTTCTAGTTCTTGTCAAACTCATCCCAACAACAAGAAAAAGGTTGATTTGTTATGTACCACTGCTGCACAGCCTGAACCATCCATATCCAACAGCAAGTCACTCCCTAAAAAGCCTACTACTTCATCTGTGAAGAAGAAGATGGAAATGGAAAGTGATCAAAATCAGTCTTGCTCTCAAAAGAAGCCTTCCAGAAGAATGCAGATGTATTGTGTCATGTGTGGCAGTACTTCTCATTTGGCTAAGGATTGCATTTACAATCCTAAAAGCACTGTGCACATGATCAAGAAGAAAACTTCTGAGAAGATCAAGAAGAAGCCAGCTTCCAAAGGAAAAGCTTTTCCTCTCGGAAGCTCCAAAGTGAAGAAGAAGACAAGTGAAAACTTGCCTTCGGAAGAAAAATTTGTCTCGGAAAAAAGGAATGCTTCCGAAGTACTGAAGCCTGTTGTAGTGAAAGCAAGATTTTCTGAAGGTCCAGTCTCCAAAACTTCCGATGTTGTCAAAACTTCTGAAGTGTTGAAGGTCAAGTCTAAGCTTCCAAAGGTGGTGTGGAAGTCAAAGAAAGACCATGTGACTGAAAGTTCTTCATCAACAACAGTTGCTGATCCTCAAAGCTTGAACATAAGATCAATACTGTTGCATTGTCTTCTGTTGATATTAATGAGCCCAAGACCAGCAAGGTTTGGGTTTCCAAATGTAACTAATCATCTCTTTTTGTGTAGGAACAACTAAAGCCCAACAAGAATGTATGGATCATTGACAGTGGCTGTTCCAGACACATGGCAGGCAATGGCTCTCTACTTCAAAATTTTGAGAAAATTGATGGAGGGCCTGTTGCTTTTGTAGGAGATGCAGGAGGTTACATTACTGGAAGGGGCATGGTCACAAATGGTAAGCTTTGCATTGAGAAGGTAAACTTTGTCAAGGAGCTTGGATACAATTTACTGAGTGTATCTTAATTTTGTGATCAAAGACACAACATGCTCTTTACTGAGCATGAGTGCATTGTTCTCAAGCCCGGGGTGGTCATTCCTCAGGAGCATATACTGCTCAGAGCCCCAAGGAAAGGGAACATGTATAAGATGGATTTGAATGAAACTTTCCCTTAAGGAGAAGTGTCTTGCTTTCTGTCTAAAGCAAATAATGATGAGTCTTTTCTCTTGCATAAAAGAATGTGCCATGCAAACTTTAAAAACATGAATAAATTAATTAAGAATGATTTGGTAACTGGAATGCCAAAGAAAGAGTTTACAAGTGATGATCATTGTGTTGCATGCCTGAAAGGGAAGCAGCATAAGGTATCTCACAAGCCAAAGGAAAAAAACTCCATCAATACTCCCCTACACTTGTTACATATGTATCTTTTTGGCCCCACCAGTGTAATGAGTCTAGGAAGGACCTCATACTATTTAGTGATCACAGATGATTTTACTAGATTTACTTGGGTCTTTTTCCTTAGAACTAAGGATGAGACTCCTGAAATCTTGAAGAATTTCATTCTGAAAATTGAGAATAAATCTGATCATAAGGTCAAGATCATAAGATGTGATCAAGGAACTAAATTTAAGAACCAAATCATTGATACATTCTGTGATGAAAAGGGTATTACAAGACAATATAGTGCTGCCAGGACTCCTTAGCAAAATGGTGTTCCTAAGAGGAGAAACAGAACACTAATTGAAGCTGCAAGAACCATGTTGTCTGACTCTAAATTGCCTATCACCTTCTGGGCAGAAGCAGTGAACACTGCTTGCTATGTGCAGAACAGAGTTTTAGTAGTTAAGACTCATGGTAAGACTTCTTATGAACTGTGGCACAAAAGGAGACTTTTATTGGTTTCCTCAGATCATTTGGATGTCCTTGCACAATCTTGAATACCAAAGATCAGATAGCCAAATTTGATGAGAAATCAGATGATGGATACTTTATTGGATACTCTTCTCAAGCCAAGACTTATAGAGTATACAATATTAGAACTAGAATAGTTGATGAGTCAGCCAATGTGACTTTCAATGAACACACTCCTTGTGTGAGAGGTTCTGGTCCAGACTGGCTGTTTGATCTTGATTTAGTTACCAAATGTTTTAACAAGTCTTGTGAGAACATTTCAAGATCTACAGGTAACTTATCAACAGAAGATCCTGACCCAAGATTTGAGCTGAGAAGACCTTTAAATCAATCTACTTCAGCTCCAGTGGTAACAAATTCTGCAGATGGAGCTCCTATCATCACAAGTATAACAAATCCAGCTGATACATCTGAAGTGCCATCAAATTCCAGCTCAAAGGCACAAAATCAAAAGAAAGGAGCTTTAAATGTAGAAGGAAGTGGTAATGGTGACAATGATCAAGAATTCCTTGATGCTGACTATCATTCCATGAAAGACAACATCAATGATGTCACACACTTATTGGATCAAGTCTCTCTTGATAAGAGTGTTGATGTTATGGGAGAATCTACTATGCCTAATCATAATTTTTTAAATTTAGACCTTTCCAACCAACTTGCTGTGATCCCTCAACTCAGGGTCCACAAGTCTCACCCCACCACAAACATCATTGGTGAAGTTGAGAAGGGGGTAAGAACAAGAGGACAAACCCATGACAAAAATGTTTGTCTCTACTCTTGTTTCCTATCCCAAGTAGAGCCAAAGAAAGTTGTAGAGGCTCTAAAGGATGGAAGTTGGGTTGAAGCTATGAAGGAGGAGCTGCTTCAATTCAAAAGGAAAAAGGTTTGGAACTTATGTCCTCTTCCTCCAGGGAAGACTACCATAGGAACCAAGTGGGTGTTCAGAAACAAGAAAGATGATAGAGGACTTGTAATCAAAAACAAGGCAAGACTAGTTATTCAAGGGTATACTCAAGTGGAAGGGATTGATTACACTGATGTCTTTGCTCCAGTAGCAAGACTTGAAGCTGTTAGGATATTCGTAGCTTTTGCTG
This sequence comes from Flaveria robusta, assembly GCA_025506415.1. Lineage (NCBI taxonomy): Eukaryota > Viridiplantae > Streptophyta > Magnoliopsida > Asterales > Asteraceae > Flaveria > Flaveria robusta. The sequence goes on along the minus strand of CM046464.1, from coordinate 12,572,117 downwards.
CATCCAAGAATTTCAAGGTCTACCAACTTGATGCCAAGTGTGCTTTTTTATATGGGGTGATTGATGAAGAGGTGTATGTCAAACAACCACTTGGTTTTGCATATCCAGATCAACCTGGTTATGTCTGCAGGCTTGATAAAGCTCTCTATGGGCTGCACCAAGCTCCAAGGAAGTGGTATGAGACTCTATCTCAGTACCTATGTCAACATGGTTACAGAAGGGGTACTATAGATGGAACTCTCTTCATCAAAGGAACAGGAAATGACTTAATGCTGGTTCAAGTTTATGTTCATGACATTATCTTTGGGTCAACTAATCCAAAGCTCTGCAAGGACTTTGAGAAGCTGATGAAGAATAGATTTGAAATGAGTGCAATGGGAGAACTCAATTTCTTTCTAGGAATTCAAGTGAAGCAGGTTGACGATGGCATCTTCATCAGTCAGTCAATGTATGTTCAGGATATACTAACAAGATTCAACATGACTGATTGTAAGGTTGCAAAGACACCCATAGCAAGAAACCACTCCCTTGGACCTGACCTTAAGGGGGAGTGTGTGGATGAACATCTCTATAGGGCTATGATTGGGTCTCTTATGTACCTCACTGCCAGTAGGCCTGATATCATGTTTGCCACATGTATTTGTGCTAGATATCAAGCCAACCCCAGGTTGTCACACCTGGTTGCTGTCAAGAGAATTCTAAGATATCTCAAAGGTGCTCCATCACTAGGCTTTTGGTATCCAAAGAATTCTGACTTCAATCTATATGCATATACAGATAGTGACTATGGTGGCTACAACATGACTACAAAGTCTACTTCAGGGGGATGTCAATTTCTTGGTGGAAGGATAGTCTCATGGCAATGCAAGAAACAATCCTGTGTATCTGCATTAACTGCTGAATCTGAATACATTGCTGCTGCTAGCTACTATGCTCAGGTGCTTTGGATTTAAAATCAGATGCTAGACTACGGATTCAACTTCAAAGAGACTCCCATCCACATAGACAACAATAGTGCCATCTCTATTACAGAGAATCCTATGCAGCACTCAAGGACCAAACATATTAAAATCAGGTATCATTTAATTAGAGATAATTTTGAACAATATGCTGATCTGTTCACCAAAGCTTTTGATGAACAGAGATTTAAGTATCTCATATCAACTATTGGGATGATTAACTTTGAGTAGCTTTTTCTTAAAACTTAAGTTCAATATTATTTCTAAAATCTGTGTGTCCTTAGTTGTCTATTTTATCACCTTCATAAGCCCCAAACTATCTTAGAAGAAGAGTCTTTTAGAAAATATTCCTTAGATTTTTGAAAATTTTGAACATAATTTCTTTCGAAAGAAACTGAGTTACCTTCGAAAGCAAATTATGTCTTTAATATCAAATAACTGCTTATAACAATTTGCCTCCGGAAGAAATTTTCTTAATTTCTTCCGAAGCCAAATTTTTACAACTACTCACATGCTATTAAAGAACAATTTTCTTCCGAAAGTACTTATCTCTATGAAGTGAGAAATACCCTAAGTATTTTTTTCCGAAGCAAAATTTTCGAAACTCTTAGAAATATCTTCTGAAGCCAAATTGGCTTCGGAAGCTTTTATCAAAACTTTCGAAGCCAAATTACCTTCGGAAGATTTTTGACTTCCAAGAAAACTACTTTTAGGGCAATTTTTTAGAGGTGGGACTGCCATCCGGATTTCAAAGTTTATCCTTTCGCATTAACTTTGTCTCAAATCCGTTTCATATATATATATTCAACGGTTTCCCCCTCTTTCACTTTTCACTCTTCATCGCAACATCTTGATAACCTAAATTCACCCACAAACCGCCTTCGTTCTTATCTTCCTTCACGACGAAGTTCTCTAAAATGGCCAACCTAAATCGCAGAAACCAACCCGATTTCTCCATGCAACTTCACAGGCAACACAATCAGGTTGCTCTGTTGAACTCTGAGAAAGATCTTGGTTTCTCAGAGGTTTGCCGTTTCCTCTCTTAGACAAACTACTTCACCTCCCTCACCATTGATCCTCCTCTCTATGAGGATCATCTTTTGGACTTCTGGCAGACCTGCCAAGAGGTCACCAAGGATGGGGAGAACGCACTATCTGCCACAGTGCAGGGGAGGACAGTCTTCATCACTCCGGCCATCATCAACACTCATCTTCAGATGGATGATGCAGAAGGTGATTTTTCCTTCCCCTAATCTGCTGTTAACCAGTCTTTCGAGCAGATGGGTTATGAGGGACACTTCTCAGTCAGAACCTTTTGGAAAGGGAATGTCTCATCCTAGTGGAAGTACCTCTTCCATGTCATCATACACAGCCTGTCAAACAAGCATGGAGGATGGGACCAGATTCCTGAGGATCTTTCCTTCATAGTCCATGGACTGGTTCAGGGGGTCAAGTTCAGGTATTCACATTTTGTCTACCTTAATCTGCTTTCTAACTTGGACTCCCTAGAATACTACATGTTCCCTAGATATATCAAGCACATTCTTAACTGTGTATTAGGCTCACGGTTGAGGGGAACAAGTAGAATTCTAAAATTGGGACAGATGAAGCCCGATATTTTTAAAATAATGAGAAAACCAATTGTGGGATTCTCTAGGGTAGAAACAGCCCTTGTCCCCAAAATGTTAGAGCTCATTGCTTAAGGTGACAACCTAGCACCACTAGCTAGTGTTAAACCCACACCTGCTATTTCACAACCACCATCTCAACCTACAATAACCATCACCTACTCAAGAAAACTCAAACGAACCCCTGCTCAAGCTATTCAGTCTGAGTAGGCCCTTATATTATCACCCATGCAAGAGGAAGTGGACACTGGAGCTCCCACTTCCCTTGAGTAGCAAACCACTCCCATCTCTCATATTATCAGTGCTGAGGTTCCTCATGCTCAGTCTGATAAGCTCATCACCCAAACAGCCTTAAGCCTTCACTCAAAGTCTCAAAACTCTAGTGAACAACCTTCAGGGGATAGTTACCATCCCCAGCCTTTTGATCTCAACCAACCAATCCCTAACCTTGAATTCTATGATGATGAAGACATGGGATTTAGTGAGTACCATGAGTCTCTGTTCTCCATCCTTGCTCAAGGAGAGATGAGTGCTCCTGCCACTCCCATGTCTAGCCCACATCATCCACCCCAAACTGAGGTGGATCTCCCTGAACAAGTTCAGGAGGTCCATATGGGAGAGGCTCTCATTATTGCTAGTGATTACATCATTCAAACCTCAACCATGGCAACTCAGCCCATTGACACTTCACCTGAAGTTATTAGTGAGCAGAGGAAATCCAGTAGCCAAGAATACTATCCTGGTGATGAGGAAGAGGACATCAGCACAATTCTCTCATCCCCCCATGATTCTTCATCTGAAGATGAGGGGAGTCTGAAACTAAAGGTGCAACAACTTCAAAAACTATGCACCTCTTTAGTCTTCAAGGTCACTTGGAATCTCAAGTGACTACCTTACAGCAGAGGGTTAATGTTCAGCAACTTGAGATCACCGATCTCAAGGGCAAGCTAACTGAGAGACCATCAGGACAAACTCAACCAGGTCCACAAGAACCTATGGAAGTAGTGGACTTGACCTCCAGCTCACCTATGCAAGTGGGTGATGCTATCAAAAATAGGGAGAAAGTCTCTACAACCACAGAACCTGGGAGTTTTGTCATGAGTATGGACAATGAGGACTCACCACCCTCATTTGCAGTTGTCCAGACTCAATAACTTCCTCAGGCTCACACTGATGTGGAGGCCATAATTCAACAACTGTTTGAGGAAGGAATTCCAATGACCATGTCTGCCCCATCCCACCTAGCTGAAAATCCAATAATGGGATGGTGGTATGATAGCTCAAGAATGACATTGGTGCTATCAAGAGCTTAGGGGCAGCAGGAGCTCTTAAACTTTTAGACCCTAAGTTTCCATGATGGTATGAACTTAGTTAACCCGCCCTTCATCAATCCAAGCCAAAACAAACAGGTTGGCAGGTTAGCTAAGGTAATTCAAGAGTGGGTGCTGAAGGAATTCAGACAAAGAGCTCAACTATATAGACAGAGGCTAGCAGGGAAAACTATTGGTCAATTGGATACTGAGGCACACCCTAAGATTAGCTTCAAAGGGGAAACCTCAGTTGAAGGCCCAGTAGTAGAACCTGTGAACCTTGAGACATGCTCACCCTTAGCACCCAGTACCCTCAGTGACACACATGTAGGTGAAGGTGTATCACAACCTCAAGCTCACTACAACCATCAGAAGGCCAGAGCTCTCTCCACCCTAAGTGATATAGGCCAACAATTAACAAAGGGAAAAGGAAAATGACTCCTGAGGAGATTGAGGAGGAGAAAAGAGAGAGGAAGAGGAAGGCCATGGGAGAGAAATCTAGAAAAGTCCCAAGGTTTATGCAAGCTGCAATCAGGGCTGCTCATAGGCCTGACACTCAGAATGATGAGTTAAGAGCAGCCAGATTGAACTATCTGCGACTGAGAAATTACAACATAGATGAAATTATCTCTCTCCCCTTGGCAGAATTAGATGAACTGGCAGACAAAGAGCTGTATAAAAAGAGGAAGGAGGTTGAGGCTGCAGAACTGCTCCTTAAAATTAAGGAAGAAAGAAGAAGAAAGAAACAACAGAAGGAGTCTGTGGCAGTTGAAGAGGAAGAAACTCAGATAGGCAGAGAACGAGAAAGACAGAAAATGATAGCCTATCTAAGTGCCACAGCTCTCAACCCTCTCTCATATGAAAATATTAAGTTTGAGTACCTTAAACAGCTTGATAAAGAGGCTCAAACTCAAAGAAAAGTTGTTAAGAAAAAGATGAGAGAAGAGGCTACTAAAACAAGAGCCACCATCAGAGCACAAGAAAAGAAGTCTGCTGAAAGACTAAAGATGGTGAGCTTCCTAAAGCTATATGGGTACTCTGGAAGGAGACTTGGTCCTATGTCTCTATCCACAATGGATGAGCACATCAGGAGGATCGAGCAGAAGATTAAGGAAGGTCAGCTTGTTAACTTGTATTCTCCACCAAGTACGGCTGCACCTGAAGTTGAGGTAAAGGTTGAGCCAGAAAAGACAACACAACCTGAACCTGAAGCTACACCCAAGCCAACTTCATCTTCTGACCCACAGAAGGGTTCTGAACCCCCTTCTTCTGAACCAATGGGGGATAAGGACGCAACTGAGGAGAATACAGAAAGCCCAACTGGTGTTGCAGGCCACACTCCTCAGTTGAAATATAGAGTGAGGAAAAGGACGGCCATCAGAAGGGACAAAAAGAAGAAGAAGAACTCCAAGGCATCCACCTCAGTACCTCAGGACGAATCAGAGCATCCTGAGAAAGTGCATCAAGAGGTTGCTCAATCAACTCCAACTCATGAAAAGCCTCTTGCATCAGGAAGACCCATCCTGTCCTGGACTTATGCTGCAAATCCAGACAGATGGTATGTTATCAGAGATCAAGGTGGTCAAGATGTCTATCTCTGGCAGGACATGCTTGATCTACCTCTACATGATCTCTTTGATATGAGAAGATACTATGAAAGTCTGAAGGATCCAGATAAGTTGATGATGAAAGGAATGCTTCTGATTCTAATAAGGACTGTCAGCCACTGAAGAACTTCTCTGTTTTGGGAGCATCAGCCTAGGGAGAGTTTGTAAGGATTACAGAAGAGGCTGATGCACCAAAAACATTCAAGCTGCTACCTGCATGCATGCACTTTGTGCATGGTAGAAGTTACTTCGGAAGTTTTACACACTGCAAAGAAATTTCTCTAAGTGTAAAATCTTCCGAAGCCAAAGACCAAATCTTCTGAAGCCAAAGATGAAGTCTTCTGAAGCTTAGAAGACAAAATCTTTTGAAGCCATGAAGATGGAAGACTGATTTCTTCCGAAGACAGAGAAGATATGATTTCTCTGATCAACTTTTTCAGAAAGCTGACCAACTTTCTGCTGCCACTCTGCAGACTCACCAACTTATACAAGTTGGTGAAAAGGTCCATGCTTTAGGAAGCTGTAGATTATGATCTTGAGTCTGTAACTTTCTACTTTATGTAATTTTATCCTTTTTGTATTACATTAGGATGTGAGCTATGGTATGTCATAGTCACTAGTCAAAAGGCAATCTGCCTTTTGACTTTACATTGATCTTGTTGTCTAGATAGTGTTCTAGCTGGCCTTCAAAGTATGGCCGGCTGTAGGATGTAGTATAAAGTATCTCAGGTCATTGTATTTTATTTCCATGCTTTGTAACACTTGTAAAAGAACTTGAGAGCAATATACTTTATCCTTGAAAACCATTCTGTCTATTGTTCTTGGTTCTGTCTCATCTTTACTTGCTTGTGTTTCTTAGTATCACCAAAAGGTTCCAGTTCCCTATTTGATCTGTTAAGTGTTCTAAGTCTCTCCTCATTGTGAAACTGATTGCATTGAACACCTTCACCGGTCCTACAGCTCTCAAGTTGTATTACAAAGTTACAAAGTGATCAAGTGATGATTCAAAATACAAGACCTTAGATACTTTATACTATATTCTACGCCAGCCATACTTTGAAGGCCAGCTGGATACACTAATTTAGACAATAAAATCAATGTAAAGTCAAAAAGGCAGATTGTTTTTTTGGCATGTGACTATGGCATGCCATAGCTCACATCTTAATGTATTACAAAAAGGATAATTGTACAAAGTAGAAAGTTACAGACACCTAGACCATAATCTACAGTTGACTAAAGCATGGACCTTTTCACCAACTTATGCAAGTTGGTGAGTCTTTAAATTGGCAACGAAAAGTTGGTCAGCTTTCTAAAAAAGTAGATAAGAGAAAGCATGTATTCTCTGTCCTCAGAAGAAATCAGTCTTCTGTCTTGTTGGCTTCGGAAGACTTTGTCTTCTAAGCTTCAAAAGACTTAATCTTTGGATTTGTAAGATCTTGGTCTTGGCTTCGAAAGATTTCACATTTAGAAAGTTTCCTTAGGGGAAGTATAAAACTTCTGAAGTAACTTTTGCAATGCACATGCATGCAAGAAGGAAGCTCTTTGGCTACTTTGGTTGCATCAGCCTTTCTCCTTACAAACTCCCCATAGGCTGATGCTACCAAAATAGAGAAGATATTCAAATGTTGACAGTACTCATTAGGATCAAGACCATTCATTTCTTCATTAATTGGTCAGGAACCCTTAGACTTTCATAATATCTCCTCTTGTCATAGAGATCATGCAGAGGGAGATCACGCATGTCTTGCAAAAGATAGACATCTTGACCTCCTTGATCTCTAATGACATACCATCTATTTGGATTTGCTACAAAGCTCTAGGACAGGATGGGTCTTCCAACTGCAAGAGGCTCTGCTTGAATATGAGTTGGTTGAGCAGCCTCTTCTTGTTCACCCTCAAGATGTTTTGATTCATCTTGAGGTTTAGAGGTGGATGCCTTGGACTTCTTTTTCTTCTTGTCCCTTCTGATAGCCATCCTTTTCCTCTTTTTATACTTTAATTGAGGAGAATGGCCTGCAATAGAAGTTGATTTTTCTATTTTCTCCTCAGTTGGGTCCTTTTCCTCCATATGTTCAAAAGCAGGAGTTTCATAACCCTGTTGTGAGTCAAAAGATGAAGTTGGCTTAGATGTAGCTTCAGGATCAAGTTGTGTTGTCTCTTATGGTTCAACCTTCACCTCAACTTCATGTACAGCTTAACTTGGTGGATAATGCAAGTCAACCAGCTGACCTTCTTTTATCATCTGCTTGATCCTTCTGATATGCTCATCCATTATGGATAAAGACATAGGACCAAGTCTCCTTTCAGAGAACCCATACAGCTTCAAGAAGCTCACCATCTTCAGCCTATCAGCAGACTTCTTTTCTTGTGTTTTGATGGTGGCTCTTGACTTAGCACCTCCTCTCTCATTTTCCTCTTAACAGCTTTTCTTTGAGTTTGAACTTCTTCTTCCAGCTGTTTGAGGTATTCAAATTCAACATATTCATATGAGACTGGGTTGAGAGCTGCTACCTGATAGAGACTTATGGCACTCAGATAGAATGTCATTTTCTGTCTCTGTTGTTCTTTGCCTATCTGAGTTTGTTCCTGTTGTACAGCCATAATCTCTTTCTCAAGAATTTCTTGAACCGGAGAGAGGGAAGGGGCTTTGCAGAGTTTTTTTCTTTTCCTTTCTTCTTTAATCTTAAGGAGCAATTCTGCAGCCTCAGCCTCCTTCCTCTCTTTAGACAGCTCTATGTCTACCAATTCATTCAATTCTGCTAATGGGAGAGAGATGAGTTCATCTATATTGTAGTTCCTTAATCCCAGGTAATTCAATCTGGCTGCCCTTAACTTATCATCTTTAGTGTTAGGTCTGTGGGCAGCCCTGATTGCAGCTTGTGTGAAGCTTGGGATTTCTCTTGTTTTCTCTCCCCCAGCCTTCCTCTTCCTCTCCCTTTTCTCCTCCTCAATCTCCTCAGGAGTCATCTTCCTTTTTCCTTTGTTAATTGTTTGCCTATATGACTCAGGGTGGCGAGAGCTTTGGCCTTCTAATGATTGTACTTAGCTTGAGCTCTAGCCAGAGAGAGGTTGTGATTGGGTGTTGAGGGTGAGCATGTCTCAAGGTTCACAAGGTCCACTACTAGGCCTTCAACCAAGGTTTCCCCTTCGAAGCTAATCTTAGGGTCTGCCTGAGTATCCAGTTGACGAATAGTTTTCCCTACTAGCCTCTGTCTATATAATTTTGCTATGCTTCTAAACTCCTGCAGCACCCACTCTTGAATCATTTCAGCTAATCTGCCAGCCTGTCTGTTTTGGCTTAGGTTGACAAGTGGCAGATCAACTAAATTAATACTCATATGGAATCTTAGGATCTGAAAATTAAAGACCTCCTGCTGCCCTGAGATCTAGAGAGCACCAAGGCCATTCTTATATTGTCATACCACCGGATTTTGAGCGCGGTAGGATGGGGTAGACATGACCATTAGAATTCCTTCCCCAAAGAGTTCTTGTAATATGAGTTCCACATCAGTGTGAGCCTGAGGAAGTTGTTGAGTCTGGACAACTGCAAGTGAGGGTGGTGAATTCTTATTGTCCATACTCAGGACAGAACTCCCAGGTTCTGTGGTTGAAGGGACTTTCTCCCCCTTTTTGGTAGCATCACCGACTAGCATAGATGAGCTGGAGGTTAACTCCACCACTTCCACAGGTTCTTGTGGAACTGGTTGTGTTTGTCTTGGTGGTCTCTGAGCTAGCTTGCTCTTGAGATCAATGATCTTAAGTTGCTGGTCATTGACCCTCTTCTGTAAGCCAGTCACTTGAGATTCCAAGTGACTAACCTTAGAAACTAAATAGGTGCATGTTTGTTGAAGTTGTTGCACCTTTAGTTGCAGAATCCCCTCATCTTCAGATGAAGAATCATGGAGGGATGAGAGAATTGGACCAAAGTCTTCTTCCTCATCACCAGCATATTGTTCTTGGCTGCTGGATTTCCCCTTGTTAGTTATATTTTTAGTCATTAATTATAGTAATTTTAGAGTATATTTTAGCATATATTTTGCATTACTTGCATGCATTTTTCATTTATTTTATAAAATTGTAGTTTTTGTGGGATGGAATCTACTTTTGTATGTTTTGATTGGTTTTGTAGGTTCATGGAATTACAAGAGAAGAAAAAAAAAGAAAGAGAGGGACATAAAAGAAAATATCATTAAGTTTGGAAATTCTTATTGACTTATAAAGAATTCAAATCCAAAACCCCATAAAAAATAGGAGTTATTGGAAGAAAGGAGGCATGATAAATAGGGCTGGAAGTTTTAAAGTGGAGGCATCTTTTGGAGACGGAGAAGTCGACCCAAGGGGGAGAAAAAGTAAAAAAAAAAAAAAAAAAAAACATGGAAGTGGAATTCTTGATCGACAAGAGCTGCAGAAAAGAAAAAAGGAATCTTTTTCTCCATTCTTTGAAGATCAATTAATTGTTTTGGGATTTTTTTTGTTTAGTAAGTTTTTATTCATATATTTTGATTAACCGAGCTGTCATGTCTGGTTAGGGCACTTTTAGTTTCAACATTAAGGTTTAATTTTCTTTAATTTAGTTTGAACTTATGTGAAACGTTTATGAGATGTTTTTATTTTAATAGTTTGTTTGTTTGATTCTTGATCTTAAACCATGATATAATCCAGTATATATTAGATTGTTAATAAAATTGGCCACTTTATTAATTTCTCTAATAAAGTTTTTCAAGATTTAAACCCTAATAAAGTTTTGATTTTTGATATAAGGAACAATTAACGGTTTGAGTTTGTCTATGAATTCATTCTCGTTATAGAATCACGCAATCTAGTTAAATATACCAAATGGTGTGTGTCTTTAATTATAATTGATAGTTCTATCGTTGCAACCCGCACGCTAAGATTCGAACGGCGTGAGCTTAGAGTAGCGGGTTGGCTCTAATCAACGAACTGCGCTTGATTAGACATTAGATATAGTGGATATCCGAGCGGCGTGATGTCTAATATCGATACAAATCATTAATTAGAAAATAGTCATTGCACCGTAATTGTTAATGATCGTAAGCTAAATAGAATCAAGAAATTACCTTAGTGTTGGAATTAGTTTTCATATATTAATTTAATTCACAATTTAATTAGAGTTTCTAGTAATTTCTTTTCAGAATAAAAATATAAATAATTGTCAATTTTCGTTTTTCTGGCAGAACCTTAACACCACGTACAGTTCTAACTTGGCCGTGTCAGCGTACTGGAATTTTTTCACTTTTTGCAATTTACTTTCAGTTTTAGTTTTTAATTAAAACCCCCACCTTTGTTAACCCGTAAGTAATCAAAGTAACTGTGCTAAAATGTTTTTGGTATAAAATAATTGACACGTATCTCTGAGGACACAAACCCTACGTCCACTCATACTATTTTTAGTGTGTGTGACAGTAGGTTCACATTATATTATTTATTTGCTAGATTTGACAACCAACAAATTGGCGTCGTTGCCGGGGATACGGCGATTCTAATCGTTTTATCCCAAGATCTTTTCGTACAGGTATACCACTCGAGATTGACTCGGAGATAGAGAAAACCGCAAAGAGATTAAGGAAACAAGCGATGCTCTGAAAGAAGTTACCAAGTTCCTCAACATCTATTGATTCACCTTCCATCATCGACATTTGGCAAGACACACCCTTGTCAAGTGATACTGAATCTGAAACTGAATCATCATAACCCTCACAAACAACCATCACTCCACCACAATCACACACCCATCAGGAACCACTTTTACCCTAACCAACCATGGCAGCTGAAGCCAAACAAACCCTTAGGCAGTAGGCAGCCCATGATGTTACCCAACAACCCCTTTGCATAAACTTTTCTGCTATGGAAAACTTTGAGTTGAAATCTGGTCTCATCCACTTATTACCACTCTTTTGGGGCCTTGAGAATGCAGACCCTCATAAATTTCTCAAGCAATTCCATGTTGTGTGTTCAGGAATGAAGCCACACAATGTTACTGAAGATCAAATCAAGCTGAGGGCATTCCCCTTTGCTATGAAAGATTCAGCTAAAGAATGGTTATATTACCTACCACCAGGGTCGGTAAACACATGGAATGATCTTGCAAAACTATTCTTAGACAAGTACTTCCCAGAAGTCAAAGCCTTTATTATTCGCAAGGAGATCATTGGGATTAAACAAGCAAAAAGAGAAGCTTTGCATACTTATTGGAAAAGATTCAAGAAGTTATGTGCTCGGTGCCCACAACATGGCATCTCGGAACATCAACTACTTCAATACTTCTAGGAAGGGTTAGCACCACTAGAGAGACGTTTGATAAATGCCTCTAGTGGGGAAGCTTTACTTGATAAAATACCAACCCAAATTAGAGAGTTGATAACTTCCATAGCCAAAGATACCAAACATTCTTCACAAGAAGATGTATGGTATAATGATGTACCATGTCCGGTTAAAGAAGTAAGCACCCCTCGCATTGAAAATCAACTTGCTGAATTGACCAATGTTGTAATGCAACTTACAAAAAGAAGGGATGTTGAGCCTAAACCTCGAGCGTGTGGATTATGCTTACAATTTGGACACCCCACTGATATGTGTCTCACACTTCAAGAAGATGTTGAAGAGACACAAGTAATAGGAGGTTATCCAGGACAGAATTCAATACCTTATGAACAACCTAGAAATAATCAAAATTGGGGACAAGCACCTAATGCTGGTTACCCACAAAGACCTCCACAATTTCACGAAAGACCTCCATTTCAGATGCAAAACAATCAAGAAAGCTTTCAGCCTCGACAACAACAACAAGCAGGGAGCTCGGGGATGTCCTTGGAAGATATTGTCAAGAGTTTAACAACCAACACACACACGTTCCAACAAGAGATGAAAGCGTTCCAGCAAGAAACAAGAGCAAGCATTAGAACTTAGAGCAACAAGTAGCTCAACTTGCCAATTCCGTAAGTAAGTTGGAATCTCAAGGTAAACTATCCGCTCAAACTGAAACAAATCCTAAGCATAATGTTTGTGCTATTAATTTGAGAAGTAAGGAGAGTTACAAAGGCCCAGGAATACTTGAAGTAGATAAGAAGGAAGAGACCGTTAATGCAAATAAGAAGGACAAAAAGAATAAAGCATCAAAATCAATTAAAAATGATGTGAGATTTACTACTCTGCCTCCATTCCCTTCAAGACTAAGAGGTACACAAAAAGAAAAGGAAGAACAAGAAATCATTGAGACTTTCCAGAAGACAGAGTTAAACATTCCACTTTTTGATGCTATTAAACAAGTTCCACGGTATGCTAAATTTTTAAAGGAATTTTGCACGTTAAAGAAGAAGCTAAAAGGTAATGAAACGGTAAAGGTAAGTGAAAGTGTTTCTGCTGTTTTACAAAAGAGATTACCCCCAAACAGCAAGGATCCAGGTGTCTTCACCGTTCCTTGTAAATTGGGAATGTTAGTGTTCCTAGCGCAATGCTTGACCTTGGAGCCTCTATTAACGTCCTACCATACTCAATTTTTAAAACACTTAATGTAGGACTGTTAAAGAGGACGAGGGTAGTTATTCAATTAGCTGATAAGTCTATAGTACACCCAAAAGGTGTATTAGAAGATTTGTTGGTTCAAGTGAATGAATTAGTATTTCCGGCTGATTTTTATGTGTTAGATATGAAGGATGATGACTCTCCAATTCAAGTTCTATCTTGTTGGGAAGACCATTTTTAAAAACTGTTAGAACTAAGATTGATGTTTATAATAGTACACTTTCTATGGAGTTTGATGGGGAGATCATCAATTTTAACATAGATGATGCAATGCGTTACCCAAGCGATATCTCATCCTTAAACTATTTAGATATAATTGAACCACTAACTGTTGAATGCATTGAGTTATCTAACCTTGATGTTCCAGCTTTAGTGTTAAACAATATTATTGATAAGGATGCAACAAAAGAACATATGAAAAAGTGTAAGCTTGGGGAGGTCTTGATGGAGCTTGCACCTGATTGAACGAGATTTTAGAAAGTCTAGCCAAAGACGGTAAAGAAAGGCGCTATGCAGGAGCCAACCCGTATTTTCATTATCTTTTTATTTTTGTTTTCTTTACATTAAGATAATATTTTTGTTTTGTTTTGTGTCAAGCAAAAGGTTGAAACGGTAGCGTAACAATTGCTTTATAAGTCAAAAACGATCGCGTAAGCCTTCTGAGTTAAAAAAAAAGGCTCAAACCATCCTCCAATCGTAATCGTTACTTGGCTTCTTTTCCGACCTTGACTTCATGACCGTACCCTTCCTCCATTCCTTCCACCACCACTTGCCAACGTCTACCACCATAGTAGACCTATTTCGCTATATTCTTCAAGCCTTGAGGACGATGCTTAATTCAAAGCTTGGAGAGAGGTAATTTTAATTTATTTTCGTCTTACTAATCATTCAATTGCATATTGCATTTATGGTTACATCATGATCATGGTAATATTAGGTTTGCATTGCATTTAGTTTATCATTGTTATGGTAATATTAGGTTTGCATTACATTAGTTCCATCTAAAATAAGAGGGTAACACCTTCATAGTCCCAAGAAATATTTTGAGAACAACATGAAAAATGATATTACCCTTTATTATGCTAATCGTAGGTTGTGTTTCAAAAAAGGTTGATAGTAATAAATAGACAAGTGTGCCCCGTTATGCTAGTGACCTTTGTTCTTGGGTTTACAATGATAAAACGCCTAATAGCCATGTGTGCCTAATGCCGATCTGATCACATAAGGGGACTGAGACCTAGCAAAAATAGATTAAGAGCCGAGTCGATATGAAAAAAAAAGGAAAAGAAAAAAAGGGAAGTTAGTTTTATGATAAATAAGCCGCAATAATGGCAAAATCATTTATGATATCGCGTGGTGAAAAATTGACCACTTGCTCTCTATAGTCCTTGAGGTTAGCAAGGTTTCCACCGTGTAAATATTGGTGTTGGCACACTTAAATGACTAATTTAACATGGAATAATTGATATGAAACGATAAATCTGAAACTTAAGAGTTAGAGGATCATAGCTAGCAAATTGGGCACATTTGTTGATAAAAATCTTGAAAGCCCAATTTGTGCACAACAAATGAAAATTAGCATAATAAAATGATTTCATGCTCATTCTTCTTACACTGGGCTAAGATAGGTATTACAAATATCCTAATCATATTACTATTTGTTTTGTTTTCACTTTCCCGTTTATTCCTAGTCTTGACTTTCTTGAGGACAAGGAAATGTTTAAGCTTGGGGAGATTTGTTAGTTATATTTTTTGTTATTAATTATAGTAATTTTAGAGTATATTTTAGCATATATTTTGCATTACTTGCATGCATTTTTCATTTATTTTATAAAATAGTAGTTTTTGTAGGATGAAATCTACTTTTGTATGTTTTGATTGGTTCTATAGGTTCATGGAATTACAAGAGAAGAAAGAAAAAGAAACAGATAGACATAAAGGAAAATATCATTAAGTTTAGAAATGTTTATTGCCTTATAAATGAATTCAAATCCAAAACCCTATAAAAGATATGAGTTATTGGAGTAAAGGAGGCATGCTAAACAAGGCTAGAAGTTTTAAAGTGGAGGCATCTTTTGGAGGCTGGAGAAGTCAACCCAAGGGGGATAAAAAGTAAAAAAAAACTTGCAAGGGGAATTCTTGATCGACGAGAGCTGCAAAAAAGAAAAAGGGAATCTTTTTCTCCATTCTTTGAAGATCAATTAATTTTTTTAGGGTCTTTTTTCTTTAGTAAGTTTTTATTCATTTATTTTGATTAACCTAGCCGTCATGTCCGGCTAAGGCACTTTTAGTTTCAACACTAAGGTTTAATTTTCTTCGATTTGGTTTGAACTTATGTGAAACGTTTATGAGATGTTTTTATTTTAATGGTTTGTTTGTTTGATTCTTGATCTTAAACCCGGATATAATTCGGTATATATTAGATTGTTAATAAAATTGGCCACTTTATTCATTTCTCTAATAAAGTTCTTCAAGATTCAAAACCCTAATAAAGTTTTTATTTTTGAACAATTAACGGTTTGAGTTTGTCTATGAATTCATTCTCGTTATAGAATCACACAATCTAGTTAAACATAGCGAACGGCGTGTGTGTTTAATTATAATTGATACTTCTATGGTTGCAACCCGCACGCTAAGATCCAAACGGCGTGAGCTTAGAGTAGCGGGTTGGCTCTAATCAACGAACTGCGCTTGATTAGATATTAGATAGAGTGGATATCCGAAGGCGTGATGTCCGGTGTCGATACAATTCATTAATTAGAAAATAGTCATTGCACCGTAATCGTTAATGATCGTAAGGCAAATCGAATCAAGAAATTACCTTAGCTTTGGAATTAGTTTTCATATATTAATTTACTTCACAATTTAATTAGAGTTTCTAGTAATTTCTTTTCAGAATAAAAAATTATAAAGAATTGTCAATTTTTTTTTCTGGCAGAACCTTAATAGGACCGCGTACAGTTCTGACTCGGCCGTGTCAGCCTACTAAAATTTTTTCACTTTTTGCAATTTACTTTCGGTTTTAGTTTTTAATTAAAACCCCCACCTTCCTTAACGCGTAAGCAATCAAAGTAACTATGCTAAAACGTTTTTGGTATAAAATAATTGACACGTATCTTTGAGTACACGAACCCTACTTCCGCATGTACTATTCTTAGTGTGTGTGATGGTAGGTTCACATTATCATTATTTATTTGTTGGATTCAACACCCAACACCCCTTCACACTGACAACTTCAGGTGAAGTGTCAATGGGCTAGGTTGCAATGGTTGAGGTCTTAATGATGTAATCACTTGAAGTAGTGAGAGCCTCTTCCACATGTATCTCCTAAACTTGTTCAGGGAGATCCACCTCAGTTTGGGGTGGATGATGTGGGCTAGATATAGGAGAAGTAGGAGCACTCATCTCTCCTTAAGAAAGGGTGAAAAAGAGAGACTCATTGTACTCATTGAATCCCATATCTTCATCATCATAGAATTCTAGGTTGGTGATTGGTTGGTTAAGATCTAGAGGCTAGGGATGGTAACTGTCCCCTGAAGATTGTTCATTAGAGTTTTGAGACTCTGAGTAAAGGCTTAAGGCTTGTTGGGTGATGAGCTCATCAGGCTGAGCATGAGGAACCTCAGCACTAATCATTTGTGAGATGGGAGTGGTTTGCTGCTCTAGGGAAGTGGGAGCTCCAGTGTCCACTTCGTCCACTTCCTCCTGCATGGGTGGTGATAAGGGGGCCAGGCTGAATAGTCTGTGTAAGGGTTCGTTTGGATTTTCTCTCGTAGGTGATGGTTATTTGAGGTTAAGGGGGTAGCTGGGAGACAACAGGTGTGGGTTCAACACTAGCTGGTGCTGCTAGGTTGTCACTTTATACTATTGTCCACCTGCTTCACTTGAATTCCTAGAAAGAAATTGAGTTCCACCTGCTTCACTTGAATTCAGATCTGGTGCTTGAGGATCACCCACCACATCAACACACTTATCAAGACTGACTTGATCCAATTAGTGGAGAGGTCTTTAGTATCATGGAATTCTTGGTCAGTATCACCATCTCCACATCCTCCTACATTTGAAGGTCTTTCATTTCAGTTTTGTGCCTCTAAGCTGGAATTTGTAGGCACCTCAGATGTGTCAGCTAAATTTGTCACTGTAGTGCTGATAGGATCTCCACCTGCAAGGTTAGTTACCATTGGAGCTGAAGTAGTATTCAAACTTGGTCTTCCCAGCTCAAATCTTGGGTCAGGATCTCCTATTGATAAGTTACCAGTAGATCCTCAAACATCTTCACAAGATTTGTTAAAACAGTTGGTAACTAAATCAAGATCAAATAGCCAATCGGGACCAGAACCCTTCACACTAGGTGTGTGTTCATTGAAAATCACATTGGCTGACTCCTCAACTACTCTAGTTCTAAGATTTTATACTCTATAAGCCTTGGCTTGAGAAGAGATCCAATGAAATGTCCATCATCTGACTTCTCATCAAATTTGGCTAGATGATTTTGGGTATTCAAGATGGTGCAAGAGCATCCAAATGATCTAAGGAAACTAATGAAAGTTCTCCTTTTGTGCCAAAGCTCATAAGGAGTCTTACCATGAGTCTTGACAATTAAAACTCAGTTTTGCACATAGCAGCCAATGCTAAATGCCTCTGCCCAAAAGGTGATCGGCAATTTAGAATCAGACAGCATTGTTCTTGCAACTTCAATAAGTGTCATGTTTCTCCTCTCAGCAACACCACTTTGCTTAATAGTCCTGGGAGCACTGTATGGTCTTGAAATGCCTTTTTCCTCCCAAAATGATCAATGATATGATTTTTGAATTCTGTTCCTTGATCATATCTTATGATCTTAACATTGTGATAAGATTGATTCTCAATCTTTAGAATGAAGAACTTCAAGATTTCAGGAGTCTCATCCTTAGTTCTAAGGAAGAAGACCCAAGTGTATCTTGTGAAGTCATCTGTGATCACAAGACAATATGAAGTTTTTCCTAAACTCATTACACTTGTGGGGCCAAACTGATCCAAGTGTAATAAGTGAAAGGGGGGTAGTGATGGAGTTGACTTCCTTTGGCTTGTGAGACACTTTGTGTTGCTTTTCTTTCAGACGTGCAACACAATGGTCATCACTTGTAAACTCTTTCTTTGGCATTCCAGTTACCAAATCATATTTAATTAATCTATTCGTGTTCTTAAAGTTTGCATGGCACATTCTTTTATGTCAGAGGAAGGACTCGTCACTATTGGCTTTAGATAAAAAGCAGGAAACTTATCCAGAAGGGGAGGTTTCTTGCAAGTCCATCTTGTACATGTTTCCTTTCCTGGGGGCTTTGAGCAGGATATGCTCCTGAGGAATGACCACCTCCGGCTTGAGAATAGTGCACTCATGTTTAGTGAAGAACATGTTATGCTTCTGGTCATAAAATTGAGATACACTTAGAAGATTGTACTCAAGCTCCTTGACAAAGTTTACCTTTTCAATGCTGAGCTTATCATTTGTGACCTTGCCCCTTCCAGTGATGTAACCACCAGATTCTCCTCCAAAAGCAACTAGCCCTCCATCAAACTTTTCAAAGTTTTGTAGCAAGGAGCCATTGCCTGTCATGTGCCTCGAACAGCCACTATCAATAATCCATACATTCCTTTTGGTCTTCAGCTGTTCCTACACAAAAAGAGATGGTTAGTTACATTTGGAGACCCAGGCCTTGCTTGTCTTAGATTCATTTCTATTAAAAGAAAATAAGTCAATAGTTATGGATCCTATGTTTAAGCATTGAGGATCTTGAGCTGTTGATGATGAGGAAACTTCAGTCACTTGGCCTTCCTTTGTCTTCCATATCATCATAAACAGACTAGACTTAGCCTTCAATGCTTCGAAAGTTTTTACAACTTCAGAAGTTTTGCAGACTGAACCTTTGGAAGTTTTTGCATCCACTACAGACTTTAGTGCTTTGGAAGCATTCATTTCCTTCGAGACCAAAATATCTTCCGAAGGAAATTTTCCACTTATCTTCTGATCCTTCTTTTTGTAGCTTTCGAGGGAAAAAGACTTTCCTTTTGAAGCTGTCTTCTTCTTCTTCATTTTAGAAGCTTCTTGGTCATGTTGACAGTACTTTTGGGATTGTAGATGTAATCATTAGGAAGATGAGAAGTACTGCCACACATGATGCGTGTAGTTGAGCTGCTTCTGAGAGACTTCTTCTGAGAGGCTGGTTGAGCTAGATCACTTTCCAATTCTTTCTTCACCTTTACAGATGATTCAGCAGGCTTTTTAGGGATAGGCTTGCTCTTGAAACTGGATGGTTCAGGCAGTGCAGCAGTGGTGCACTTTTTATCAACCTTCCTCTTTTGACAAGGATGGTTTGAACTTAAACTAGGAGTCCTCGTACTAGAATCCATAGTTAAGTTTGCAGTCTTCACCACCTCAAACCCAGCAGATATAAATACTTGCTTTTGCTTCATGTGAAAGGTGGTCTTGATCTCTTGAGCTTTGTTGGCTTTTCTTTTTGCATTTCGAATCAAGTTCTTTCTAGCAGACTTGGCCATCTTTGTCCATTTCTTCTCTCCAAGAGAATGGTGTCCCTTATCAGATTGAACCTTCTCACTCAGTTCAGGTTAATTCTTCACCATCTACTTTTCATTATTATCATCTTCATCTTTCTCTTGAACTGGATATTCTGGAGGAAGCTCATCTTCATAAGTTCCACACCTTGGCTGTATTACAGATAATAGAGTGTGTGGAGGAGCTATTTCACTAGATCCCAGTCCCTGCCTGTTCTGATGAGATACTTTGGCATGTAAAGATGAAGATTTGATGTTCTTGAAGGTTTCCTCTTCAATAACACATTTTTCTGCCCTGGCTTTGCTGATCACAAGCTTAGCCTGGCATTCAGTGAACTTAGCAATGAGATCTTTGATTTGAGTCTAATAATTTGTGTTCTTATGCTTAAGAGTAGAAATTGTTTCTCTAAATCTTCTATTTTAAGTTTATAATCATTTTCTGCTCTTTTAAAATCAGCTTTTAAAATATTCAAAGACTCAAGATCAGATCTCACTTCTAAGTAATAGGACCTATACATGCTAACTTTAGCAATGCACTCAGGTTTACAAAGATGTTCTGTTACCTTAGGTTCTTCATGGTCAGCCATCAAATCATGGATTGGAGAAGCATCTTCAACTTGGAAACTCCAATCAAAGCCTCCTTCTTCAATAGCTACTTCATCCTGTTGTTTGGGCTTCTCAGCTTTCGGAGCTCCATCAGTGTAGTTTGATCTGGATTGTGCCTGGCCACCATTTGTTCTTGGCGCCTTGCACTCTTTAGCAAAGTGTCCTATTTGGTTACAGTTGTAACACTTCACTTTGCTTTTATCTAGCCCAAACTTGCCACTAGATACATTGCTGGGAAACTTTCTCCCTGTCCTTTGGTAGAACTTCTTGGCTTTGTGAGTGAGGAGAGCCATTTGCTACACAATCTTCATGTACTTTAGATCATCTAGATGAATGCAGTCCAAGTCTTCCATAGTAAAGAGAAAGTTGCCTGAACTTTCATCAGAAGACACAAAGGCTTGAGAAGAACTTGTCTCTTGGAATGGGCTTCCTTGGATGTAGCTCTCCCATGGTGTCTCCAGAAAGGTGATGAAAGGACCCTTTTGTGAGTTATCAGGGCAGCTGAGAAGATAATGCTGAGGTTTTCTGCTATCCCTTTCAACCACATGGAGGGCAAAACTCTTGTGGGTACTAGATGAGCTGTGAGATGGATTTTGCATGTTCATCTCCATCTGGTAACCACTCAAGATACCATACAGCTCAGTAAGGGTAAGAGTTGAGAGGTTCTCAGTTCTCTTAATGGCCACACAGTAGTGAGTCCATTCTTCGGGAAGTGAGAACATGAACTTCCTCACAACGTCCCTATTCTCCAGTTTGACACCAGTATCTACCAGAGTGTCCACAATCTCAACATATCTGAAATACTACTGAGTCATGGTTTCACAAGTCTTGAAGGTGCAGTTCTCAAACTGTTGCTTCATGAGGTGTTTCTTGTTCTCCTTGGCTTCCTCAGACCCCTCATACATCAACTTCAGTGCATCCCAGAACTGCTTGGTAGTTTTGCACTTCTTGAAGCCTATGTAGATAGAGTTGGGAAGAGCAGTTTGAAGAGCATTCATGGCCTTCTGATCTACATCTATTCTCTTCCAATCTTTATCAGAATAGTCAGCCACATCCTGTGGTATCATTTCACTAGCAGCAGTTGCTAAAGGTGTGCATGGAACATGAGGTTTAGAGACAACAGATCTCCACATCCTGCTATTTTGAGACTTGATGAACCCTTCCATTCTTTGGCACCAAGTATCAAAGTTATCAGGAGTGATTAGTGGAGACTCTGTCATTATGTCGGTTTCCATGTCAGCTTTGGAGAGAGCTGCCATTTGAGCAAGTAAGTGCTTTGTGAAACTGAGCAGATTTAAGATGGTAAGATCTTACAATCAAGAGCTTGGAAAGCTCTGATACCAATTGCAGGATCGTTTGGGGAGGTCAATGTAACAGTTTCATAAGGTGTTTGGAGAGTAAACCTGGATAACACATATAAGATCAAATAGGGAACCGACTTTATATAAAATAGGAACTTAGAGTAAAAGAACACAAGCAAAAATTATTTTCAAGAATGTTGTATATTGCTTTCAAGTTCTATTACAAAGTTACAAAGTGATCAAGTGATAATTCAAAATACAAGACCTGAGATACTTTATACTACATCCTACAGCCGGCCATATTTTGAAGGTCAGCTGGATACATTGATCTAGACAACAAAATCAATGTAAAGTCAAAAAGGTAGATTTCCTTTTTGACATGTGACTATGACATGCCATAGCTCACATCCTAATGTATTACAAAAGGGATAAAAATACAAAGTAGAAAGTTACAGACACCTAGACCATAATCTATAGTTTACTAAAGCATGGACCTTTTCACCAACTTATGCAAGTTGGTGAGTATTCAAAGTGGCAGCGAAAAGTTGATCAGCTTTATGAAAAAGTAGATCAGATAAAGCATGACTTCTCTGTCCTTGGAAGAAATCAGTACTCTGTCTTGTTGGCTTCGAAAGACTTTCTTTTCTAAGATTTGAAAGACTTCATCTTTGGGTTCGGAAGATATTGGTCTTGGCTTCAGAAGATTTTACACTTAGACAGTTTCCTTAGAAGAAGTATAAAACTTCCGAAATAACTTCTACAATGAACATGCATGCAAGCAGGAAGCTCTTTGGCTACTTTGGTTGCATCAGCCTTTCAAGTATTACTTACAATATGTTTCTGTTTTTAGTTTTACTATAGATATTGAATTTAAAAACCATTCGTCGCAAGTTTATCGGATGTCATGCAAGTTTTGTGATAATTTTGCCACAAATGATTTATATATGTGAAATGATTGATTAAAAACTACAAAAAAGGAATCGTTGCAATTATGTTGCATGTGATGCAAGATTTGCAACAATTTTGGCACAAGTTATACAAGTTACGCAAGTTTTATCAAAAATTGTGTTGCAACTGATGCATGATTTGTGACTGTTTTTCCACAAAGGTATCTTTTTGTTTTATTCTATTTTTAAAAAGCCGAATTATTGGATTAACATATTAAAATTATACATATATTGTCGCAATTTTGTCCCCCAAGATATCTTAGTAAAAATCAAAAGATAAAAAACATGTTTTGGTAGCAAAAAAGTCACAAAGATAGCAAGATCTGCGACAACTTTGCCACCAATAAATAGTTTCCTAGTTTTATATTTTATTTTATATCTTGGGTATTTAGAATTAATTACTTGTAAGAATTTTATCGAAATATTGTCAGAAAGCTTTTTATTCTTGTGACAGATTTGTGACAACATTTTAATTTATAGTTGTTTTGTTGTAAATTTGTGTAAAATTTTAATGTTTAGTTTTGTTTTCGTCACTTGTCAGGTAGTCGACTCAACATTATGAAAAATATAAAATTGTGGTTAACTAGTTGCAAAATTTTGTTGCAAAAAATCCAGTTTTCGAGTAGTAAAGCTTGATTTCCATCACAAATGCTAGTCAAATGCAATGATATGTAAATAGTTAAGCATGTGCGGGATTTTTAAAGAAAATATGGTGTTGGGGATGGTGTTCTTGGTTGAATTCAAGGGAAGAAAGAAAGGTAGTGACAAATTTGGTGATGTGTGTGTATAGTAGAGTGCATAAAGGTGGGTCATGAGTGGGGCTTGCAAGATATGATAGGAGGTTTTTTTATACAAATATCCGGTTTTTATAAGGTTTTTAAAAAAAATATACCATGATATATATAGTTCATGTATTTTATAGAAGTGTAGGTGACCTTGGATGCAAAAATATATATGTACATATTTTTATAAAAATAATCATGCATTTTCGTCATAGTTGCATAAATAGACTAAAAGTAACAAAACAATGACTTACGAAATAAGAATTGTCTATAACATATGTTCACATATATATATATATATACACACACACACACACACATATATATATATATATATTATTGTATAAACATTGAATAATTTATAAAATTATGAAGGTTAAAGTCTGAAATCACAAAATAATCTATTTTAAAATAATAATGTATCATATAATACATTCAGATGGCAACTGCATATTTAATTACTACTTGTATGCTCATGTATTCACTTGGTTTACAACAGGTATTGCATATTTATCGCTACGTTATCACCATCGATCATGAAATATAAATATGCACATTGAATTCCAATACATCGTAGTGCATAATACCCTTGTATGTGATAATTTCATATATATCCCTACAAAGTTGTTAAATTTCATTTATATTCAAATCAAACTTTAAATATCAAATATATCCTTCTCTAATAAACTTTAACTTAATGACAAGTTTAACCATTCTAAATATCTTATTATCTTAAACCTTTTTTTGATTTTAATAGACCTAAATTTATCAACGGTGGTGATTCACACCCAATTCAACCCTACCATACGACAATTGTCTAGAGTTCATCTACTACAATAGCTTCGTATAATTCATCCCCTATAGTGATTTTGTTCAAATGAGTATGCAAGTGAGTTTTTATGTTTCAATCGTTCATTATCATAGCGATTCTAAATAAAAGGGAAGTGATTTTTGTGAGTAATAAACAAAACATTGATTTTGACTAAATGTTTGAAAGCAATCATCGATGCAACCACTTTGAATCTTTATTTAATTGTTTAAAAAGGCTCATTAAGTTTGTCAAGTAACTTTTAATTATTATAATGGATGTTTATAAAGCAAACGAGACTCTTCTTTCATGTTTCTTCCTTCTTTTCATGTTTATTAATATATTGTTTCTAGTATATGTTAAATATTCATTATTTCATTTAAGTACAATAGTTTGATTTAAATATCATCGTTTGGTTTATTCTTGTATTGATTATAAAAGAAGGATGAGGCACCAACATGGGAGTTTATGGCTCAATCACCCATACTCGAGTACGTAAAAGGTTTTTCATTGTCTATGTTTTGATATTGTTTGAGGCTTATTATTGTATATAAGATCCTACATTTGAATCATTTTTTTCAGGCCAATATCTTCTAAGTATAAACTAAAACTAAAGTATGGAGGCTACTTTTGGTTAGCTAAGAATTCATCTAAGAAATGATATTGTTTTGGATATCAAAAATTTATTTACATTGACACCTTCACATACAAATTGGAGGATTTACTTGGAGGTTACAAATCGTTATCCATCAGATAGGGATCTTGTTTTCTCAATTTGTTTTGTTGCCACACACGCCTTAGAGCAAATTTTTATTGAGCTTAATTCTAATGAGAATTTCCAGATGATGCTTAGTATGTATGAGGTGGGGAAGGAGTTAACCATTTATGTGACGACAAATATTAATAATAATGACATCAGTCCTGAACAAAAGAGGTATAATCATTTTAATTTTTATGAGAATTTAATATTTTGTACATCAAATATAATTTTAAAGAAAAATTAATATCTATGGAGGGTTGAAATGAAGTTACCAAGGAACCACATGGTGAGAAAGAATCAGAATATTCTTTGAGTGATGAAAGTTATCATACCTATAGCACTGATAATAAAGTTTAGTCACAAAATTACGAAGGAGAAACCTATTCACATATAAAAAAAGTCCAACCATGAAATTGAACTCTAAATTTCAAAATGTGATTGCGTTTAGAAAAACAATAAACCACTATGCACTTGTAAATGAATTTGAGTACTTCATCGAGAAAAGTGACCTGCAACGATTCATAGCAAGGTGTGCACAACTAGAGTGCAACTAGAGAATTCATGCTTCTATCACCGAAGATGGTGTTACATTCGAAGTAAGTTTATAGTTTAATAAATATTGTTTTATGAAACTTATTGTTAACCAATTGTTCTTGATATAAAATTTTTGTAGGTTAAGACATTTGTAGATTCACATTCTTGCACTCAAAGCAACAAGGGTGGTAACAAGCTTGCATCTCAAGGGTGGATTGCTAGTGTAGTTACTTACAAGATACAATCAAATGGAGATTTCTCTAAAACGGATCTTAGGAAGTGGGTTATGAAAAATTACAATGTTAATGTATCATATCTTAAAGTTTTTAAGGGGAAAGAACAAGCCTATAGTGATATGTATGGAAAGTGGGAAGACTCATTCATGAAGATGAATGATTTCAAAGAGGAACTGTTAAATAGAACCCAAGAAGTGTTGTTGATATAGACTATGAGATAAAAGGTAACAAGAAACTATTTTTACATTTTTTTTCTTTCACTAATAGTTTGCTCCAAGGGGTTTCAAGATGGTTGTCGGCCTTACATTGCTCTTGATGCTTGTCATCTTAAAGGAAACTTTAATGTGGTACTAGTCGTTGCCACAAGCGTTGACGGTAATTATTCTATTTTTATAGTTGTGTATGGTGTACTTGAATCAGAAAACAAAAATTCATGGATATGGTTTCTTGAGCTACGCAAAAGTGCAATCGGTACTCCCAGTGGTCTTGTTATTTCATCAGAAATGCAAAAAGGATTGGAAGTGGCAATAAGACAAGTTTATCCTTGTGTTGAACATAGAGAGTGCATTAGACATTTATATAGCAATTTCAAAAAAACATTATCATGGTGAGTTTTTTAGCAAAAATTTATGGGGAGCTAAAAGAACCTATAGTGTTACCGAGCATGAAAGATTGCTAAATGAAATTGCCGAAGTACGTAAAGATGCATTTACATACATTATTGAGAATCATAATAAGATATGGAGTTGTTGCAAGTTTGGAACAATATCCAAGTGTGATTACATCACTAATAATATTTCAGAAGTATTCAATTCTTGGATTGGTGAATTGCGTTATAGATCGATACTCGATCTCCTTGAT
The DNA here is from genome assembly GCA_025506415.1 of Flaveria robusta. Taxonomy (NCBI): domain Eukaryota; kingdom Viridiplantae; phylum Streptophyta; class Magnoliopsida; order Asterales; family Asteraceae; genus Flaveria; species Flaveria robusta. The sequence goes on along the minus strand of CM046464.1, from coordinate 12,545,684 downwards.
TCTATTCGAGAAAAGATTATGCTACGATTTGATAAGAAAAGAAGAATTCTACAAAAATGAAAGGGCACATTGGTACCCACTACTGAAAGTTATCTCAACAAAATCTCTAAGGCAAGTTTAATTTTTTTTAACTTTGTTGCATATCTTTTAAATTTGAATTAAACATATGGAAATGTACTTTGCTAATATCTTTTTATGTTCTATGTAGAACTTGGGTGAATATGAAGTTTGTAGAAGCGGTGATAATCGAGCTGAAGTGAAATGCATGGGAAAACGTTGGGAGGTCTTACTTGATGAGTGAAAATGCACTTGTCGGGTTTAGCAAGTTAAAGGTCTTTCATGTGTGCATGCAGCTGCTTTTATTGCTTTCACAAGAGATGTAAACTTGGACAAGTAAGTTGATTCATATTTTACCATTGAGAAACTAAAAGCAACTTATGCTTTAGAAGTTGGTTCAATGTCGGCAAAGGATCAATGGGTGCACATAGATACAAGAGAGAAGATATACCCGCCAATTATCAAACGTCCGCGTGGAAGACCAAAAGGGAATATATTTTTACCACATGATGTGCCCAAAAGAAAACATAAATGTCCACGTCGTGGTGAATACGGGCACCATGAAAGAACTTGTAAGAATTCAACATCTCAATGCTCTAATCAACATGAATCATCATCTAGTAAAAGAAGATGAGGAAAGACTACAAAGAACTCATCAAAGTAGCTAATGGAAGTCAAATAGATGGTTTTGTTTAGTGTAATGGATCAAACTTTTGGCATATGTTTTTTTCATCTGGTGGTATTTTTACTCATATTTTTTTACGTTACTTTTTGACATTTGGTGTTACTATTTTGGCACTTTTGATGATTATTACTAGATATTTCAATTGAAAATTGATGCTAGTAAAACATTTTTTTTTGTTTTAGATCTATGTAAAAGATTGTAAACTATAATAAAAAATTAGAAATTGTTGACCATCTACATTGCATTATCTAGTAGCATTAATATAGTAGCATACAAGAAAGGTGAAATCCTCATAGTGCAAAAAATTTAATAGGTTTAGAAACTTGTGAAATAAAACCATGGAAGAAGATGATGAACGGTAAAAGAAACAAAATATATTGAATGAAATATATTACAAAAAGTAGATATGATATATTAATCATTAAGGAGGGATATATTTGATATTTATAAAATTTAAGGGTAAAATAGTCATTTCAAGTGTTAATTTTAAACATTAATATTAAAATGATAGATATGATATTTTAGATATTTGGAAGGTATATATTTGATATTTAAAGTTTGATTTGGATATATATATATATATATATATATATATATATATGAAATTTACTAAGTTTGTAAGGATATATTTGAAATTCTCCCTTATTGTATAGTTTGACTTTAATAAGCCCTAATACAGCACATTTATAGGAATTAATAATAGATAAGCATTATGATCATGACTTAATAAATTGATGGTTGTCACGTTAATAAAGAGGTTAAGCATGACTTAGGGCTTCTAGAATCTCTAACATCAGCTCCATCGAAGATCCTTGATTTTTGGGGTAGTATAGTAACTTAATGGGGTATTACTAAGGTATAATAAAGGAAATTCAAATTTCTTGTAAAAGTTCGTCTAACATATGTAGGCTTTTATAGCCTGGTGGACCCCTCAATCGTAGACCACTAAGCAACATGGTTGCGATCCACGATAAAACCTTAGCAGCTGAGGGGCTTGATGGCTAATCATGTCACACCCCAACTGATGGTAGAATGATCGGGACGGACGAATGTGAAATCTCACCCTAATAGGAGTTGTATTTTGTATACACTCATTTGATAGGAGCTACATCTTGTATGCACTCAACGTACAAGAGTTGTATCATTCACACTCTAATGATAGGGGCCATGCCTGGTGCTTGTTCACCCCTATTGGGAGTGTGGCGTGTGCACTGACCTAAAGAAACTTTGCCTTGTGCATTGTTATTCTAATAGGAGTTATACCTTGTGTATGCTCACCATGATAGGAGCTTAGTACTAGTACTAGCTCAAAGCAAAAAGAGAAAAGTTAAAATAAAAGAAAGAAGATAAAGAATGAAAGTATAAAAGTATGATAAAGTATGGAAGTATGAATGCATGAAAGATGTTAATGCTTATGAGTAATGTTTTGAGAAATTTAAAGTGAAGGATTTTCAAATAACTAATATGCAAATGAATTCTTTATGGTTTTAAAAACTAGAAGTCACTCGACAACACTGACTTTTGTATGCATATTAGCTTGACAGGTAAGCTGGTAAGCTGATGATGGAATAAAGAATGATAGCTTGGCATGGATATGAAGTCACGTGCTGTGTTCAAGACTGGTATTCTGATTGTAAGTAGTTAATAGTTTTGTTAAGATGAAATGATATGGATGATACTCAATGATTGTATGTAATGATGTTGTATGTTTTCATTGTTATGTTTATGAAATGTTTAAAGTTTAAGAATTATGTGCTTATGATGTTAAAAATCCAACTGTGAGGTTGCCAGGAAAAGGACTTTGCATGAAAGGTTGTGAATGAAAGAAGGACAGAAAGAACCATACTACCATTATTGGCTTAAATGAGGCTTATAGTTTTACATAGGTCAACTCTATAATTAAAAGAGTCCTTACACCGCCACCAAACTTGGGACAATGACAAACATATGAATGATTCCTTACCCATGTATGACACATGGGAAGGGGAGGTAATACAAAGGAATCTTTACACAAGTCACTATTATGGTGATTGTGGCATGGGAAGAATCCTTACACTAGTCAATATTATGGTGATTGTGACAGGAAATATGGAAGAGTCCTTATACAATGCACTACTATGGTGATTATGACAAGCAATATGGAAGAGTCTTTACACAATGCACTATTATGGTGATTGTGATAGAAAAAAAGGAAGAGTCCTTACATAAGTCATGAGTATGGTGATTGTGATAGTGAGTCTTGTGATCAAACCTAGACCATTAATATGAAAGAGTCCTTATACAATGCACTATTATGGTGATTATGACAAACAATATGGAAGAGTCTTTACACAATGCACTGTTATGGTGATTGTGATAGAAAAAAAAAGGAAGAGTCCTTACATGGTCTTGGTTTGACATAAGCAACATAGAGTAGACCTAGACCATTAATATGTTTGACTAAAGGGAATGTTTATGTATGTTTATGATTAGACCAAATGTTTATGAACCATGTTAAATTATGAAAGTTTGATGTTATAAGCATGCTTCTATCTATCACAAGCATTTACCCATTCATAGTGAATCATAAAGATAAAGTTAAAGTGAAATTTAAGGATAAAAGTGAAGTAAGTTGATGTTGTATGTGAATGTTATGCTATAATGAAATAACAAATGATGAACCTAAAATGCTTATGAAAACTTAAAGACTTATGATGATTTAATTTAAAAAAGAAGAACTTACTCAGTTTAATTGGCATTAAACCTACATGTCAAATTGATTTTGGTACTTAAAGATGATAGGATGTTCACCTGGGCTTTTGGAGGCTACTCAAGTCATGAATCCTTGCTTCCTATTAAGAAATTTTATGTTTTGATTTCATGACTATATTCTAGTATTTGAATTTTTTAACCACTAGAATGTATTTTACTTCAAATCTTAAAGAATGTTCTAGTGTAAGAACTACATATATTATGATTTACCAACTATGAGGTCTCCCTTCTTTGGAGACTTACATCACTGATGAGAAATGTTGACATTAAGTTTCTAGTGTTGAAGTTAGACGATTCTGCCACTAATAAAGTCACCTACTAGTAATAAAGAAAGTATAGATGTAAGTTACTCCTCATAGTAACCATTGACAAGTATTTTTGCTATTAAAGAAGAAGTAGTTGCAAGTTTCTGTGATAATGACCAATAATATCTAGTTCTTGAGGATGTAGGACTAGTGTAGACATTGTTGTTAGTGAATAACTTACTGCTATGCAGAGATAATTACCCATGACTCACAATCTCTATAATACAAGTCTACAAATTAGAAAAAAGGGTGTGATTTGGGGGTGATTCTAGTGAAACCATAAGAGAGTTGTCATGAATATGTGTGAACAACTTCTTTTGTGGATCTTGATCCTTGGTTGAGTGTTGTTCATCATGATTACAAATATGGCGAGAGAGATTCGAGCGATAATTTCCTCGTACTAATTTTTGTAATTGTTGTAACATATGATGATTAACGATACGTAGCGAGTTTACTCCAATATTGTTATGATCTCTCCTATCATTATTTTGCTCACTACACTCACAAATAATCAGTCTCCTGAGAAAAAATAAAGTTACATATCAAACAGGGTTACGATCCTATCATAGAAGTTTTTTATCGTTAATATAGGTTGGTTGATGTTTGTAGAGGACCCTGTAATGGTTAAGACAAAAGAGTGGGAGGGTTGTGCCATTGGGTAATTTTATATATATATATATATATATATATATATATATATATATATATATATATATATATATAACATTAATTTTATAAGAGTTAAAGTGTCACACCCCAAGTTGTATCATAATACCTTCCTAATACAGCGGAAGACTTACAATCAGGACCACAAAAACTATACTAAATTAAAACTTATCTGCGTTTACAAAAATCTTCCCATTTCATGAGTTCAACTTTGAAAACATAAATCACGTACACTAGGTAGATTTAATCCAGTCACTATCTTGAAATTGAAGATCTTATTTATTCTTAACCTCTAAGCTTTCTTAACCTAGCTAATGCATCCCGACACCACCTGCTCCAGCATCATGAGCTAAAACCATGTCAACAATAAAGTTGTTGGTGAGTCATAACCAAAGACTCTAAAACAGTTAGGCAATATAACCATATATGCAAGCAATTGTTTGTCATACTTTGAAAGCTAGCAGGTTTCAACAATGATCCTTCCGCAGGTTCACCTACGGAAACCTTGTTACGCGTGACCTACACCCGGCCGTCGAGGCAAGTGCCAGGCCTCGATGAGTAGGAGGGCGCGGCGGTCCGAGTGCCTTTCATGCCCGGTCATACTCATAACCGCATCAGGTCTCCAAGGTGAACAGCCTCTGGTCGATAAGCTCAACGAGAACAGAAATCTCGTGTAGAACAGAAGGGTAAAAGCTCGTTTGATTCTGATTTCCAGTATGAATACGAACCGTGGAATCACTAATCTAAACAACAAGATCAATGAAAAGTCAAAAGGCAGATTACCTTTTGACATGTGACTATGGCATGCCATAGCTCACATCCTATTGTAATACAAAAAGGATAAAACTACATAAAGTAGAAAGTTACAGACTCAAGACCTTAATCTACAGCATCCTAAAGCATGGACCTTTTCACCAACTTGTGTAAAGTTGGTGAGCCTGCAGAGTGACAGCGGAAAGTTGGTTAGCTTTTCTGAAAAGTTGTTGATCACAGAGAGCATGTCTTCTCTGTCTTCGGAAGAAATCAGTATTCTAACTTTGAAGCTTCGGAAGACTTTGTCTTCTAAGCTTCGAAAGACTTCATCTTTGGCTTCAGAAGAATTGGTCTTTTGGCTTCGGAAGATTTTACACTTGTGTAATTTTCTTGTAGAGTGTAAAACTTCCGAAGTAACTTTTACCATGCATAAGGTGCATGCATGCAGGAGATACCCTAACTGTTTTGAGTGCATCTGCCTCTTCTATAATCCTTACAAACTCCCCCTAGGCTGATGCTACCAAAACAGAGAAGTTCTTCAGCAGTTGATAGTCCTCATTAGGATCAGAAGCATTCCCTTCTTCATCAGTTGATCTGGATCCTTCAGACTCTCATAGAACCTTCTCATGTTGAAGAGATCATGCAGAGGTAGATCAAGCATGTCCTGTCAGAGATAGACATCTTGACCACCTTGATCTCTTACTACATACCATCTGTCTGGATTTGCAGCAAAAGTTCAGGACAGAATGGGTCTTCCTAATGCAAGAGGCTCAACCTGAATTGGAGTTGATTGGTCAGCCTCTTGTTGCACATCCTCAGGATGTTTTGACTTATCCTGAGGTGGTGAGGTGGATGCCTTGGACTTCTTCTTCGTTCTTCTGTCCCTTCTGATGGCCATCCTCTTCCTCACTCTATACTTCAACTGAGGAGCTAGGCCTGTAGCACCAAATTGACTTTTTGAGCTTTTCTCAGTTGGGTCCTTACTCCCCATTTGATCAGTAGGAGGGGACTTAGAACCCTGCTGTGGGTCAGAAGATGAAGTTGCTCAGTTGTAGCTTTAGGTTCAGGCTGTGTTGTCTCTTCAACCTTAACCTCAACTTCAGGTGCAGCTGGACTTGATGGAGAATGCAAGTCCACAAGCTGACCTTCTTTGATCTTCTGCTTGATCCTCCTTGTGTGCTCATCCATTGTGGATAGAGACATAGGACCAAGTCTCCTTCCAAAGAACCCATACAGCTTCAAGAAGCTCACCATCTTCAGTCTGTCAGCAGACTTCTTCTCTTGGGCTCTGATGATGGCTCTTGCTTTAGCAGCTTCCTCTCTCATTTTCCTTTTAACTTCCTTTCTTTGAGTTTGAGCCTCTTCATCAAGCTGTTTTTAGGTACTCAAACTCAATGTATTCAAATGAGAGGGGATTGAGAGCTGCTGCCTGATAGAGTCTTGTGGCACTCAGATAAGCAATCATCTTTTGTCTTTTTTGTTCCCTACTTATCTGAGTTTCTTCCTCTTCAACAGCCACAGACTCTTTCTCAGGACTTTCATGAACTGGAGAGAGGACATGAGCTCTTTGTTGTCTTTTTCTTTTTCTCTCTTCTTTGATTTTGAGGAGCAGTTCTGCTGCCTCAGCCTCCTTCCTCTCTTTGTACAGCTCCCTGTCTGCCAGTTCATCTAGTTCTGCTAAGGGGAGAGAAATGATTTCATAATGTTGTAGTTCCTAAGTCCCAGATAATTCAATCTGGCTGCCCTTAACTCGTCATTCTAAGTATCAGGCCTATGGGCAGCCCTAATTGCAGCTTGCATGAAGCTTGGGACTTCTTCTGATCTTTCTCCCCTGGCCTTCCTATTCCTCTCTCTCTTCTCCTCCTCAATCTCCTCAGGAGTCATCTTCCTTTTCCCTTTGTCAATTGTGGGCCAGTATGACTCAGGGTGGAGAGAGCTTTGGCCTGCAGATGGTTGTGATGAGCTTGAGCTCTGGCCAGAGAGAGGTTGTTAGACACCTTCACCAGCAGGTGTGTCACTGAGGGTACTGGGTGTAGAGGGTGAGCCTGTCTCAAGGTTCATAGGTTCTTCTGCTGGGCCTTCAACTGAGGTTTTCCCTTCGAAGCTAATCTTAAGGTCCCTCAATATCCAATTGTCCAACAGTTTTCCCTACTAGCCTCTATCTATATAAAATTGCTATTTGTCTGAATTCCCTCATTACCCATTCTTGGATCACCTCAGCTAGTCTGCCTGCCTGTATGTTTTGGCTTGGATTGATGAAAGGCAGACCAACCAAGTTCATACCATCATGGATACTCAGGGTCAGAAAGTTGAAGAGTTCCTGCTGCCCCTGAGCCCTTGATAGCACTAATGCCATTCTTGAAGAGTCATACCACCATCCCATTATTGGATTTTCAGCTAGATGGGATGGGGCAGGCATGGACATTGGAATTCCTTCCTCAAATAATTATTGAAGTAAGGCCTCCACATCAGTGTAAGCCTGAGGAAGTTGTTGAGCCTGGACAACTGCAAGTGAGGGTTGTGAATCCTCATTGCCCATACTCATGACAGAACTCCTAGGTTCTGTGGTTGTAGGGACTTTCTCCCCTTTTTTGGTAGCATCACCCACTTGCATAGGTGAGTTGGAGGTCAAGTCCACTACTTCCACAGGTTCTTGTGGACCTGGTTGAGCTTGTCTTAATGGTCTCTCAGCTAGCTTGCCCTTGAGATCGGTGATCTCAAGTTGTTGGTCATTGACCTTTTGTAAGGCAGTCACTTGAGATTCCAAGTGACTAACCTTTAAGACCAAAGAGGTGCATATATTTTCTAGTTGTTGCACCTTTAGTTTCAGACTCCCCTCATCTTCAGAAGAAGAATCATGGGGGGATGAGAGAGTTGGACTAATGTCTTCTCCCTCATCACCAGCATAGAGTTCTTGGCTGCTAGATTTCCTCTATTCACTGACAACTTCAGGTGAAGTGTCAATGGGCTGAGTTGCCATGGTTGAGGTCTTAATGATGTAATCACTAGCAGTAGTGAGAGCCTCTTCCATATGGATGTCCTGAACTTGTTCAGGGAGATCCACCTCAGTTTGGGGTGGATGATGTGGGCTAGATATGGGGGTGGCAGGAGCACTCATCTTTCTTTGAGTAGGGGTGAAGAAGAGAGAATCATGGTACTCACTGAATCCCATATCTTCATCATCATAGAATTCAAGGTTTGGGATTGGTTGGTTGAGATCTAGAGCCTGGGGATGGTAACTGTCCCCTGAAGGTTGACCACTAGAGTTTTGAGACTCTAAGTGAAAGCTTGAGGGTGCTTGGGTTATGAGCTCATCAGGCTGAGCATGAGGAACCTCAGCACTGATAATATGAGAGATGGGAGTGGTTTGCTCCTCAAGAGAAGTGGGAGCTCTAGTGTCCATTTCTTCTTGCATAGGTGGTAATATGAGGGCCTGCTCAGACTGAATAGCTTGAGCAGGGGTTTGTTTATGTTTTCTTTGGTAGGTGATGGTTATTGTAGGTTGTTGGGGTGGATGAGAAACAACAGGTGTGGGTTCAACACTAGCTAGTGTTGCTAGGTTGTCACCTTGAGCAATGAGCTCTAATATTTTTGGGACAAGGGTTGTTTCTACCCCAGAGAATCCCACAGTTGGTTTTCTCATTATTTTGAAGATGTCGGGCTTCATCTGTCCCAATTTAATAGTTTTACATGTTCCCCTCAACTGTGAGCCTAGTTCATAGTTGAGAATGTGCTGGACATATCTAGGGAACATGTAATACTCCAAGGAGTGTAAGTTAGACAGTAAATTAAGGTAAACAAAGTGAGAATACCTGAACTTGACCCCCTGAACCAATCCATGGACTATGAAGGACAGATCTTCAGGAATCTGGTTCCATCCTCCATGCTTGTTGGACAAGTTGTGTATGATGACATAGAGGAGGTACTTCCACTGGGAAGAGACCTTCCCTTTCCTAAAGGTTCTGACTGAGAAGTCTCCTTCATATCCCAGCTGCGCAAATGACTGATTTATAGTAGATTTGGGAAAGGACACATCACCTTCTGCATCATCCAGCTGAAGATGGTTGTTGATGAAGGCTGGAGTGATGAAGAGTGTTCTCCCCTGCACTGTGGCAGACAGTGCCTTCTCCCCATCCATGGTGACCTCTTCGTAGGTCCGCCAGAAGTCTAACAACTGATCCTCATAGAGAGGAGGATCAATGGTGAGGGAGGTGAAGTAGTTGGACAAAGAAAGAAATCGGCAAATCTCTGAGAAAGCAGGATCTTTCTCAGAGTTCAGAAGAGCAACATGATTGTGTTGCCTATGTAGTTGCATGAAGAAATCGGGTTTGTTTCTGCGGTTAAGGTTGGCCATTTTAGAGAGCTTTATCAAGAAGAAAGGTAAGAACAGGGTCGACTTCTGGATGAATTTAGGTTATAAAAGTGTTGCAGATGATGAGAGAAAAGTGAAAGAGGGGGAAACCGTTGTGTATATATATATGAAATTGATTTGAGACAAAGTTAATGCGAAAGGATAAACTTTGAAATCCGGATGTAGGTCCCACCTCTGAAAAAGTGCCCAAAAGTAGTTTTCTTGGAAGTCGAAATCTTCCGAAGGTAATTTGGCTTCGGAAGTTTTGATAAAAGCTTCCGAAACCAATTTGGCTTCGGAAGATATTTCTAAGAGTTTTGAAAATTTTGCTTCGGAAGAAAAATACTTAGAGAATTCTTCTCTTTTCAGAGATAAGTACTTTCGAAAGGGAATTGTTCTTTAATATCATTTAAAATACTTAAAGAAAATTTGGCTTTCGGAAGATATTCTAAGAATTTCTTCCGAAGGTAAATTGTCATAAGTAGTTAGTTGATACTAAAGACATAATTTTCTTTCGAATGTAACTTAGTTTCTTCCGAAGAAAAGAAGTTCAAAAATTTTGAAAAGTCTAAGAAATATTTTCTAAAGCAATCTTCCTCCAAGTTGATTAGGGGCTTATGAAGGTGATAAAATAAACAACTGAGGATACACAAATTTTAGAAATAATATTGAATTTAAGTTTAAGAAAGAGCTACTCAAAGTTTATCATCCCAATAGCTGATATAAGATACTTAAATCTCTGTTCATCAAAAGCTTTGGTGAATAGATCAGCATATTGTTCATTTGTGTGAACTTTGACTAGTTTGATTAACCCTTTTTCAAAATTATCTCTAATTAAATGATACCTGATGTTGATATGCTTGGTCCTTGAGTGCTGCACAGAATTCTCTGTAATAGAGATAGCACTATTGTTGTCTATGTGGATGGGAGTATCTTTGAAGTTGAATCCATAGTCTAGCATCTGATTATGAATCCAAAGCACTTGAGCACAGCAGCTTGCAGCAGTCATGTATTCAGCTTTAGCAGTTGATGCAGATACACAGGATTATTTCTTGCATTGCCATGAGACTATCCTTCCACCAAGAAATTGACATCCCCCTGATGTAGACTTTGCAGGTATAATGCAGCCACCATAGTCACTATCTGTATATGCATACAGATTGAAGTCAGAATTATTTGGATACCAAAGGCCAAGTGATGGAGCACCTTTGAGGTATCTTAAAATTGTCTTGACAGCAACCAGGTGTGACATCCTGGGATTGGCTTGATATATAGCACAGATACATGTGGCAAACATGATATCAGGCCTGCTGGCAGTAAGGTACATGAGAGACCCAATCATAGCTCTATAGAGATGCTCATCCACACACTCCCCCTTAAGGTCAGGTCCAAGGGAGTGATTTCTTGCTATAGGAGTCTTTGCAACCTTGCAGTCAGTCATACTGAATCTTGTTAGTATGTCTTGAACATACTTTGACTGACTTATGAAGATGCCATTGTCAACCTGCTTCACTTGAATTCCTAGAAAGAAATTGAGTTCCCCCATGACACTCATTTCAAATCTATTCTTCATTAGCTTCTCAAAGTCTTTGCAGAGCCTTGGATTAGTTGACCCAAAGATAATGTCATCTACATATACTTGAACCAGCATCAAGTCATTTCTTATTCCTTTGATGAAGAGTTCAATCTATAGTACCCCTTCTGTAACCATGCTGACATAGGTACTGAGATAGTGTCTCATACCACTTCCTTGGAGCTTGGTGCAACCCATATAGAGCTTTATCAAGCTTGCAGACAAAATCAGGATGATCAGGATCTGCAAAACCAGGTGGTTGTTTGACATACACCTCTTCATCAATCACCCTATATAAGAAAACACACTTGACATCAAGTTGGTAGACCTTGAAATTCTTGGATGCAGCAAAGGCTAGGAATATCCTAACAGCTTCAAGTCTTGCTACTGGAGCAAAAACATCAGTGTAATCAATTCCTTCTTCCTGAGTATACCCTTGAACAACTAGTCTTGCCTTGGGGGAACTTAATTTTCATAATGCAGGACTGTTTGAAGGGTGAGCAACTCAGTTTTCATAATGAGGAGAGACTTAGAACACTTAACAGATCAAAAGGGAACTGGCAGGATAGTTTGATACTAGAATAACACAAGTAAACAAGAGACAGAAAGATTAAGAACAAGATAATTGGTTTTCAAGGAAGATGTATATTGCTCTCAAGTTCTATTACAAGTGTTACAAAGCATAAAAATAAAATACAAGAACCTGAGATACTTTATACTACCTCCTACAGCCGGCCATACTTTGAAAGCCAGCTGGAATCACTAATCTAGACAACAAAATCAATGAAAAGTCAAAAGGCAGATTGCCTTTTGACATGTGACTATGACATGCCATAGCTCACATCCTATTGTAATACAAAAAGGATAAAAGTACATAAAGTAGAAAGTTACAGACTCAAGACCTTAATCTACAGCTTCCTAAAGCATGGACCTTTTCACCAACTTGTGTAAAGTTGGTGAGCCTGTAGAGTGACAGCAGAAAGTTGGTCAGCTTTTCTAAAAAGTTGTTGATCACAGAGAGCATGTCTTCTCTGTCTTCAAAAGAAATCAGTCTTCTAACTTTGAGGCTTCGGAAGACTTTGTCTTCTAAGCTTTGGAAGACTTCATTTGGCTTCGAAAGAATTGGTCTTTTGGCTTCGGAAGATTTTACACTTGTGTAATTTTCTCGTAGAGTGTAAAACTTCCGAAGTAACTTCTACCATGCACAAGGTGCATGCATGCAGTAGATACCCTGACTGTTTTGAGTACATCATTCTCTTTTATAATCCTTACAGCATGTCATAGTCTCTAGTCAAAAGGCAATCTTCCTTTTGCTTACATTGATCTTGTTGTCTAGATTAGTGTTTCCAGCTGGCCTTCAAAGTATGGCCGGTTGTAGAATGTAGTATAAAGTATCTCAGGTGCTTGTATCTTATTTTCTATGCCTTGTAACACTTGTAAAAGAACTTGAGAGCAATGTACTTAATCCTTGAAAACCATTCTGTTGTTGTTCTTAGTTTTGTCTCACTTGTTTGCTTGTGTTCCTTAGTATCATACCAAGGTTCCAGTTTCTTATTTGATCTGTTAAGTGTTCTAAGTCTCTCCTCATTGTGAAACTGATTGCATTGAACACCCTTCAACGGTCCTGCAACTTGAGATAATTTTAACTAGCAACCATAAACACACACATCAAAACATTTCATCAAAATGTTTAGAAAGCTCGGATATAGCCCAAAAAGCAATTTAGAATAAGGGATAGTTATACTCACAATGATATGTTATCCGATAGTGTCCGTACACTAGTCAGCGAGAGTATTACAACCCTGAAACATATTAACATTCACGTCAAGACATTACCTCATTGACCGTGAAACCCCTTGGGTTCTCCCACCTCAAATAACTTACCCAACTGGCCCTGGTCATGTTTGTGACCCCAAGCTAGAGTTTTCCGAATTCGATCGACATTTCCATCACAGCTCTTGACGAACACACAACGAAAAGCTAAGGTTCATGCACACGCCCCCAAAATAGTGACTAGACGGACTAAAACCACCACATAAAATGCCCATCGTGTATATCCACATGACAACCTCATGATTATGGCAAGATATCTCACTACCCATTTCACACTTATACCGGATCTTGTCTCGTGACAAATCCATTTACACAAACAGGGTTATTTTCCTTATCATATTATTAATATGTACCCTAACCATTTAGACTTCGGTTTGGTTCCTTCCGAACCCCTGGTTTACCCTAATAACCATAATAATGCACAATGTAGAAGTTTAGACCTTACCACGATTGATCTAAGCTCTTATACGATCATTGACATCCACGAATCCACCACCAAGCAATCCAACACTATAGTGGAGTTTCACAAGTCGCATCCTCATACATTATTTCACATAACACATATGTAGAAGGGAAATGTGACTTACCAAGAGATTCGAGTATCCAAATGTCAATCCTAGACCAAATCAACATCATTGAATGCAAATACAAGCTTTGATCATCACAAGACCACTCAAACACCTTGAAATCGTCATGAGATAGTAAGCCGATTTGAGAGAGAGTGTGTGTACACGCACCGAGAGTTAGAGTGTGTAAATGGTGAAAATTAGTTTTATTGGATTTTTATACGTGTGTTTTTCCTGATTGGCTCCTTGGTGGACCACAAAGCTAGTCTTGGCGGTTCGTTACCGTCTCAAAAAGGCATATTCGTATCTTTTAAATGAAATATTCACATCTTAATAAAGATTATTCCTTAAGGACCATTATGCTCAACCATGGTGGTTCGTGACCACTGTACGGACTGCTATCACCTATCTTGGGGGTTCGCTATGAGGTTACTTCTCCTAACCTCGGATTCTTCCCTATAGGGGACTGTTGTGGCCAACTTATAGAACCCATAACAGTTTGATATGGTCTAATTTTCTCAAACCCTTAGTAAATTTCCATTTTGACCTTTCTATTCGTAATTCCATCTTGTTCATCGCATGATAACTTGCCATTAGGCCGAGGGGTCAAATAATGGATCTTTTGTCATTAGCCACTAGAAAATACCTAGGGTTTGAGTCTTGCTTAGAGCAAGGGTTGAAGCAAGGGGTTTTCAAATAGTAGCTTTTCTATTAGAGGGTTAAGAGTGTGATCAACGAATAAGTAGGTTTGATTAAGATAACACTTATCGTTCGAACCATGGTTGTATATTTGTTGTTAAAAAAAGTTACTAGAAAATGCCAAACATATAACGGGTGAGTTAGATCTTACTTATAATCTATACTATCTATAAAGCATATGAAAGGGATAGTTTAAGATACCATAAAATTAAAAACAATTACTCTATTCAATGCATAAGGTACAACTATTTTTTAGGGTAAAATAGTACTTATAACATTATATGCGAATTACCCTTTACAATTAGTGACATAATAACCCTACACTTACTAACACTTATATAAAAGTTTACATTATCTATCCATAAACCAAAAAACGCTAAATTTCTTTTATGATTTCAGCTATATCTTTTAATCTATCACGTTTCAAAATTATTTGAGACTACAATTGTAACCTGCGTTTTTTTAAACGTTTTGATGTAAACTTTTTGCTAAACCGACCTGTATTTTATGAGATATAATAAGTTAATGCGTAAATATACAAGTAGTCATGCAAAACCTATTTATTTGGTGTTTTAAATTTCAGCTGCTTCAAATTGTTTTTAGATTGTTAAAAACAACTCACTTCTACCTTCTAGTCCATGTATATAGTTTACATCTACTGTTTAGACCATTTATGTAGTCGATATTTCAGCTATTTATTCATGTGTTACTTTATTGCATCAATAGTTTCTTGAACTAAATGCTTATTTATTAGTTGCTAGACGTGTGTAATGCTTATAACGTATATTTATCACGATGATACTACAAACCTAAAAGCTTAGAAAACACATAATAGACTTTTCTAAATATACTACAAAAAAATACCAGAATCGTGTGAAGGATGTAGAATGTTGCCCCACTACATTGCATGCACCGCATAGCGCGGACACCTTCCTATAATTGATTACATATGTGGACACGTGTTATCGTCACATTAATTCTATGATTCATTTTCCCGCCTAATCTCTCTCTTTTTCTCTCTTGTATTATAAATCCAAGTCCCTAAAACAATAATTTTTAAAAGATATTTTTCATTAAATAAAAATTAAGCATTTTGATAAAAAAATCTTTTTCAAAAACAAAATTTTTTAAAAGTTTGAATTTTTCTAAAACATTTACCTTTTTAAAATTATAAAAATATCTTAACATCGATCTTTTCAAAAAATAAAAGTTTTATATAAAACCATTTTTTACAAAAAAAAATTTGTAAAAAGGTAATTAAAACCCGTAATTTTTAAACAATGAAATATTGATAAAAATTAAATTTTTTTCAATGCAATAATTTTATAAAATGAAAGTTTTAAAAATAATAATAATGTATAATCAACTAATCAGAGTACGAAATCATATGTTATTTCAATCTATCTTATGTTAAAGTAATGTTTTACGGTTCCTAACTCTTCCACAATAAATATTTATTATTTTTTTGATTTATGTAATACACGAGATTATTGTCTAATAGTATAAATAACTTTTAACATGAAAGGACCAAATATTTTTATTTGAAAACGAATGATAAGAAAATTTTTCTATTCTAATAAAAGGGTAAATAAGGGAGACACGTGGCAGTATCATATTCTTTCTCACTAAATTTTTTCCGTTTCTCTCTACTATTTAGTAGTTAATATAATTACTGATAATATTATTTAATATTTTTTATAAACTAAGAATACTTTTAATAAATTAAAAAAATTCTTTTTATTAATGTTATTCATAAAGAAATAAATATTTATAAAATAATGATTTTTTAAAAAACATCAAAATATTTTAAAATTGATTTTTTAAAAAGTAAAATTTTTATAAATAAAAGTTAACTGAAATTGGAAGTTATAATAATGTTCTTTTTTAAACAGTTTGTTTTGAAATAACATATTTAGTTTTTCTAAATAGAAATATTTAAAAAGTTAATATCATTATTTTATTACTTATGACCTTAATAATACGTAATTTCAATTATATTTTATTTTAAAATATTTTTTTATAATTAATAAAATTTTATTATATTTAATATTTATTTATTTAAAATATGTAATACACTAGTTATTAAAACTAGTTAGAAGATAAAAAAGGGTTTCAAAGCATGAAAAAAAGAAAAAGTATCATGTGATTCAAATGATTTTTATTATAAAAAATTGACAAATTTTCATATGACTTCTACTTTGAATACATAGGTTTTAAAGTCTTCACTGCCCCCCTCTAGTTTTTTTTGAATTTCTATTAGACCGTTTGCTCTCTCTCCTCTTCCCCCAATCTTCTTCTTCTTCTCTCTCTCTCTCTCTCTCTTCTTTGTCATCGTGTGTCTGATCGCAGATCTATCAAGGGCTTGGCTTATTTTGTTCTTCTAATCTCATGGTCGCATCTTCCAAAGCGCTTGTAAGTTTTCACTTCCTCTTGCATCTTTTAGGGTTCAAACGATCAAATTTCTTGATTCAATCTGATAATTTCTATCTGAAGACAAAACAATCGATGTAATCAGGTTACTGTGTGTTGTTTACCGTTGGTAGTTTGAAAATTTGGGGGTTATTCTTTTGGTGATTATTAGGTTTTTTTCTTCACACTGATATGACTACAATCGATCGGATTTGGATCCATATGCAGAATAGTTGATAGGGTATAAGAATTTGAGTAAAAAGGTTAATTTTAGTTTTTCTGTTTTATTTTAGTTGTTGGTTTTGTTACTCTTTGTGCAATATATGTATCTTATAACCTCATTAGGGTTTTGTTTTTGATTTATCCTACCAGAATCTGGTGTGCAAGTAGTTCTTTGTCCCTAATTCCTGAGAAGCGACACATATCTGGATATGTGATAGTGAGATCAGCTATGGAGATGATGGGTTGTTCTACTAATGGTCTTAGCAAAGGACTGGAGAAAGTGCGATCTCTAAATGGGTATGCCAGATGTGAAATTTTGGTGAAGTTATATGTGTACACAAAAGCACAGCTGTTATTACTTATTTGCATATGTATGGTACTAGATTGAACAAATATTCTACTTTTTATAGGAGGACAAGTGGGCCTACAAGACGCTCGACAAAGGGGCAGTGGTCTGCAGAAGAGGCATGTATAAACTTTATGTTGTTACAGACTTTGCAACACAATTTCAGTTTCTGTACCTCTTCCTGTGTGCTGTATTGAGTTCCCATGTATATTATCATATGTGTTTGAAGGGCATTTGAATGTTTCTTAACTTGTAGGATGAAATATTATGTAAAGCTGTTCAGCAGTTCAATGGCAAGAACTGGAAAAAAATAGGTATCTTTTCTTCTGTTATGCTAATGGTTACACTCATCTTAACTTAGGATATCTATATCTATATTGTTTGCCAATTTGAGTATCACTAAGCTAATTTTTCCTAATAGTGCTTTATATTTCTGTAAATGTAGTAAGCATTTGTCATGTCTGTTGAAACTTGATGTCTTTATCCGTGTAAGCACAACTTCATGTGTGCTAGCTTATATAATTGACTTGAAGACTACTAGCAGCTTTCAGATGTTTTCATAAGGTTATATAATGCAAGTTAATTCCAATTAACAATATTGCTTAAGGTTGTGTAACTTTTGCTTGATGAATACTATATATGGCGATACAGATTTCTTCATATGTGTAGTCCTTTTGTCTTAATTTCTAACTTGTCAACGATTGATGAATACCATCTATTATAAGAGAATTCATTTTTTTTTTAAATCCTAACATAATGACTTGTTCAGCTGAGTGTTTCAAGGATCGAACTGATGTTCAGTGCTTGCATCGGTGGCAGAAAGTTTTGAACCCTGAGCTTGTTAAAGGTCCATGGTCAAAAGAGGTTAGTTGTTTATTTTTTGTTTATTTTCTAACAATGATGACGGTTAACAATTTCCATAACATACATACTCAGGAAGATGAAGTGATAATTCGCCTAGTAGAGCAATATGGAGCCAAAAAATGGTCCACAATTGCTCAACACCTACCAGGCCGCATTGGCAAGCAGTGTCGAGAGAGGTAAGATCTGTTTCATCTTATGCTTGTAACATTCCATTCTGTTCCTTTTTTGTATTTTGACAATCCAGCTGTATTGTTAGTTGTTGTTGTTATTTGCAATTGAAGAACCTATTGTTGTTACATTACACCCTTTAGATATGCATGACTGAGGTCTTCTTACTTCTTATAATCTATTATAGTTTCACCCTTGTTTAAAAACAAATGCTAACCGGCATATTCGGTTTCCGGATCTGGAGCTTTTGTTCGTATCTCAGTGTTAGTTTTATGAACAGAAAGCATTCTAAACATGTCTATGTAGGTGGCATAATCATCTGAATCCTAACATAAACAAGGAGGCCTGGAGTCAGGAAGAGGAAATAGCATTGATTCATGCTCATCAAATTTATGGGAATAAGTGGGCAGAGTTGACCAAATTCTTGCCTGGCCGGTATGCTTATATAAATGTTGAAAAACACAGATTTTTATTATTACTGTTACTATTTATCCACTAATTTCAGAAAATTCACAGATCGGACAATGCTATTAAGAATCATTGGAACAGTTCAGTTAAGAAGAAACTGGATTCATACATTGCATCTGGCTTGGTTGCTGCTGCACAGCCTCAAGGTGTCATTACCCAAATGAATCAATCAACTGCTTCTACTTCATCATGGGTTTGTAGTGGAGATGATGATAGTATCCCAAATCCCAAAGAGGATATATCTGAATGCAGTCAAGGTTCGGTTTTTGGAACAAATGCAATAGTTGCATATCAAAAAGAAACTCAACCACCTGAAAATTCTTCTTTCTCACGTAATAATAATAATGACTGGGATAAAGATTGGCAACACGACTTGCAAAATCTTCCTTCTTTAGACATGAATGAGGAATCAGAATTCATCAACTGTATAGATGTGGATCCAACAATCCCAAATTGTGTCATCAATCTTGATGCTTCTACTTCCAAGCAGCCACCTGAGAACGAATTTGAAAATTTGTGCAAGTGTCCAAATAGCAGCAGCCAGTTTGATGAGTCTTCAGAACTAGTTTATGATTCATCAACCAATTTTCAAGTTCCTAATGATGCTACTTCAAACTCACAATCATACTATTCAGACTTAGTGCAAACTTCATGTTATCCGAGTGAAACTACCCATCAGTTAAATATTGATAAGCAACAACTCCTCCCCCACAATGTTAACGAGGTGGTAGTACCGATTACTGCTGCTGCTGCTACTACAACAGATGCTTTTAGTACTTTAGCAGCAGCACAGGTAAATGATGATCATAATCCATCATCAGTTGATGAAACAAGAGGAGTTCTATCTTATGAGCCTCCGCGTTTCCCAAGTTTGGACATCCCATTCTTTAGCTGTGATCTAGTACAATATGGCGGAAGTGAATGTGATAGGGAGCGTGACGAATATAGTCCTCTTGGTATTAGAAAGTTGATGATGATGTCATCTTTTAGCCCATACAGATTATGGGATTCACCTTCACGAGCCAACAGCCCAGAAGCTGTGCTGAAAACTGCTGCCAAGACTTTCACATGCACCCCATCTATATTAAAGAAGAGAAATCGTGATTTATGTTCACCCATGTCTGATAAAATATGTGAAAAGAAGCTAGAACATGCATCCTCTTTCTCCAACTTGGCCAAAGACGTCTCTCGGTTAGAGGTTATGTTCGATGAAAGTTATTTTAATATTAAACAAGACTCACCCTTATTAAGTAACAAAGAAGATTCTGGACCTTTTCTTCAAGATAAAGAAAATATGGCTCCTGCTCCTTCTCAAGTGACGGAAAAAGGTGTAAAACTGAAAGTGAGTGCAAATCTGAACTCAAATTCATTAGTTTTTTTCTCTTATTATTGCCTTTTATGGTAATTTTGTGTATATCAATATTAATCTTATTAGGTGGTACAGTCATCTGGAGTTCTTACAGAACGGAACTTAGAAGACCGGTCAATCTTTTCTCCTGATAAGTTTACCACCAAATCAGATACACCCAATTCTGGATGTAAGAAGAGCTCTCAGGTTCAAGTCACTGCCATGGCATCATCATCATCTTGCGATAATCCAAGTGAATCCCTTGCAATAACCGCGAGCAAGGATGGGGATTGCCCTGTTCGATCAATGCAATCTTCTGCTCCATCACAAATCAGTGTTGAAAATTCTGCAGTTGACTGTACAGTTGAAACATTTGGGATGTAAGATCTCTCAGATCATTCTTCAGTTTTGGTGCAATTTCTTTTGCTAATATACATATATTTCGTGTTTGTTTTGACATGTTAGGTTTGGTGACACACCCTTTAAAAGAAGTTTGGAATCTCCCTCTGCTTGGAAATCCCCTTGGTTTTCTTTTGTGCCTGGCCCAAGGGTTGATACAGATATAACCATCGAGGTAAGGCTGCTACCTCATACATTTGATTTTTAGATATGTCATTTGATTGATATGTGGAGGTGGTTGCAGGACATTGGTTACTTTGTGAGTCCAAGGGAAAGAAGCTGTGATGCACTGGGGTTAATGAAACAGTTAAGTGAGCATACTGCTACTGCTTATGCCACTGCCCAGGAGGTGTTGGGAGATGAAACTCCTGATTCCATATTAAACAAGAGATATGGGCAAGCAAATCTCATGGTAAGTTTGGTTTATATGCATTAGGCTGCTTATAAATAGCCTCTGTAGATGAATGGCATTTGGTTTTTGATCTCATATTCCTCCATTTGGTTGGTTGACAAAATGACCTTAAGTGTATGGTGTATTGCTTGCAGACGGAGAGACGGGTGCTAGATTTCAGCGACTGCGGGACACCTGGCAGAGGAGCAGAAAGTTGAAAGTCCGTCATCTGTTGCAATATCCAAGAGTTTATACTTATTAATATACATGTGTAGGTTCCTCCTGAGTACATGTTTATGTAGCCTCACCATTTATTGTTTGTATGTGGATCACCTTTACTTCACTTTAATCAAATCATTCTTGTTGTAGCATGCCTCACTACAAATGGTCCTTGAGTCTGAAGCCTGGCCTGAAAGAAAGCCATCGTTTTCCTTTCATGAAATAATCCATAATGCTTGTATTTATATAATATAAGTAATTTTCTAGCGTGTGAACTTAACCAAAAAGAATATTTGCTAATTGATTGCTATGATTTACATTAAATCGTCTCTATTTGTTTGCTAGGAGTCCAGGTATCTCAGACTTCGTTAAAATAACTCACTATTAGGAAAATTTCCTTTTACTTTAGATTTATGGTCTATACTCTCAAGTTTTTTTACATTATTTTCTCCCAAAAAATTCACGTTAAAATGTTGAAAAAGTAAAAATGTCGCATTGGGGAATCCACAATTTTATGAAAACTCATATTTTAAAGGTTGTAGGTGAAATAGTGACGGTTAAAAATGAAACTTTAAAGTAGTTTTGACAAGTTGAACGTTTTTGTATTGAGGACTTGTACATTATCATAAACAACTTAATTTTGAATAAAATTTACATTAAAACGTAGATAAAAATAGTCATGCTGTAGTGGCATATTTGAAATTATATAAGATATCATATTATAAAAATATATAAAAGAAAAATAAAATCTTGTCAAATGAATATTAAAATTAAAAAACCCAAAACTCCAATCGTGTCGCAAAGTATTTGGATAAAATAATTAATTTAAAAAAATGAAAAAAATAGAAGGGCCACATGGCCAAGCTAAAAAATGAAAACGTGTGAAATATTTTGTAATTGTTACAATATGAAGGGCTGTTTTGCAAATTAAAATAAAATAAAATAAACATTCGTGGTCAATCTATGGGACCCTAAAAATACACCGTAGCTCTTAGTTTTGTTTTACTGTAGAGTATAATTACTAAAACTTGTAATTTACATTTTACCGTCTCTACACTAAAAGTATTGTTTTACGATAAATTTCATATTTATAGCTAGTAACTTCTTTTACACATTAATTAACTATTACTCATATGTTAAAGTCGGTGGCCTCTTGCCACCGACAACGCCACCATATATAACAAATCCTAATATATATTATCTTGAGCAAATTAAACCATTATCTAACTCTTAGCCCACTGGCTTGGATTTTGCATTACACTTTGATCAATGCAAGTTCAAATCTTGCAAATCCAATTCAAACTAATTTTCTAAGTACTTTCTTTTGTGTTTTTAGTTTCTAAATTTGAGTTGGTTTTTCTTTTATAAATTTTGGTATGTCATGAATACTACACCCTTAAAAAAGGCCAAATGCCTTTGTTTATTTTTCTTGTTAAATCCACTTTTGTACGTTTCGACATTCGTTTTACATTTTGATATAATTTTTGTTTAGAAATGAGTTAGGTCAAATGTAAAATCCGTTTCTATGCTTATTTTTATATAAACTTTAAAGGAGTTTACATTTCGACATAAGCTTCATTTGAAAAGCCATCGAGTAAATTATAATACGCTTCATTCGACAGTATAAAACTGAGTTTCTTTAAGTTTATATGTTAATGTAGTTCGAAAAAAAGCCAGACGATTGTAAGCTATATTTTATCACAGCGCATACAACGACGTTGTACTTGCTATGTTTTATGTACATTTTGACATAATTTTTGTATGGACAAGAGTTGGTTTAAATATAATATTTTTTTGTTTAATGGTATAAATTCGAGTTACTTTACGTTTTGATGTAAATTTAGTTTAGAAACAAATCGGGCCGATTGTAATCTATATTTTATCATGTTACGTACTTTGTCGCCGCAACGCGCAACGGGTTAAAAAAACTAGTTCAAACTAAATTTGAAATATCATTTATATCATTACAAACTTCATAACTATCATAAATATACAAATAATATTTTAAACAGGTTTAGTTTCTACGACTATCCATTTTTCAACTTGTGGATCAAGATGAACACTAATGGTCAACTATGTGTTGATGATTTGCTCTTGACTAAGAGTTTTGGTAGTTTCTTGAGTCTTAGTCTTAATAAATTGGATCTTGAATATCAGTTTCTTAGGACACCCATTTGAACTTGAGTTTCTAGTTCGGTGGGTCCCGCGATTATCTATGCACTAATCTTAGTGGCTATAATTGACTGTGCACTTGTGTCGCACCTTCATCGATTGGCTGATAAGGTTGTGCATTTGTCAGTGTAGTTTCTATGATCGTTTGATCTGGTTGTGGCATATCATAATCTTCTAAACTAACATCAACTTCTCCTAGGTCAATAACAGCATGAAATCTCAAAATGGTTGACAACTTGTAGTTAAGTGTAGAGTCCTTGGTCATTTTAATCTAATATTTTCATCGAATTCGACATGTCTTGTTACGTACCCATGGTTGCCTTGAGATCTGCGACTTCTTTCTTCATGAAATCAATCTTATTGTCTTTTTTCACCATTTGGGCCTTGACTTAAGAAACATTAGAATAAATTTTCTTAAGATGAATAGTGTTTGCAGATGTTGACAGTTATGCACGAGGATGAGAAAATGATTGATTTTTTGGAGGTGAATCAGATTGAACAATTGTTTTGGGAGTGATTTCTAGTGAAAACTAACTACATCAGTTCTAACTTACAAAGTTAGGTTCATGGCCAAAATTCAATTGTCTTTGTTCTATTGTAGGTGGAATGGAGGAAGATTGTGGAAAAGGACCAACAACCTTTTCTTTTTTGAACAGGTGCTGAAATGTAACACCCGGCCTCTCGTACCACCAATATTGTTCGCTTTGCCTACAAGTAGCTCACGGATTTGCTTTTGGTTGCTCGGGTGAAAACTTCCCAGGGAGGTCACCCAGCCCTAGATTGCTCCCACCTGAGCACGCTTAACTGTGGAGTTCTACTCTCATTCACAGCCAATACGCCCAAAACGCGTTGGTGATATTAGAGGCAGAACTCCACAGTTAAGCGAGCTCAGGTGGGAGTAATCCAGGGATGGGTAACCTCCGTGGGAAGTTTTCACCCGGGCAACCAAAAGCAAATCCGTGAGCTCCTTGTGGGCAGAGCGGATAATATTGGTGGTACGAGAGGCTGGGTGTTACAGAATGGTATCAGAGCCACTCCTGTGCCCTTCGCGATGGTGGGACAAACCTCACCGGGGATGGTGAGTATGTTCTCGGGCTCATCGAGTACGATGAGTCCAAAGGGGGGGTGATTGTGACACCCTACATATTTCCCATATCGGCCGTGGACAGGAGAGATTACTGGTTCATAAGTAATGTCTGGTCTCGAATATCACCAACGCGTTTTGGGCGTATTGGCTGTGGATGAGAGGAGAACTCCACAGTTAAGCGTGCTCAGGTGGGAGCAATCCAGGGATGGGTGACCTCCCTGGGAAGTTTTCACCCGGGCAACCAAAAGCAAATCCGTGAGCTTTTCGTAGGCAAAGCGGACAATATTGGTGGTACGAGAGGCCGGGTGTTACATCTATTACAGAGAATCCTGTGCAGCACTCAAGGACCAAGCATATCAACATCAGGTATCATTTAATTAGAAATAATTTTGAAAAATGGTTAATCAAACTAGTCAAAGTTCACACAAATGAACAAAATGCTAATCTGTTCACCAAAGCTTTTGATGAACAGAGATTTAAGTATCTTATATCAGCTATTGGGATGATAAACTTTGAGTAGTTTTTTCTTAAACTTAAATTCAATATTATTTCTAAAATCTGTGTGTTCTCAGTTGTCTATTTTATCATCTTCATAAGCCCCTAATTAACTTGGAGGAAGATTGTTTTAGAAAATATTTCTTAGATTTTTCAAAATTTTGAACTTCTTTTCTTCGGAAG
The DNA here is from genome assembly GCA_025506415.1 of Flaveria robusta. NCBI lineage: Eukaryota > Viridiplantae > Streptophyta > Magnoliopsida > Asterales > Asteraceae > Flaveria > Flaveria robusta. The sequence goes on along the minus strand of CM046464.1, from coordinate 12,520,674 downwards.
AAACTAAGTTACCTTCGAAAGAAAATTATGTCTTTAATATCAACTAACTACTTATGACAATTTACCTTCGGAAGAAATTTTCTGAATATCTTCCGAAGCCAAATTTTCTTTAAGTATTTTAAATGATATTAAAGAACAATTCCCTTCCAAAAGTACTTATCTCTGAAAAGAGAAGAATTCTCTAAGTATTTTTCTCCCAAAGCAAAATTTTCAAAACTCTTAGAAATATTTTCCGAAGCCAAATTGGTCTCGGAAGCTTTTATCAAAACTTCCGGAGCCAAATTACCTTCGGAAGATTTCGACTTCCAAGAAAACTACTTTTGGGCTCTTTTTCAGAGGTGGGACCGACATCCGGATTTCAAAGTTTATCCTTTCGCATTAAGTTTGTCTCAAATCCATTTCATATATATACCCAACGGTTTCCCCCTCTTTCACTTTTCTCTAATTATCTGCAACACTTTTCTAACCTAAATTCATCCAGAAACCGACCATGTTCTTACCTTTCTTCTTGACGAAGCTCTCTAAAATGGCCAATCTTAACCGTAGAAACCAACCTGATTTCTCCATGCAACTTCATAGGCAACACAATCAGGTTGCTCTTTTGGACTCTGAGAAAGATCCTGCTTTCTCAGAGATTTGCTGTTTTCTTTCTTTGTCCAACTACTTCACCTCCCTCACCATTGATCCTCCTCTCTATGAGGATCAGTTGTTAGACTTCTGGTGGACCTGCGAAGAGGTCACCATGGATGGGGAGAAGGCACTGTCTGCCACAGTGCAGGGGAGGACAATCTTCATCACTCCAGCCATCATCAACAATCATCTTCAGCTGGATGATGCAGAAGGTGATTTGTCCTTTCCCAAATCTGCTGTAAATCAGTCCTTTGCGCAGATGGGATATGAAGGAGACTTCTCAGTCAGAACCTTCTGGAAACGGAAGGTCTCTTCCCAGTGGAAGTACCTCCTCCATGTCATCATACACAGCTTGTCCAACAAGCATGGAGGATGGGACCATATTCCTGAAGATCTGTCCTTCATAGTCTATGGATTGGTTCAGGGGGTCAAGTTCAAGTATTCTCACTTTGTTTACCTTAATCTGCTATCTAACTTGGACTCCTTGGAGTATTACATGTTCCCTAGATATGTCCAGCACATTCTTAACTGTGAACTGGGCTCACAGTTGAGGTAAACAGGTAAAACTCTTAAATTGGGACAGATGAAGCCCGGCATCTTTAAAATAATGAGAAAACCAACTGTGAGATTCTCTAGGGTAGAAACAGCCCTTGTCCCAAAAATGTTAGAGCTCATTGCTCAAGGTGACAACCTATCAGCACCAGCTAGTGTTGAACCCACACCTGTTGTTTCTCATCCACCCCAACAACCTACAATAACCATCACCTACCAAAGAAAACACAAACGAACCCCTGCTCAAGCTATTCAGTCTGAGCAGGCATATTACCACCTATGCAAGAAGAAGTGGACACTATCAATGCTGAGGAGCAAACCACTTCCATCTCTCATACTATCAGTGCTGAGGTTCCTCATGCTCAACCTGATGAGCTCATAACCCAAGAAGCCTCAAGCCTTCACTCAGAGTCTCAAAACTCTAGTGATCAACCTTCAGGGGATAGTTACCATCCCCAGCCTCTAAATCTCAACCAACCAATCCCAAACCTTGAATTCTATGAAGATGAAGATATAGGATTCAGTGAGTACCATGAGTCTCTCTTCTTCACCCCTACTCAAGGAGAGATGAGTGCTCCTGCTACCCCTATATCTAGCCCACATCATCCACCCCAAACTGAGGTGGATCTCCCTGAACAAGTTCAGGAGATCCATATGGAAGAGGCTCTCACTATTGCTAGTGATTACATCATTAAGACCTCAACCATGGCAACTCAGCCCATTGACACTTCACCTGAAGTTGTCAGTGAGCAGAGGAAATCCAGCAGCCAAGAATTCTATGCTGGTGATGAGGGAGAAGATATCAGTACAACTCTCTCACACCCCCCCCCCCCCTGATTCTTGTTCTGAAGATAAGGAGAGTCTGAAACTAAAGGTGCAACAACTAGAAAACATATGCACCTCTTTGGTCTCAAAGGTTAGTCACTTGGAATCTCAAGTGACTGCCTTACAGAAGAAGGTCAATGACCAGCAACTTGAGATCACCAATCTCAAGGGCAAGCTAGCTGAGAGACCATTAAGACAAGCTCAACCAGGTCCACAAGAACCTGTGGAAGTAGTGGACTTGACCTCCAGCTCACCTATGCAAGTGGGTGATGCTACCAAAAAGGGGGAGAAAGTCCCTACAATCACAGAACCTGGGAGTTCTGTCATGAGTATGGACAATGAGGATTCACCACTCTCACTTGCAGTTGTCCAGGCTCAACACTTCCTCAGGCTCACACTGATATGGAGGCCTTACTTCAACAATTATTTGAGGAAGGAATTCTAATGTCCATGCCTGCCCCATCCCATCTAGCTGAAAATCCAATAATGGGATGGTGGTATGACTCTTCAAGAATGGCATTGGTGCTATCAAGGGCTCAGGGGCAGCAGGAACTCTTTAACTTTCAGACCCTGAGTTTCCATGATGGTATGAACTTGGTTGGTCTGCCTTTCATCAATCCAAGCCAAAACAGACAGGCTGGCAGACTGGCTGAGGTGATCCAAGAATGGGTTATGAGGGAATTCAGACAAAGAGCAATTTTATATAGACAGAGGCTAGCAGGGAAAACTGTTGGTCAACTTGATATTGAGGCAGACCCTAAGATTAGCTTTGAAGGGGAAACCTCAGTTGAAGGCCCAGCAGAAGAACCTGTGAACCTTGAGACAGACTCACCCCCTACACCCAGTACCCTCAATGACACAACTGCTGGTGAAGGTGTCTCATAACCTCTCTCTAGCCAGAGCTCAAGCTCATCACAACCATCTGCAGGCCAAAGCTCTCTCCACCCTGAGTCATACAAGCCCATAATTGACAAAGGGAAAAAGAAGATGACTCCTAAGGAGATTGAGGAGGAGAAGAGAGAAAGGAAGAGGAAGGCCAGGGGAGAAAGATCAGGAGAAGTCCCAAGCTTCATGCAAGCTGCAATCAAGGCTGCCCATAGGCCTGATACTCAGAATGATGAGTTAAGGGCAGCCAGATTGTATTATCTGGGACTTAGGAACTACAACATTGATGAAATCATTTCTCTCCCCTTGGTAGAACTTGATGAACTGGCAGACAGGGAGCTGTACAAAGAGAGGAAGGAGGCTGAGGCAGCAGAACTGCTCCTCAAAATCAAAGAAAAGAGAAAAAGAAAAAGACAACAAAGAGCTCATGTCCTCTCTCCAGTTCGTGAAAGTCCAGAAAAAGAGTCTGTGGCTGTTGAAGAGGAAGAAACTCAGATAAGCAGGGAACAAGAAAGACAAAAGATGATTGCTTATCTGAGTGCCACAGGACTCTATCAGGCAACAGCTCTCAATCCCCTCTCATTTGAATACATTGAGTTTGAGTACCTAAAACAGCTTGATGAAGAGGCTCAAATTCAAAGAAAAACAGTTAAAAGAAAAATGAAAGAGGAAGCTGCTAAAGCAAGAGCCACCATCAGAGCCCAATAGAAGAAGTCTGCTGACAGACTGAAGATGGTGAGCTTCTTGAAGCTGTATGGGTTCTCCGAAAGGAGACTTGGTCCTATGTCTCTATCCATAATGGATGAGCACATCAGGAGGATCAAGCAGAAGATCAAAGAAGGTCAGGTGGACTTGCATTCTCCACCAAGTCCAGCTGCACCTGAAATTGAGGTTAAGGTTGAAGAGACAACACAGCCTGAACCTGAAGCTACAACTGAGCCAACTTCATCTTTTGACTCACAGCAGGGTTCTAAGTCCCCTCCTACTGATCAAATGGGGAATAAGGACCCAACTGAGGAGAGCACAAAAAGTCAATCTAGTGCTGCAAGTCAAGCTCCTCAGTTAAAGTATAGAATGAGGAAGAGGATGGCCATCAGAAGGGACAGAAGAAAAAAGAAGAAATCCAAGGCATCCACCTCACCACCTCAGGATGAGTCAAAACCTCCTGTGGATGTGCAACAAGAGGCTGATCAATCAACTCCAATTCAGGTTAAGCCTCTTGCATCAGGAAGACCCATTCTGTCCTGGACTTTTGCTGTAAATCTAGACAGATGGTATGTTGTCAGAGATCAAGGTGGTCAAGATGTCTATCTCTGGCAGGACATGCTTGATCTACCTCTGCATGATCTCTTTGACATGAGAAGGTTCTATAAGAGTCTGAAGGATCCCGATCAACTGATGAAGAAGGGAATGCTTCTGATCCTAATGAGGACTATCAACTGTTGAAGAACTTCTTTGTTTTGGTAGCATCAGCCCAGGGGGAGTTTGTAAGGATTATACAAGAGGCTGATGCACTCAAAACAGTCAGGGTATCTTCTGCATGCATGCACCTTGTGCATGGTAGAAGTTACTGCGGAAGTTTTACACACTACAAGAAAATTACACAAGTGTAAAATCTTCCGAAGCCAAAAGACTTTTCTTCCAAAGCCAAAGATGAAGTCTTCCGAAGCTTAGAAGACAAAGTCTTCCGAAGCCTTAAAGTTAGAAGACAGATTTCTTTCGAAGACAGAGAAGACATGCTCTTTGTGATCAACAACTTTTCAGAAAAGCTGACCAACTTTCCGCTGCCACTCTGCAGGCTCATCAACTTTACGCAAGTTGGTGAAAAGGTCCATGCTTTAGGAAGCTCTAGATTAAGGTCTTGAGTCTGTAACTTTCTACTTTATGTACTTTTATCCTTTTTGTATCACAATAGGATGTGAGCTATGGCATGTCATAGTCACATGTCAAAAGACAATCTGTCTTTTGACTTTTTATTGATCTTGTTGTCTAGATTAGTGATTCCAGCTGGCTTTCAAAGTATGGCCGGCTGTAGGATGTAGTATAAAGTATCTCAGGTTCTTGTATCTTATTTTCATGCTTTGTAACACTTGTAATAGAACTTGAGAGCAATATACATCTTCCTTAAAAACCAATTATCTTGTTCTTAAGCTTTTTGTCTCTTGTTTAGTTGTGTTAGTCTAGTATCAAACTATCCTGCCAGTTCCTTATTTGATCTGTTAAGTGTTCTAAGTCTCTCCTTATTATGAAAACTAAGTTGCTCACCCTTTAAACGGTCCTACAATTGTATTGATAATCATCTGTAAGAACCTTGGGTAGGCCAGGAAAGTATTTCGGGTCTTTTGGTTGATCATTTTTTTGGAATACTATCTTTTAATAGTTGTAGTTGCTTCCCTTGATTAGACCAAGGATGGCAGATAACACATGCATTTGTAGTGTCCCGTCCTCCCTTTTTTATGAACAAACAATGAATGAACACTTGCACAATATACATCTAGTTTTAAGAAAGTAGTGTCTTCTTTGGTTGCCCACACGTGCATAATATCACTATCTTCCCCTGAAGTTTGGTTCACACTTCGTACCATGCTAACCCGATCATCATCCATTATGCATAAGAGTTTTGTAAACAACATGAGGGAGGCTTTTACCTTGATAAAGAAATCCATTCTAAATGTGAATTAGTCATCCATCAATATCACTAAGTGTCCCCGGTCTTAGCCTTAACACCTTAGAGCATTCCACTAATCATCTAGGTATCCCCATTTGTGTCCTTGATCCATGTTAGTTTCTTTGTCAAATTGAGCCCATGTCCTATTGCTTTCCTTACAAGACAAAGTTATAACTTGCTTCGACGTCGACTAAAGCTTTTGTTGGCTTACCATTAAACTATATGCTTACAAAGTGAATATGTGTTGAACTTGCCTTCATTTGTACGATTGTGGCTTCATCCTTAGCCACTCCCTTGAGCTCTCTTATGCATTTGTTGCACTTGGCATTTTGCAAGTCCCCAATCCCCTTTCCTTTAGCCTTCTTCCTAGCCCTCCTTATGTGTCCTTTATGCTTACCATGGGTGAGCGACTTTCCCTGTGCCATATCAATTGATTTTGCCTCAAGGTTCATGGTATTCCCTTTTACCACTCCTTGCTTTAACTTTCCCACGGAGTTGATGTTGTATTGTCCTAAGTCATGCATCATGCTTATCATCCTCATAATCCTTCTCTTCTTTTGTGCAACTATTGTATGCAACTAGCCTTCTTTGGACAATATCAAGCTATTAGCCTATAAGGCCTAGAATAAAGCATCCTTTATCTTTGTAGGACGCCTTATATGTAGGCTTTTAAACATGATCTTGCTTTGATCACCACTTTTTATATTGTAGTCCCTTCGATCATATGCTTGGGTGGTCACTCTTTTCCTAAGTTAGGCAAGCTTTCGACGAAGGGAATGATCGAATCCATATGTTTAACATTATAATGTTCCAATTCAATCCTTACCCATAGTTGTAACCCATCAAGGAAATAAAATAGGGAGTCCACGTCTGAAAGATCATTAATCGCAATAGTTAATGTTTTGAATTACATCACGTACTCTTAGATTGATCAATCATGATTGAGTTTCCACAACCGCCTCATTGCTCCAAGTTTAGCATTAACCAAATAGATTTATCTCACAAACATACTCAGCCCAAGTAATGATGGTGCATGTACCTAGTTCAACATCTCCATACATACATCGCCACCATTGTGTTGTGAGGGTCCTTTAATAACATATTAGTAGCCTTGATCTTTGTTGTATAATCTACAATATCAACCTCGTCAAAGTAGCGCACCATCTCCCATAAAAGCTCATCAACAACTTCGCCTCATGTTTGCCTTCAAACGAACTTGGCTTGGGGATTCTTATTTTTGGGGTGAACGGGTTAATGTTACCACTTACGCTAACCAAGGACTTGTTGCATGCATTTTACCTTAGCCTCCATCCCCATAAGGAATTTTATGGTACTCACAAGACAAGTCAACCATATCTCTTCATAGCTTGACGATTTCCTTCTAAACCATCGTTGTTATCTACCCACCAAACACTTGGATAGTAGCCTTCAAGTCTTCGCTCATATCAAGGAAGCCTTTCTATTGATGCCAATTATTCAAGCGGGTTATTAGCTTATAACCTTAACTCAATCATGTGTTTCTTCATGTCCTCACCTTCCTAGCCATGTTTCTCCTGACCTTCGCTTGGATGTGCTTCTATGACCCCTCGGCATAATGAGCGGGTTGACATATGCATATAGGGGACGGAAACATGAAAAGAATGGTTTAGCATGGACCATAGTAGGCGGCTATAGGTACTATGTATTACGCATAATGGTCTGCCAAGAAAGGAGTTCAGGATTAGGACATCAGCTCTCATAGTGAACCACTAAGCTCATCGTGACCCGCTAAAGATTGACATAATGGTTCGCGAGGAATATTATCTTGGTAGATGCAAATATTCCACTTGAAATATGTGAATATGCCTTTTTAAGGCAGTAGCAGACCGCTAAGCTTGGTTAAAAAATATAATAAAAAGGACGTTTAAGTAAGCTTAACGGTTCAAATAAAAAGTATAATAAGCCAAACGGTTTTAAAATTTTCCGCTAGATAAGATGAATGGTTAAAATACGACGTTTAAAACCGAGCGATTTAAAATTAAAATTTAAAAAACTTTGAAAAATAAAAATAAAAACATTTCATGTATATATAATGTAATATATTATATATATATATATATATATATAGGGAAAAGTGAATATGGAGCTGTTAAGCATCTAAGCTTAGATGCGAAACCAACAAAACTACGTCGTTTTGGTTGAAAATCAACTAATTCTGTTACATCACTTCCATAATGATAGGTAGATTTATAGAACCACACCTTCTTCGTCTTCTTTTTAGCTTCGTACGAGTTTCAGTTTTAGTGATGACTAATTTATTCTGTTTTTAAAACCTAAATAAAATTTATGGAGCTGTGAGTATACGAACATGCTCCATCTTTGATTTACCAAGTTCCAGTTTGACTTTTTGTGAAGAAATCACATTTTCAGTGATAATAAATGGTGGTTTAATTCTCAATTGTTTCTCATTTTCCATTTTTAATTGATACCAACATCAAAGCATTCGAACGGACTATCGGTGATTTATTTTTGCTACTAAACAATGATTTGAAATTTTAATGAAGGGAGAAAGATGAACTAATTCTGGAAATAATTTTTAAAAATTAACTTTTAATTAGGTGTTTTAACCAAAACGACGTAGTTTTGTTGGTTTCGTATATAAGCTTAGTTGCTTAACAGCACCATATTCACTTTCCCCATATATATATATATATATATATATATATAATATATAATATGTTTGTGTATGAGAGTAAATTATGTTTTTGGTCCCTGAGGTTATTAAAAATAACCATTTTAGTCCAAGGGCATTTTGATCATTTTATTAGAAACTAACTGAAAAATCTAACTCTGTTATTGTAGTGGACTAAAATAGTTATAGAAAACCATAGGGCTTGATTTGTTAGAAAATTTGTTTTTGGACTCAAATTGTTAAAATGACCAAACCATAGGAACCAAAATAGTGATTTACTCTTATAAATATTTTGTCACTAAATATCATTTGGAATTCAAATTGATTTTATAGATTTAAATTCCCTGGAATTCCAAATCTTTTGAAAAATATTAAATTCCAAATACAATTCCTTCTAATTCCAATTAAAACTCTAATTAAAATTTCAATTTCAATTCCAATTCTCATTCTAGTTTCAGTTGCAATTTCAGTTCCAAACAAATTTTGCGAACCAAATGATTCTTAAGAGTTTTCAACTTATTCTTTTTAATCCAACCGTTGTATTTTAGTTTTATTACAACCTGAAAACTCCTAGTTTAGTTAACTCGTCATAAACACCAAAATTAATTATTTTCAATTTGTGATGGTAAAAGCCCTTTATCAAAAGCACAAGGTGTATGAAAAAGCAAGATCCCTCGCGCAACAGTATCATGTTTCTTAGGTTAAAATTTCATATAAACTAATAGACAATCCATGCATTGCAGTGCGATTGTTGATGGTGTTTGAAATTTGCTAACACTTGGTTTAAAACAAAATTTATGTTAAGACTTAGATCAAAAGAAAATCACAATGGTATATTCAGAATTTTATTTAAATTAAGAGGATAGAATTTCTCATTTTATACATAAAATAAAACCATGAAGTACTTTTGATGACTCACAGTTTGATTGGACTAAAATTTACGTTGAAATATATGATAACCACTAGTCTAGTCCTGTGTTGTCAAAAGCGGTGAAAGCGAGCGCCCAGACGCAATTTCAAGGCCCAGCAACCCTTCACCGCATGATGACGGTAGGGCCGCAGTCATTGGAGGAAAATGAAAAAGCGCGGGAGGCGACCAGAGAAAAATTAGCCACAATTAGAAGTCGGTCACTTTTTCGGTGAAAGCGCTCAGCTCAACGTATTTTCCTTTTTTATTGATTTTATATATATGGTTTGATTTCTACTTGATTTTTATTGATTTATTAATCACCGATTGAATCGTATTACCTAAAAATAATCGGAATTTATGAGGATTGTTGTGTATATAATAATCGACTCCTAACATCGATTCCATCATCAACAAACTTGCATAGTTGCATCTGCCGAAAGAATTTCCATCAATTTAAAGACAAGGTTAGTAATTTCAAACTTCAATCAATTTCTTTCTTCATGTTTATTTGCTGATATTTACATGAGCAGGGTAGTTTCATCAATTATCTTCAAATGGATGTTTAAGACATGTTTTCATAATCATCGGAATTTCTTCAGTTTCTTTAATTGTTTATTCAAATACATGATGTTGTATATATGATGATATATGTACTTATGGTTGATTGTATGTGAATGTACTTTAAAGCATGGGAAAAGGTGTTTGTGTATGTATGTGGTGGTACAAGTGTTTAAAGCATGATGTACAAAAAGTGGTAATAGTTTAATATTGTTCTAGCACCATCAGTTTGAATAGTTTAATATTGTTTTAGTATCATCTGTTTGAATAGTATATTATTGTTTTAGCACCGTCATTTAACTTTTATAGTTTACTACTTCACTATTGTTTAATAGTTTAATATTGTTTTAATGTTTTAACCATTAATGTAAATGTTTCTTATAGAAAATGAGTTCTCAACATGATGTGGGATCATTACAATCCAAGAAAGCCGATCCCGGATGGAAATACAATTTCTTAAAATATACAAAAGACAAGAATTCTGTTACGTGCTTATTTTGTCAGAAAGTAACCAAGAGAGGGATTTATAGAGCTAAGCAATATCAAATTGGAGGGAACAGAAATGCAAAACCATGCTCGAGGTGTCCGGATGACGTTAAAGCTGAACTGAAAGCATATGTCCAAAGTCAAAAGTCAAAGAAAAATTTTGATGGGTTTGATGACTTGGATTTTGAACAAGGTGGGTTTGGCGATGCTGAAGAGGATGAGGATGAAGTAATGGAGGTACCTGGTGTTTAAAAGAAGAGAACGGGTCTTAATATTAGTGGCATGAAAAAAAGAAAAATGCCAAATGTGAAGGGTCCATTGTTGATGATCTTTGTTTGATAATTCATATTTAATGTTTAATGTTTTTTATGTTTATTGGTTGATTTTTATGTTAAAAGGTAAAGGAAAGACTGTTCAATTTTAAACAAGCATAAACGATGCTTGTGACAAAGAGCTTCGAGGAAGAACGATTCAAAAGATTGCTGCTTGTTTTTACCAATGGGGAATTGCATTCGATGTTGCTAAGATGGATAGTTTTAAAGAGATGGTTGCCGCTATTGTAAACTACGGGCCGAATCTAAAGCCTCCTGCTTACCACGAGTTGCGAGTTCCCCTTCTAAAGAATGAGGTAGACAATGTAGATAAATGGATTGATGGACAAAAGGCGGGCTGGTCAAAGCATGGTTGTTCAGTTATGTCAAATGGATGGACGGATCGAAGACAAAAAACATTGATCAACCTTTTGGTCAATAGTTCCAAGGGAAGCGTATTTATGGAATCGATAGATGCTACTTCTTATATGAAGACCGGTGAAAAGGTGTTTGAGCTTCTTGATAACTTAGTGGAGCGAATCGGAGAAGAAAATGTTGTGCAAGTTATCACAGATAATGGAAGCAACTTTAAATTAGCAGATTAGTTTTGTTTTTTAAGTATTTTCATATTAATACACTAATAAATATCGATCATTCATTTCTTTTTCAATTCTTTTAGGCAAAATGTTGATGGAGAAGAGGAAACATTTGTTTTGGACTCCTTGTGCGGCTCATTGTTTGGATCTTATGCTTGAGGATGTTGGTAAGATTCAAAAAGTCAAAACGACAATTGAGAAAGGGATTTTTCTTGTTGGTTATATTTATAATCATTGTGGGGTTTTGAACATGACGAAGGGTTCACGAAGAACAATGAGTTGACAAGAAGTGGGGTAACTAGGTTCGCAACAACATATGTCACGCTGAGCAGTTTGGATAGCAAAAGTCGGCATTAAGGAATATGTTTTTAGTGAGATATGGACAGAAAGTAAATGGGCAAAAGAACGTAAAGGTAAACGTTCTAATGACACTGTTTTCACATCTACATTCTGGAACAATGTCCTTTTCACTCTAAAAGTTTGGGCCTAGTCAAGTTAAAGTTGAGAGGGCAAAAACACTTTGTGACCAAACTTCAAAGAACAAAAGTTTTGTGATTAGTATTTAAATAATAAATTTCAAAAAATTAAATTGATAAATTTATATCGTAAGTTTAATTAAAGTTAGGGGTTATATATTCAAAATTGAAAAAAAAATGACCAAGTTCAAAGGACAAAAGATTTATGGTCAACTTATAAAAAACTAAAAACTATACTATGTGCAAAGTAAAAAACTTCTCTGGTCTATTCAAAAAATTAAAAAGTGTAGTATTTTTAGTGTTATGCCAAGATTGGTAAATATACATATTAAAAATAACAATACGTATCTATTGATTTTTCCTTAGACGAATACATATATACACTAACAATAGCCTGTATCTTGTGTCATTCTACATGCAAATACAATAACAGAAATTGAAACAACAATAATGGGATACTTACAATCCTATGGGCAACACTAGCTTACAGAAAGCCTATCTTCAAGTTCTTTCCTGTACACCTGAATCAGACCACCACCATCTGCCCCTTGAAGCTTCTCACTCAACAAGCTCTTGTACTCATCGTCTCTGTCCTCTAAACCACGCATCAGTTCGACCTAACCAATTCAAACACCCTATCATTAAGCCGCCAATATCAACTTATAAACACCTCGATTTGGCTTGTGTTTTATGTCAATGTTAGCCGCAAGGGCCAAGTTGTAAATTCATACAACTTCAGTTAATAGCTTTTTTCAAGATTTAGATTTCTGTTATAGTGATTACCTGCTTTTGAAAAATGTCAAATTCATCAGAGCTGAGTGACCCATCACTGTTGGCATCGAGGAGTCGCATCATCTCCCGAGCATCATCTCCTTGCGCACCAAGCTCTATCATTACTTCTGTAAGCTCCTCAATGCTAATCTTGCCGTCTCCATTCTTGTCTAGAAGACGGAAGATGCGGTCTCTGCTGTCGTCGCCTTTTTGGTTTGTGGAAGTAAAATCTTTTAGGCGCAATGCAGCATACTCAGCAGCAGCTATCATAATGGTCTTGAGACGCTTCGCCTGTGCCGATACACAACTGACCAGTATTAGAAGTAGCTAAATGGGTTAACCTGAAGCTTATGTGTCCAAAGTTGTTATAAACAACTTATGTGCTACATATGAAATAAAATGATCTAGTATGTTTATGCATTGATAATACATATTGGGCAACCCATTTGATATGTTTGTTTCTTCATTCTAGCAGAACATCGCTTGAGCGAATAATAAGCATGTGTAAATAAAACGAATAAGAAACTTACTTCTTCCGGATTAGTAAGACCACCTTTGTAAAACGCGTGCGAAGCTGTTCCATCAGAAGCAAGCATATTCATCTCAGCTGTCCTAATTTGAATCTCCATCAGTGGTCTAGTCCTTCCACCACTACCACTCGAATCAACCGCCATGTGCAGACTCTTGTAACCGTTCGCTTTAGGCCTTAAAATATAATCCTTGGATCTGCTAGGCACCTCCTTCCACAAAGATTGGATGACTGAGCGCGCCCTGTAACACGCTTTCTCGCATTCATCTGATGCAAGTAACTTGGAAGAAGGCTTTAATATGACGCGCAATCCCAAAATATCGTTTACCTCCTCAGGCTTACGCCCGTCCCTCAATAACTTCTTCATAGTGCTGTAATGACTTTTATACCGACCCTCAACCGAGATTTCATCCACCATTTCGGCTAAGATGGAATCTGATTTCAACAGGCGAAGCAGCTGTTCCTTCAAATCATCTATCACAACCGTGTCATGGCTCCTTAACCAGCTACTTACATAAAGATAAGAGTAAGGAAACAGGTACTGAAAAGACAGATCCTCGAGCTCAAGGGACAGAGAATTCGTCCCAACAGCGTGCGCTAGAGGCGCGTGAATCTTCATAACTTCTAAACACGCAAGCTGCTGCTGGTACCTCGGAAGGAACTCTAAATGCCTCATCAAATCAAGCTTAACCGCAAGATGAACAATCAACGCCCGAACGTCATAGTACGTTAGACAAAATCTCCTTAAAGCCGAGGCACTTTCGTCGTCATAACTGTCGAGTTTCGAAGCAACCTTGTTCACCCGAAAACTTTCATGAACCAAATGAGCAGTACTTATGCCTATACGATCCTTAACTGTGAACATGCTTATGCCACATCCCTCCACAGCTTCCCTCAGTATACCAGCAGAAATCACTTCAGCATCCATCTACCAATCCATTCAAATTCCCCAAAATCAATTGATCAATTCCAATTTCAACCTGTTGTAAATCTTTCCATCAATCAAAAGGGTACCTGAAGATCCGCGAGGAGGAGAGCAACTGATATCGCGCGTGAGAGAGGCGAGCGGCCATCGGGAGCCAGAGGCAGAGACTGCAAAATCGGGAGGCAAAGTTTGAGGGTTTTGAAGAGCAATTGAGAAAGGGAGTGGTGGGTGTTGTTCTTCATCCTCTCGGTGAGCTCGTTGAATGTTCCCACCAGCTCCACCACCATTTTGCCTCCATCTGCCATGGGAGCTGGAGGAAGAGAAACGCACATTCTGACCAACGAGCGGGAGGTTTTGACAGCAAGGGGGGATTTGGGGATATGAGTGATGCTTCGGGGGGAGATGATCTTCAGATTGAGGATCGATCGTGCCTCCATTGAAGGGTGTTTTGAGTTTGATTTGATCGATAAGGAGTTAAGGAGTGACTGAATTGGGGACGACGATGACGGACCAACAACACGTATCATTGGCTTAATGGTTAGGAAGGAAGCCACGCCGTTTTATACGGTCTTTCCTTGTGCTTTATGATTCAGCAACTCAATCTCAAGACAATACTAGATAAAAATTTATTAAAAAAATAGTAACTCACTCTAAAGTATTTGATAAATGATATATGTTTTTCTAAAATACAAAATTCAGAGCATTGTAGTCTGCCTCTGGTACTGGGACAACCAATCATGTATTGTTTATTCAGCCCTAATTGGTGAGGTTGGATCCAAAAACGCATAATAACCAATGGTAGATTGATAATAATATTTAGGGAGTATGTATAATGCATGATTTCTATCAGATGAGTATGTACATGTTACGGCTCATATCATATTAGTATGCACAAGATATGGCTTCTTTTAAATGAAAATGCAACAAAAGCAAATGTATTTAACACTACTTGCATGGCTTCTTGCCTTAGCTTTTACATGTGAGTTGTAGGTTCATTGCTTGGTGTGGATTTACTTTGGAGGGTTTATGCTTTGAAGTGTTCATCCACAAGAACAAGTGTTTAGACAACCGCTACGCTATAAAGGTTGTTATTTTAAACTTTTTGTGGTTGTATTATTTTGGTTTCACTATCTTGCATTTTGATCCATGGTGGGATTTTGTTCAAACATTTTTCAAAGGTTATGATTTAATGTTTCCGTTACTAAAACCTTTCTTAAAACTAAACTTTAATTCCCAGCGATCTAAACTCTAATATATAGATCCACTTAACCTTTCATTATTTTAATCTTTTTTATTTGTGATGTTTTTTAACTTTATAGCATATCAACATTATCACTACTTTAAATTTTTATACTTTGTATTGTACTTTACAAACTATCACATTCGATGCTTTTACTTTACATTAAATTTTAGTTAGATTAGTTGTAGAGGTAATAACTTAGATACTAAGGTATAAGTCAATTACGGATGGACTATCTTGAAAACTAGCTAAGTATTAGGAGATTTATGGAGGAAGACAGTTTTGGAGGCTTTAGTTTAGATATGGGGTCCCTTATCATAAAACCGCCTAACTATACAGAGGTGCAGAGAAAGACACTCGTTTGCGATGCACAATCATCATGCAAGAACATTCATGTATAACACTATCAAAACCCTAATCATTTTTCCTAACAATATATAATTTAACATTCAAAAGCTATCTAAACACTATCATGTATGCATAACTGCTCCAAAATGGTAAAAATATGTAGAAATGTGAGATCCAGAAATCACCTTGATGAATAGTGCATTAAAGCCTAGGAACGAAGTTTTTCACGTAAATATCTGTACATGCATATCAAGATTCAAATTTTAATACTTGATTAACTGTGATGGGTTTCTAAGCATGATGCATGCTTAAATCTATGAAAATAAGCAATGGATACAATACCTTTTCATTATTACTTAAGCTTCCTCTCTCTAAATTCATATATATATATAGGGGAGGGTTCCTGAGAAAACCATTAGTTATGTGAAAACCAAAGAAAACCACGAAAATCAATAACATTTTTCATAACTTTTTGTTATTATAATTGATAAAATGTTATTTAAGTGTTTGGCGCATATATGTTGAGCATACATACGAGAATGAAGAGTCTTACGTATACGTAACACTATGTCGAATGAAAAATGGTTACGATTACGTAACCTATGTGTGAAGTATATGTAAAACCATGCTACGGTTTTCATTTGATTTATACCTTTATTTATATATACTCACACACATATATATAGGTTAGTGATAAAAAAATTTTATAAATTATATGATCAGTTTCATTGGTTTTCTTTATCTTTCTCATAACATTATGGTTTTCTTAGGATCCCTCCTATATATGTATATCTAATCGCGAGCACACACACATAAACTCTCTCTTTCTTTCCTTTTAGAAAAGTTGAATTAAAAAAGGAGGGGCAACTAGACTTCTATTTATAGTGAAGATTCTAGGATTAATTCATTTTAAACATCTTTATCCTCTTAACTTTTATCATTTTACCTTTTTAACCCGCAAATTTAAACACAACTTTACTTTCCAATAATTGGGGTGTTACACCGAGAAACCATGTTGTTCGCATAAGCAATATATCAAGAACCCATAGACTTAGATTTATTGGATCTTAAACAAATATTGAACTATGCAAATATGTTTTACAAATCAAAATTTAATGACCTAAAGGATATTTGATGATCAAGATCTGAAGTCGACACAAATTACAAAAGAAATGAAAGTCTACTTCACAAACGGAATTAAACCTGTAATGATGAGTGTTAGGTTAAAAGATTAAACTTACAAGAGAGAAGATAAAGAAGTGTTAATAATGTGGGAAGAGCAGGTGAGGATAAATGAATCTACTCAAACCATAGATCATCCAGGATATCTTGAAGACCAGCATCCAACAATGGTGCATTGAATTTTTTAATCAGCTGAGCCTACCTTGATTAACCAAAATCTTCTATTCTCCAACAAGTCTAGAATAATATAAAAACATTAGAATGCAACTAACAAAATTTAATAATTCTAAAATAGGTTGAATTGAAATATTAATGTTACTGCTTATTTCAACACTCCTCCTCTAGTCAACTAGAAAATACATCAACTATCACAAAATAAATCATGTTGAGCAATACTTAAACCTTTAGTGAATAAATCTGCACGCTATTAGTTGTTGTCAGTTTTCAAAAACTTTGGAACCAAGCTACCATCTTTTCCTGTGAAATTTGAAAAGCTATCTCAAAGTGTTTAGTCCGATCATCAACACTTATGTGCAACTTCCGTATCTTCCAATAATTTTAATAACTAGACGATTTCAAAGCCTGTCATGGTCATTGCTTAGTATTTCGTTTCTACATAACATGAAGAAATCGTAAGCTGCTTGTTGCTTTTCCATGATACCATATAACTACCAAGAAACACACAAACCCTAGATATACTCACAAGTGGCTAGACTTTTACCTAAATTGGAATAAGCAAACCTACACAACTCAAAAGTATCACTTTTTCTAAGCAAATTGCCTTTCCTAAGTGATTTTTTCAAGTATCTAAACAGTTTTATGGCTATCCTAAGGGGTGACGGAATGTGCATAACTTAATTCAAGCATCTAACAGTATACAAAATATCAGGTCGAGTGAGAGATAAATATATTAATTTACTAACAACTTATAAAATTAAGTAATCTTTTTAACTTATCAGATATTGTATAGCACAAGGTGTAGAACTTGGATTTGTTGGGGTGATACTGGAAAGAAATAATTGAAAAGTATTAAGGTTATTGAGTTTGCAACTGTGAAGTTTAAAAAGATCAAAGCTTATGAAAGCAATCAAAGACGAACAAAATAAGATACGAATAAACAATGAAGACCAATCGAGTTTTAGGTTAGCGATAGGTAATGATAAAAGTGTTGTTGTGGAAGGGGATACAGATTGGAATTGCTGGAAGACTTACATTTCACGTATCTTATTTACGCAAGTGTTTAGCAAAGGATAATATGGTTGTTCTTCTCACTAACATTAAATTGGATGAAAGGTTGAAGTATGTGGAGCATTGGAAGGTAAAGTTGTTGAGAAATAAACTAAAGAGTCAAGTTAAGATTTAGTGGAAGTACCGAAAGGGATCAGAGCAACATTGGGATTGGAAGATGAGATGAGATGGTATTGCCCGGAATTATTTAAGGATTAATAGGTTTGAAGGACAAAACCTAAGCAAGAGGGTGGAGTTGTAAATTGTAATACCTCGAAGCTTCAAAAAAAATAGAGGAATTAAGTCAAGTACAAGTTTAGGTAAAATATGATAAGTTGGCAAAGATAACTTATAAAAACATTACTAACCTTAAAGCCCACTATGGAAGGAAAGAGCTGCCCCCCACTATAGTTTTCTTGAAAAAAAATGATTTTCGAATTGAGTTTTAGAGAGAGAAAAGAACCTTCTAGAGAGAGAAAGTCAAAGAAAGCTTAAAAAGGTAAGGATTTCTTCATATTTTTCCTTAGATCTAAGCTAGGATATGATTTGTGGGTTTGATAATTAAGATATAGTAATAAAGTTTGTATTTTTACATGTGCATGCTTATATCTCGATAAAAAGGAGCTTGATTTCAGGGTTTTCAAGTGTTCTTCACAAGGTGAGATGTAGATCCCCATGTTTAAATACTTTTATTATGTATTTAAGGCTGATATGCATACTTATGTAACTACTTTGATCATATCTAGGATATCTTACAAAAGTTTTGCTATTTTCAAATTGAAAATATGATTATATGGATTTTATAACATGTTTAATGCGCATGAATGTTGTTGCATGAAACCCTAGCTAAGTGGAGCCTAGACCTAGTGATAATAGGCTATAATGGTAGAGATAGAATGGGAATGATGATATGAGAATTGTAAAAGAAGGATCAATCACTAAAAACTAGAACTTAAGCTCTCGAATCCTTCACGGCTTCACCCATATGTATTTTCCCTAGGTTAAAATACCACTCTTAGGTTCACCTGTATGTGCATCTGGTCACTTGTACCTAAGACCGTTCACCCATCCCTAAGAATGTTCACTCGCATTTGATTATCTAGTCGAATATGCCAACACTTAAAAATATTTCATGGAATAATAGTCACTTGGTATCTTGTTCTCATACCCATATTAAGAACACTTACACAAATTTTAGATTAGATCACTCGCATTAAATTGGTCACCCCCATCCAAACCCTTCACCCAGATCTGATACTTACATGAATTTCAATTTTAGCCACCCGAATATGTTTACTCACCCGCATGTAATGACCCTTACGTTCATCTGAATGTAAATCTGTTTACTTATGTTTGATTAGTCACCCTTAAGTGAATTGTTCAAATGGAAGGGAATAGACTTTACACTTATGTTGGCTAATTGAACGGGCCTTGTAGTTATGGGTCAACTGTCTGGAGCATAACTAGCCATGAATGTTTTCACTTGATAGTGGTTAGAATTTGTTGTCAGCTAGTGTATTGGGTCTTGCTTTGTGTAGACTCAATGATATGACAAGTGGAAAGATAAATGAAAAGAATAAATGGTATGAACATAATAACAAAGTCATGAAAGCCATATGATATGCATTTATGGTTATTATGTGTTTATGAATGAAGAAAAAAACTTATTTTAATTTACAAAACTAGAACTCACTTAGCAATATTGACTTTTGTATGCATATTTAGTTAGCAAGTGAGTTATAGAGCCTATGAGGATGGCGTGAATTTCAAGCTACTTATTATGCAATCCGACACATTTGTTCATGAATGGGATGAATGTCTTATTTAAAATAACAATTATGATGTTCTTTAATAAAGAAATATGTTTATTTACGGACAAGTTTGATATGAAATGAATGTTTTAAGTTTTCCGTCTCAATATTTTGATGAAATGTGTAGTGTAAATTGCTTAGTATTGTGATTGGCCAACTATGAGTTCTTCTCGAAACAGTGGGATCAGGGCCTTATGGAACGAATCTTCCTATGTAAATTCTTCCACCATGGCATCCATCTTGTCCACCTACTCAGCTGCAAACCTCTGTTCCCCAACCTTATCAACCGGAGTTCTAAGAAACAATACGTACTAAGGTGCTCTAGTGACCATCATTCCACCACAAGTTATTGCATATATCTTAGTCCCAACCTTATTAGCTAGAACTTTAAGAAACATAACACAATTGCCCGATCTAGTACAGAAGTAGACTATTGGGCATTGGAACACACAACTGTAGTGATTAGTTAAATTATCTTTGTCATGCATCGAAATCACATTCCTATTATTTGTCCACTTATTCTATTGTGTGATAATTTTGATGCCACATATTTAGCAATTATTCTTGTGTTTCATCAACATACAAAACACCTTGAGCTTGATTTGCATTTTATTACAGATATGATTTTATCTTAGATTCTCATTCTTAGATAAGTTTTATTATAGATATGATTCTATCATAGATTCTCACTCTTAGATAAGTTTCTACCGCTTCCTAGCTTGTTGATATTTTGTTCAAAGAGTTGTCATCTACACGATTTGATACTCTTAGGTATAAGCTTATTGTTGCTCTCATTCACTAGAGGGGCATGTTATTATTAATGATTTTGTGTTTATTTATTATATATGTAGTGGTATATAGTTTTTTCCCTTGTTTTGTTTGTTAGAGTAACGTTAGAATAATGGTTCCCATTGTCGTCTTCTTTTGATTTCCAGTGTCCATTTTCACAGGGTTGTCCGAATTGATGAACAAAAAAAACATGAGATTCATACAGAAAGTTTTACAACAAAAAGTTGAGGGTTGAGGGTTCTTGAGCCATCTTATTAAAGAAACAAAAAGTTTTACAACAAAAATGAACCTCTCACGTATGTGATTAGTCTTCAACCGGAGAGGATTGTTGTTGATACAGAGTTTCCGAGGGAGGCTGATTTGCGGTCTTCATCGTCCGAGTGTAACAATTCACTATTTCTTGGTCCAACTTGTAGTAATATGGCATTTTCTCAAGAGCTTTCATATCCAGATCAATAAAAGATGCCTGACATCATAAAATAAAAATGAAACTAAAAATCTCTCTCCAGAATATAATATCACAGCATACCTCTTACCTTCTATGAAATTAATTAACAAGGTAAAGATAAACTTGTAAGTAAGGTGTGAACTCCTCACAAGGAACTAACCTAAAATGAAATTCATATGTTTGGGTTTAGTCTAAACTGGTGGTGTCAATTTTGGTACATCCCGCTAACACATTTAACTTATACTTTATTATTAATAAGCAAAAAAAAAAAAAAAAAAAAAAAAAAAAAAAAAAAAAAAAAAAAAAAAAAAAAAAAATTCAACATAAGGGATGCCATTTAGCGCCTATAATTAGAGGCAACAAGGTTAAAACCGGATTGAATTGAAATGGGTAACTTAACATGTAGTAAAACACTTTTTTGCTCGATTCTACACATCTTCTATAGATGGTTTATGTGTTAACGATGCTTACCAAAACAGTAATATAACAATAACAATGATTTAAATCTTTGAATAAAAATGATTTAGGATGTGTTTTTGAATAAATATAGACTTTAAGCAACCTTTAACCACAGCCCTACAAAAAAATTTATTTGAGATATAAGCAACCCATTAGAAAGGAAAGTGGTTGAATTGCCACCACCTCAGCATGCTACTGAACTGATATAAAAAGTAAAAACAAGCAAAAAAGACACTACTTACTTTGTAATCAAAACTTTGGTCGAGTGATTCAAGATAAAGTACACCAGTGGAAGGAGACGATGACTTTCCTTTTGGTGTTGGACGGAAACAGATCATCAGGCTCAAGTCCTTTGCAGTTAAAGATATAAGAAAATCTCTGACAATCTTCAAGCTTTGATCAAAAGAAATGGAATGAAAAGCATTGGTGGTCGGTGGTTGTAATTCTCTACACACGGCACATGGCTGAGACACCACATTATAATATGCATGAATAGCACCTTCTATGTCAAAAACATCAAGTTTTTGAACTTGGAGAAGCCAGTCCAGTATTCCTGATTCGGAAACAGCCCCTGCAACAAGCTGCAGAAACCCAGGCGTGTGCTTGCCCCGGTCATTGTCAGCTTTAAAGAACTCTTTAAGTGTGTCTTCAAATGCTTCAGCAATTTCATCACTGGTATCATCAGCACCACCACCCAAACTCCCAAATACAAGTCTACCATTTAAGAATACCCGGAAATTGTTTTGAGGGGTTAGGAACAGGTCCTGAACTGATTTTGAGATTCTCTCTTTTGATCCAGAGAACATATCCAACGGGTCATATTCACTTATTTGTGATATCTGATGATGATCATGTAACACATTAGATACGTATAAAACCAAACCACACCACAAATGAAGCTGCAACTAAATTTGTATTTAAATTGCACCCACCTCTCGGCATTAAAAATGAATGGAAAATGAGGACACCGCCTATTATGAGTACTAGATTAGCAAAATGGGTGGGTGGGTGAGTAAAAAAGGTGCACCCGGTGCTTTGACTTAGCTCTCGCTTTGCACAGAGGCTAGGGAGGGGCCGGATCGCTTCGCAAACTGATGTACGCAACCTTACCCTACACTTTGTGCAGTAGGTTGTTTCCCACCTTTTGAACCCATAACCTCATCACAAAACAAGAACCTTACTAGTTTCTCCAGGGTGGGTGGCTATAGGTCAAAAATGGGTAATTTTTTGTTTAGGCCAGTATGTCCCAAAACACTTGTTTTTCTATTCTTGAATTTCTAAACATTAAGTGTAAGGTAAGACTACGTACATCAGATCGTTTAGCGATGTGGACCCTCCGCAGACTGTGCAAAGCGGGAGCTAAGTCAAGCACCGGGTATGCTTTTTTTTTAATTAAGCCAAATTGAATTTTAATAACCCAAAATATTACGCGTTGGTGGATAATAATCCATACTAATAATTTGGCCGGTGACAATCCCAACCTCCACTTTTATTACCAATAACAGTCCCTGTAACATAATAATAAAAAATTTACGCTTGATTTGCACTCGACTTCACTTACACTAATGATTATGAACGAAAAGAAATAACATATAAGCGAAATCGATCAGAAAATAAATGCAAACTGGGTGTGAATTTATGATAATTATACTACAAGATTGCCATTGGTAATAAAAGTAAGAGTTGGGATTGTTACTAGGCAAATTAATAGTATGGATTACTATCGGCCAATGAGTAATAGTATGTATTATTAAAATCCAATTCCCCTTTAGTTAATATTTGGAATATGAATAAAAAACTTTACCGTTGCAATGACAATATTTTTCAAATAAAATGATTAGGGAAGTTTTATGCATTGTGAATACACTTTGGGTGGCATTTGACTATTACGGCTTTCTTTTAATTAATTTTTTTAGGTTTATACAATTGACCCTTTGTGCGCAAAGTATAAACCAAATGACTCATTTGTACCTAAAAGGCCGCCTCTAGTCACGACTATTACGAATAACCAACCATATTTCAACAATGTATGTTTTTGCTTGCGTTAGCATCATTATGGTCTCATAGTTCGAGCCCTCTGTAATAATTATAGTTTGATAGTTTGAGTTGTTTTGGACTTTTGATCCAACTAAAACAAGTGGTTCATGATGCTAGGTGTGCTCTAGTAGAAAGTCAAGCCATAGGTTGGATTAGCTGAGAACACCAGGGAGACAGCTCCTAACGCGGGTAGTAATAGACGAGACAAGATATGGTGGAAGGATACTACTCAGAGAGACATCCATTCTTATTGTCCCATGGTTAATGTGGTTTGGTATGGTAAAATAAAAACTAACTTAGTTTATAACTCACCTCATTAATCTATTTAAAAGGCTTACTCTTATCTTTCTATGCTAGTCTTTTTTATTCTATTTCTGCATCCCACTTGTTAAAATGCGACTGAAAAAGTATCCCTGCTATCTAGCAGGCGAGTCAAGCATAAGAGAGAAGATGTCACAACCTTTTTTTGATGGAACTTAAGCATCTGATGCAGCCTGAAGCGAGAGATCCTTTTCTTAGCTGCATTTTCTTCTCTAATAAATCTAGAAGTTGGAAGAAATCCGCACTTTGGCTGCACAGGTAGAAGAGAACAAAAGGAAAGGAATTATTAGCAAAAAAATGTACTAGATCATATGCATGCAACAGGGAGTTTTGACACAAACTTCGTTACCTTTATCTCAACAGATATGCAGACTTCTTCTTCATGGATTGCTTTGATGTGGAGGAGAAAAGCATTATCTAATTAATTAATTGCAGCCTCAAATATGAAGAGGGTTTTTGGGTTTGGGCTTTGTGGGACTTCAATTTGTAATAATCAGTTTTTATCTTTCGATTAACATACTATGCTCCAGATTATTTGGAGCTCAAATAACCTTGCAGCTGTGATAATCTAGGACAAATAAAATTATCTACTTCCTTTAATATAGATCTAGAGACTTTACTGAAACATCTTCAGTTTCCACAAATATTTTTTTTTCATGAATAGATTCCATAAATGATCATAATTTTCAAAAAAACACAAACACATAATGATTTGATTATTACAGCTTCAAACAGTGTAAGCATATCCAAATACTATATTTTTCACTCTTCCAGCCGTTGATATATTTTAGATTGATAGTGAAGGAGAGATCAATTACCATGTGGAAATATTGAATGAAGCCGACAAATAAGCACACAGAGAATTAAGGAGAGATCAATTACCATGTGGAAATATTGAATGATCAGACATGAGAATTGCAGAATCCAACAGGGTATTAACCCCACCACTGTCCACTCGCCAAGAAGGGCGCTGAAGTAAAAGACCATCATGCACCAACTCTAAAAACTCCTTAGTCACCAAAATACGAACCTGCGAAGTTCAAAAATATGAAAAAAATATTCTACAAAACAAATACATATTACTCACATATCACAAGAAATTAAGATAAAAATTAGCAGCAGAAAGAGCAATGAGAAGTTACTAAAGGATACCCCTGCATCAACATGTTGAGAACCTAACAATGGACATAGTACAAGTTGTGCATACATATGATTTGCAACATCTTTTGTAGAAGCAGATAAAAGCTCTCCCACTTCTTTCCATACAAGACGCTCATGCTCGGATAAAGCCGAAGGAGCTTTTCCATTTATGGATTCATTCCTTTTAAGCTTTCGAACCCGTAAAAATTTTCCAGTCTACAGAAAATGAACATTAATAATCAGTGTAGCACCTCACATATGCCAATTAACATATCATTCTATCCACTCTTGATTCTGTACACAATCACATGACAAAATCTTTTTAAAAGAGCTTGTTACCAATCTTTCAGATGCTATACAGATTTTTCAGTTTAATTTCACTTGAATTTGGAGCAAACATAGATTATTCTACATTAGTTACTCCTAGATACTGCAATAATTTGCTCCCAAACAAGCAACTTAAAAAAGTGTAAATCACTACAGAAAACCAGACAAACAGTTAAACAAAAAGAGGAAGAAGCTGTATTACAAAGTTGGGAGAGGATCCGTTGTATGCAAGAACAATATTAAGGCCTCCTTCTCCTCTGTAAATCCAATCAGCTGCATCTTTAGCCTCCAAAACTAACTCCACCATCTGCAGATTTACAAGTTTAAAACAAGAACCTTAAAGTTAATTGTGTTGCTTATGCCTTTGAGCTTCGAGCTTCAAGCATCAAACATGAAGCATCAAGCACGAAGCTTTAATCGATTACCAAGAGGGCAACTGGTTCCAGGCCATGTGGGTTTCTGCTAGGGAAGAACACACGAGCGACAGAAGTGGCTTTGACTTCTTCTGATATTTTCATGACAGGTGGACGGTGGTTCATCAGCTTTCTTGACACTAGTTTTAATAAATTTCCATGTCTTAAATAAATAAAATACAATTTTATTATTTATAAAACCATATTTTAAAATAAAATATTTTAAATAATAAAACAATTATATCAAGTTTTTAAATTTTTATGTTTAAAATTTTTTAATTTAAAAAAATTAAACATTTTGTTCTTATTAATTGTTATTTTTTTAAATTTTCTTATTATAACTTCTAATTTTAATTTTTTTTTGTTTATAAAAATTTTACTTTTCAGTAACTCTATCACAAGTGTTACTGAAGGGTTTAGTCGAGAAAAGACATCGAACACTAGTCGATACTCCATGAACTATGTTGTTATCTTCTAACTTACTTTTATCCTTCTTGAGTTAAATCAATTTAACTTCCTGTTTTACTAGAATTCATAGATTTTAATCAACAAAAAGTATTCAATGATTGCAAACTTAATATTAACTTTCTTTATGATTTTATGTTGCACATGTTGCGTTCTTCACAACAAGAATTATTAAGTGTGATAAGAAAAAGGCAAACAAACCAACATTCTAGAAAATCTCACAAATAATAAAGCTATGGATAGGATGGAGTCGATTTAGATGAGTATAAACCTTTCTGTAATCTATGTGATAGAGAAACCGCTTTAAAAAAACATCATGCTATAAAAAAAACTTTTTTTAATTATAGTACTCTTCTAACTTTGAACGCCTCTAAGACCATTAATGAATTGACCACATAAAAGCACCATCATAATAGGAGTAAACTAGTGCTAATCTATGATGGCGACAAAAATATAATATAGTAGTAACAAATAAAATAGTAAATACACAAGAGAATGTTACAGTAACTCTATCACAAGTGTCTATACACCATCTAAAATCTCTATATCCTTGAAAACCTCAAAGGCTAAGGCTAAGATAAAAGAACATAAAAAGGAAGAAGCTAGGACCAAAGCAAAAGTAGATGAGCAAATGGGTATCAAACACTGCAATCGAACCTGTAACGTACCTGTATCGAAATATTTTTGGTATCCACTTTTTGGTAATTTACAGATCCAAAACGTACCATACCAAGCATTTTCGGTACCGGTTCCAGTACCCAATTTTGATGATTTTCGAGATCGGTACTTACGGTACGGTACCGTACCGGTACCGCGGTACCGAGCTCATTTCTAAGTGAAAATTTATAAGAAAAGCTAAGATCATATAACAAATTTAAAACACATCTATACATTCTTTTAAAAGCCCAAAAGCTTAATCAGAAGTTTATAAAAACCCATGAGCTTAATAATAAGTTTTTGAAAACCCATGCTTTAACGTGTGTGAAAGACAAACGAAGTCATCATATTCATCAACTAAACATTACAAAAATATAAACGACAATAGCTGAAATACTGAAAGTACGAGGGCTACACTTGCCCATAAGAATATATTCAAGGGTGAAATATCTGGGCAAAAATTGTTATCCTTATCTGTAAACGGAAGTACGCACACTCAAAGGTCAAAACAATCGACCAAAACGATGTCGTCGTCGACGTGGTCTCTTTCGTTCTCGTCGTCGTTATCATTGTCCTCCGACAATCACCGGCGTCTACACCACCACCGACGCATAATCTTTCCTAGGTTCCAAGTACGATGTGCAAGCAGGTCGGTTGCTGCTGCACCAAAGAAGAAGCTATGGAAGCAAGGGGAGTACCCTGGAGACGTGTCAATGGACACGAGAAGAACGCCAATTAAGAACATCAAGAAGAAGCTCGATCGTAAGAGTAACCTAAATCCCTGGGTAAACACTGTTACTCAGGCCTTATCTGATTCTATTGACACCAAGCAGTGGTTACGAGCCCTAGAGGTGGGTAATTTAGTTACTTATGAAGAAATTGATTGTTTGAAATGCGTGTTTATATAAGTTTCTTGAATCAATTTGTTTGTACTGATGAAGCAACTGATTGTTCGAAATGGGTATTGAAGTTTCTTGAATCAATTTGATTATACTGATGAAGCAACTGATTGTTTGAAATGGGTTTCATGAATCAATTTGATTATACTGATGAAGCAACTGATTGTTTGAAATGGGTATTGAAGTTTTATGAATTAATTTGATTATACTGATGAAGCAACTGATTGTTTGAAATGGGTATTGAAGCTTCTTGAATCAATTTGATTATACTGATGAAGCAACTGTTTTATTGATTTGATGGAAATGGATTTACTTTGTTAATACAGGTATTCAAGATGCTAAAGGAACAGCCTTTTTATCAACCAAAGGAAGGAACTTATATGAAGCTAATAGTTCTAGTGGGGAGATGTGGGCAGCCCCAACACGCTCGCAATCTATTCAACTCGATGATCGAAGAGGGACTTGAACCGACTGCACAAATCTACACGGCATTGCTCGCTGCTTACTGTCGAAGCAATCTCATCGAGGAGGCATTCAAAGTTCTTGAGCAAATGAAGAAGCTTCCTTTATGCCAACCGGATGTTTACACTTACAGTATCCTCATCAAGGCCTGTGTCGATGCTTCGCGCTTTGAACTTGTTGAATCTCTTTACCAAGAGATGGCTGAAAGATGTATAACTCCGAATACGGTCACCCAGAATACAGTTCTTGCTGGGTATGGAAAGGCGGGCAAGTTTGATTTGATGGAGAAAGTGCTCAATGGAATGCTTGATAGCACATCATCCAAACCAGATGTATGGACAATGAACACCATTCTTAGCTTGTTTGGCAACATGGGTCATGTTGAAACCATGGAGAGATGGTACGAAAAGTTCAGAAATTTTGGAATTGAGCCTGAAACGCGCACTTTCAACATCCTAATAGGCGCTTATGGGAAGAAAAAGATGTATGATAAGATGTCAACGGTCATGGAGTACATGAGAAAGCTTTCTTTTCCATGGACGACGTCCACCTACAACAATGTGATCGAGGCGTTTTCGGATGTGGGCGATGCGAAGAACATGGAGTACACGTTTGACCAAATGAGAGCGGAGGGTATGAGGGCCGACACCAAGACGTTTTGTTGTTTGATCAGAGGGTATGCGAATGCAGGCCTTTTTCACAAGGTGATAAGCATGGTGGAACTGGCTGGGAAATTGGAGATACCCGAGAACACGTCGTTCCATAACGCGGTACTTTACGCGTGCGCGAAGGCGGACGATCTGATGGAAATGGAGAGAGTTTACAGGAGGATGAAGAATAAGCAGCAGTGTAAGGCTGATGCAACTACTTTTGCTATTATGGTTGAAGCTTATAAAAAGGTAGGCATGAATGACAAAGTGTTTGATTTGGAACAGGAACAAGAAATGTTGTTTAAGGTTACCTAGTATTTACTCTGTTTATTCTTTTTATTTATTTTAAATCATAGAGAAGTTAGATCCGGCGTACTTGCTACCAACTAAAGAGTGATTGTTTTTTGCATGTGTGGGCATGCTGCATATTTTCCATAATCACATCTCTTATGTAATGTATATAGTGTTGTTTTTACTTCTTATTTGATTATTTTGACTGTTTCTTTTAACTTACATCACTATTATAGCTATATGCAAATGGTGCTCTTACCCTGGTGGTAAAGTGTAGCCTTCGCACCTTATACCAAGCCACCAAGGTTAGAATCTTGGCTTTGCCCGCCCTTTGTTTGTTCATATTTTTTTCCTTTTCTTTTTAATTATACAAGCTTTTTACCCGGCGCGTAGATTACGTCGAGGCATATTTATACTGTCAAATGAATATATCGTATTTGACTCGATCTGTTGTCCTAAACAATAAACAAGTTTTTCCTATCAATAACAAAAGAAAAGAATAATTATTCATTTAGTTTCTAAATAAGAATAGAAATATTAAAAGGTCTTGTGACCAAAGTTAAGAAACCATAGAATAGAGTTAAAACCGAAATAATGAAAAAGTTTTGTAGCTAAAATTGAAGAAACCAAACTCTCCTATTCATTTCATTTCATTTGGTCTATTGATATCACTAGTATTTGACACTCGCACGCGTTGCGAACGGGAAGGATGAATTTAAACAACTTAACATTATCATTGGGCTTGGAATAGGATTTTGGTTGCAGCTGCTAACTGTTATTGGTAACCACGCCAAAACCATCGACAACACTCCACCTTTGTCATCATGGCCCTAACACGAAAACAACGATGGTCTCAGATGAGCAATAACACGTCTTCATCGACTTTGGTAGTAACAATAAATCAATCCACCAATAGATACTAGAAGAAGAACCATGTAACCATCAGTGAACACAAAACCAATAGTAAGTCTTAGATGAGGTTTCTCTCACCATCATTCGCAACATCAAATATGTACTATTTCAAGTTGTTAACTACAACCATACCAAACAGAGGGGTTGGGGAGGACGGTTGGCAACCGTCGACAGGGTGGCTGAATGCGGCACTAAACTAACACGCGACAACATTCGTAGGGTCACCGGCCCAACGTAATCGTCGGAGCACATTCGTAACCCACCTCATCTTCAAAAGAGAATAAGAGAGAGACCACCACCATTTACACCGCTGGTAAAGTCGACTAGAAGGTGGAACAGCCAGCGACATTGCAAAACATGATCGTCTCTCTCGAAATGAGAGACTGCAACAACCAGTTGTACAATTAGTAAACAGATAGCACCATCGACGACAAAAACCAGAATCGGGAATCGCCAATAGGGGGCGGCGACACAGGATAGGAGGAGATGACAACCAAGCCGAAGCAGCCACTGCCTCCACCTTCTCCTACACCAGCAACTACCGCACACACTTTTTCTCTCTCTACATTCATGAAGGAACGATTATGGTTCACAACAGTTTCACAGATGAGAACTTATCAACTAATCACATTTACTAGATCCAATAGGAAACTAGGCAATGAAACAATAAACAACAACAAAGAACAAGTTACAACACTAAGATTGATTTTCAAGAATGATTTATATTGCTCTCAAATGTTTACAAGTATTAGAAAGCTTATTGCTTGTTTTCTTGCTTTGTGCTTAGACTAGTACATTGAGACACTTTATACTACAACTTACAGCCGGCTATAATTGTATAAGTTGGTGAGTCTTTAGAGTTGTCAGCAGAAAGGTTTTCTGCTTTTGTCAAAAGTGTGTCAGGGACACAGGTTTTCAAAGTCTTCAGAAGAGTTCAGTTTTCAAGCTTCGGAAGACTTTGTCTTTAAGCTTCGGAATACTTCACTTTTGGCTTCGAAAGATTTCTGTCTTTGGCTTTAGAAGATTTGACACTTAGTTGATTTTTTCTTGTGTATGTTCAACTCTTCTAAAGCATTTTCTTCTTTGTACTTTTATGCATGCTAAGAAATTTTTGGGTAGCACCAGCCTTTAAGATAATCAACTTGATCTTACAAACTCCCCCTAGGCTGATGCGACCAAAACTAAGGACTATGAATGTAGATCTTCTACTTGTTGAGCACTATCAGAATCAGAGCCATTCCTCTTTTGAATTGCTGGTTTGGATTCTTGAAGCTTTCATAGTATCTCATCATGGCTAAGAGATCATGTATAGGCAGGTCAACAATGTTCTGCCATAAAAATATTTGTTGAACTCCTCGATCTTTTGTGACTTACCATCTGTCTGGGTGTGGAGAATACACCGAACACAAGATAGGTCTCTTAGCAGCAAGAGGCTCTACAAATAATAGAGTTGGTTGAGCAGTCTTTCCTTGTTGACCCTCAGGATCATCTTGAGGTGTAGAGATGGATGCCTTAAACTTCTTTTTCTTCTTCTTGTCCCTTCTGATGAGCATCCTCTTGCTTTTTCTGTATTTTAACTGAGAAGGTTGGTCTTGATCCTTATATTTTTCTTTCTCCTTCTTAGTTGTGTCCTTCCCCTTCACAAGTTCATAAGAAGGTTCATAAGAAGGTTTTGCTATGGGTTAGAAGATGAAGCTGCTTGTGAATCAACAGAAAGTCTTGGTTTTGTTGTTTGTTGGGGTTCAACTTTGACTTCAGCTTCAGGTGCAGCTTGACTTGGTGGAGAATGCATATCTTTAAGCTCACCTTTCTTAATCTTCTGCTTGATCACCCTAATGTGCTCGTCCATTATGGATAGAGACATGTGACCAAGCCTCCTTCTGGAGAACCCATACAGCTTCAAGAAGCTCGCCATCTTCTATCTATCTTCAGATTTTTTCTTGTTGGCTTTGATGATGGCTTTTGATTTCTCAGCTTTCTCCCTCATCTTTCTCTTAGCAGCTTTTCTTTCTTTGTTGGCTTCTTGCTCCAACTGCTTAAGATACTCAAACTCTATGTACTTAAAAGATAGAGAGAGTAAAACTTTTGTCTGGTAAAGACCTATGACACTCAAGTAGTCTATCATGTTTTGTCTTTTTTTTTTCTTTTTCTACTTGAGCTTCTTTCTCTGCAACCACAGTCTACACTTCAGACATTTTCTGAACTAGAGAGAGCGCTGGAGCTTGATAGATTTCTTTCTATCTTCTTTAATTAAAAAATTAAGTATCAACATTATTAAAAAACAATTAGAAGAAGTTAAGTATCAACATTAGCTTAGTTTAGTCGCTAAAATAAAACCACTGAACAATTATAAGAGATTAAAGAAAGTGTAAGTTAATCAAAAACCGTCTCATTAAAGCATGAAACTAAAGCTTTAGATGAATGAATCGTAAATCTACTGGTTCAAAAATTGGTATAACAAACGGCTTAAACAAACATGTTTTATATATAATATGTCACTATTACGAATGAACATAAGAAGCGCATCGGCTACAAAATTTAATGAAGCAGCAAAAAGCCTTATCATATCGCATCTGATGTTAAAGAAAGGTTAAACAGACTTGGTACACATGCCACCACCCCTCAAAGGCATAAAATGAAAGGTGAATGAAATTTGTACTCCAGATGCAAAGGGATTTACGACAATTTACAGAGTCTCAAAACATGAACTACAGTCAACAGCCACCACAACAATAGCATTGATTATATATTATATGCAGACGACCCAGTCACTAAACAAACTAAGCATGAAACCCATATAAGTTTACCTCTCAATAAGCACACATGCACCTTTTGTAGCACGGTTATGATGCTTATATTTATTCTAAAGTAAAATCTCATCAATGTAAATGACTTTTGTTGCTTCAAGGATCTCTTCATTTGACACCGATACACCTTGCATCATTATTGATCAATAACACTATGAAAAGATCTCTCCCCCACAACGCCTGGAGGAGTACCCCCTAGTATTCATCAAAATTCGCTGAATAATAGAGAGTAAAAAAATAATGAGGTTTAGATTCATGTGTTAATTTTATGCATTTATTATAATAGAATTATACGGTAGCTTTTTTTTTTATTCGCGTAGTTATAGACTTTATTCACTCTAGGTTTACATTCAAACTCAAGATTCGAAAACAAACTCAAAACATAATCAACATATTAAGCTTTGATTGAGATTCTATGTTTATTTTGAAGTTTATGTTCGATTGCTTTAGTCTAGAGTTTGGAAATTCCTAGTTGGTATGAAGCATTTATCTCTAAATTGCTATAAAATAATGCACATGTATTGTTCAGTAAACATTGATTATAATTTCTTTGAATGTCATATGTTTGATTTGAAACTCTGACGGTGGAACAATTCTTCTAATACCTAACATACCAAAAGGGTTACTATTAAGAACAAGTAATTTTATTACATATTATTTGAAGTCCGTTGTAATTTTATAATTTTATTAGTTTCATTTATAGATGGAAGAACTCAGGTATGTTTTGCTTAATTGCGCAAGCTAAGTTTTGTTAAATGTGTGAAAATGTTTAAGTTATTGTGTTTTTTGGTTTAATTTTCTTATTAATATACATATTATTTGTTAGAAATGAGCTACAAACTTTAGTTCTTATTTGATATATAAGTCATATTATAATTATCTGTTTTTATAAGATGATATTTCCTGTATTTCACGATCCGACCCCGGTCAAGCCAGCAACATTATTCAAAAAAGTTGTTTTGCTATGTTAGAAGTTAAAAGAAGTTGGTTATTCGTATCTCATTGGTTGAGATTATAACCAGCTCAAGCTCTGCAGTCAAATGTTCTTTGCTTTTTCCAATTGTAGATTATTATGGTTGCAAATAAATTTTGATTTTATTTTAGCTTCGCATAATAGGAAATTGCCCTATTAGACATGTATATGAATATATTCAAATTTTACTTTTGTAAGTTAAATGTTATAAAATTTTATATGTAATATTAGTATAATATTTATTACTAAATTTTCAGGTGAAAGTATCCGATAGAAATGTTTGATGCATACCAAGATTTCAAAGCTACAAATCCAGGTTTACTGAATATATATATATATATATATATATAGGTTAACAATCTTGACAGAGGAGTTGACTGCTAAAAAGTTAAAGTAGGTTTAGATCTTGATTATTACCTTTTAATATGCTATAAAACAACATTCATGAAGTTTTGTTTATTTAGCTAGTCATATGGTTATGCAAAAAAATAAAAATAAATTTGAATATCTGCCACTTTTAGCTACAAAAACAAGTATGCAAACACAAGTCGGGAGGGTGAAATTAGAGGTGTTCAAACCGGTTTTTCCGGCCAAACCGGTTCGGGTTTAAAACCGAACCGGTTTTTTTGTGGTAGAGTCAAACCGGTTTTTCTTCAAACCGGTTTGGCTCACCGAATACTCGAACCTGTCAAACCGATTCGGACCGGTTTGAAACCGGTTTTTTTACTGAAACCGGTTTTTCTTACCGGTTTAACTGGTTCTTAACTTTTAAACCGGTTTATAAACCGGTTTTGAGTTCGGGGCTACCAAACCGGTATAGAAACCAGCGGTTTGGGTCGGTTCGGGACCAGTTTGGGCCAAACCGGTTTTTCTTTGAAGCCGGTTCCGGTTTTTCCGGCTGAACCGGTTTTTTTTCCCATGTCTGGGTGAAATTGATAAATTTGCCTCAAACACATCAATGATTTTCTGGTTTAATTTGCCTCAAACAAAAAACTTGCTTCTTGTGTGTTGTTATTAGGGGTGTAAACGAGTCGAGCCGAGCCCGAGCTCGCTTAGGCTCGAGCTCGGCTCGTGTTGGTTTTAGGAAGCTCGAGCTCGAGCTCGGCTCGTTTATAGTTTTATTTATAAAGCTCGAGCTCGGCTTGTCAGAAAATTTTCAAGCTCGAGCTATGCTCGGGCTCGGCTCGTTTATTGTTAAATTATTAAATTTTTATTTTTTTATAATTACTTTTATAATTATTTATAATCATACTTTTTATATATAACATAATATATATTATTTAACTGTTTTTTATCACAATAATATATTTAAATAATATAATTTATGTAAATATGTATTTATATATATTTAATATGTAAATAAAAAACTATATAAACAAAAAGTTCGTTTAGGCTCGCGAGCCAGCTCGAGCTCGATTTCTAAAGATCGGGCTCGAGCTCGTTTAGTAAATGAGCAATAATCTGAGCTCGAGCTCGGGTTCGAGCTCGTTTAAGCTCGGCTCGATTCGAGCTTTTTTCGAGCCGATCCCGAGTAGCTTGCGAGCTGGCTTGGCTCGTTTACACCCCTAGTTGTTATGTGTTTTCGGTTAAATCCTATATCTTAACATTCTTGTTGGTTTTTTAAATTTCAGGATTTTGTGTGTTGTGTTGGGCTTGTGGTTAAACGACAACAAGAAGGAACTCATCATAATATAGAGGTTTCAAAGGAAAAAAATTTCAAAGCAAATTATGTTTATCAATTTAGACCGTGCTAGTGGTTAACTATTTAGATGGTGATGGTCGGTGGTGGTCATCGGGTGTGTCCAAAATCAAATAAGGCGGTGTTTTGTATGGTGGTTGTCGGATCTTAAATTTTGCTTGTAGTTGATGTTTTTGTTTTTGTAATCAATACAAGGTTAGAGATGATGGTTAAGTAAAACATTAGTTGATTTATATTTAGAAAAATTAAATTTTAATAATTCAAACTATTAACTATTAGCTGATATTAAGCCTAACTAACAATTTGACTAATAGTAATCTCAAATTTTGATTTTGTTACTAATAATAGTCTCATTTTAACTTTTTGTTAACTCTGTTAGTTTTTTATGACGTATCACGTGGCGTGTCTCGTGATGTGACGTATAACTTAGTTATAATTATAAATATAAATATATTACTCAATTTTTTTTTCATAAAAGATTATTTTTAAATTTATTCAACGTAACACTCATCTAGGTCTAGTAGCTTGAAGACAAATAGACGTAAAAATTGAGTGATATACTTAAATTATTTTTTTATCTCAGATATGCAATACACTATATTATATGCCACATCACGAGTAACGTCGCGTGCCATATCACCAAAACTAACGAAGTTAACAAACAGTTAGTCTGGGACTGCTATTGATAATAAAATCGAAAGTTAGGATTGATAGTAGTCATATTATTAGTTGGGATTAATATTTTCTTATAATCAATAGTTTGGATTGTTAGAATACAATTTTTCTATTAATTATTACTAAGTTACAAAAACGATCCCTCTAAAAACAAATTTAAAATCATAGAGGACTATATCCATCTATGTAATAAACTCGTATATAAATTAGAAATCACCGAAAACGGAGGTCCCTATCTACTTTCTGATTTATCGTCGTGAACGGAAAAGCAAATGGGGCTTCTCTCTTGGTTTAAAGGCAACAGGGAACCTACTTCTCCCGCTGCCGGTGACGGTGGCGGTTCTGGCGTCAGCACCACCGTGAAAGCCAGCTCGAAGAGCAGTGTGTCGTCGGAGAAAGCATCGGAAGAACTCCCTGACATGAATGGAGCGGTGGAGGTCTCTCGACCTGCTTCTAACGTGGACGTCACAGTCTTCGAATTCGGTTCGGTTGCAGCCTCATCTGATAAGGTGACTCTTGCTGGCTACTGCCCCGTCTCCGACGAACTCGAGCCCTGCCGTTGGGAGATTCTGCCGGCCACCGCCAAAGACGCTCCTCAATTTCGCGTCGTCTTCTGATCCAGACACCACCTTCTTCAGTTTCTCGGTCATATTTTGTAAGTTCTGTCATGGATTGAATTGGATTCGATTGAAATGTCCTTTGGTTAATGTATCGTTTCATTTCGTTTTGAATGTCAAACCCTAATAAAACCCCTCTTTTTTTCTAGTTATTTGCGGCATAGTTATGGTATCAATGTATCATCTACATGATGTCCACTGTGAATTTCTATTATCTTTGACGAGCCTGTTGAATTTTATCGAGTAATTTTGAAAAAAAATGCATTAGGTGTTATTCAATTTGCAGGTTTTAGTTCTTGTTCAAAGATGGAATTCAAATGAAAAGTTTTTCCAAGTTATTGATATGAGGTGGTTTCCATCTTGATTAATAGAGCTGATTAGTAGTTAAAGATTCTTGTTGAGATTTGAATGCATCCTAAACAAGCATATCTTTTGGAAGCTTTGGCCATTAGGTGAATGAATCATTTTCAATCTAGATATGCTATGGGCTTTGTGATTCTAAGTGGCTCAGGACATGGAAATAGTTCATGTTGTAGGAATGAGATTTGGAATTTTAACATGTGACCTGTTAGCATGAAACAATGTTTTACTTAGCTCTTACATTGTGTAGAATGCAGCGAGGAGCCCACGATCTAATGTAAGTAGAAAATAATGTCCAAATCTACCTGCGTGATAGCATGAAAATAAATCCCAAATCTACATGCCTGACATTGAAATTATGGTCTGTAGTTTGAGCAACTATGAATACTGGTTGCTGTTAACCCTTTGAGGATTGATGACCACAGCTCATAAGGTTAAAAGGGAGTTGTCTTTTCTATGGTAGTAGGTTGAATCTTATAATCAGCTTTTAGGACGGCGAAAGGTTGGTTATGAAGCAATTAAGTCTGCATATGAAGTTTCTTTGAGGTCGTGTTGTTTGGAAAAGGATGACTAAGTGACATTTAAGAGGGGTCGCGTGATGTTACTCTCTTTGTGGTAGAGATGAGTGGGTCAGACCAACATGTTTTTGAACGGATCAAAATCAAAACCTTGAAAGCCTATTTATGTATAACCAAGAATGATGATGAAGGAGGGGTGATTCACTGATTGAGGAGAATTAACTTGTTAGTGGGATATACGTATGCTTTAACGTGACTAGTTAAAACCGGTGTACTACAAAGGCTTAACAATAAAAGTGAAAAAAAATAAGCATATAATTGTGATGATATTTGTTGACTGAAGTAAAATAATAATAAAGAATAAAAATTTGCAACAATATTTCATATTTCCTAAATTTTCAAGTATTGAAGCTGCGCCTTGCAATGGTTGTAAAGTTAAAGTTAAGAATTCCTATGCTATAATATGTTTAAAACTTAAGATTGTCATCTGTTAGATTCAATGTTGTAAAAATCGCTAGGCGCTAGTCGGGCGGCGAGGTAGGGACTAGGGATTAATCGGGATTAGTCGGGATTAATTGGGATTAATCGGATTGGAATTTTTATATATAATTTTTAGTTTTATATATAAATACACATTTTAATATGTAATTTTAATAAAAAAGTTCAGTTTTATAAATAAAAACACATATTTGGCCGGATTTTCCGAGTTTTGCCGGATTTTTTGAAAGTCGCCGGAAAGTCGCCGGAATCTCGCCGGAACCCTACCGGAATTTCGCCGGAATTGCAGTTTTTTTGCCGATTCAAACCGCCTAGGGTCCGCCTAGGTCCGATTTTGACCGCCGTTGACCGCCTAGCGATTAATTGGCCGATTAGCAAAAATCAACAAGGTGGGGTGCCGATCACCGATTAATCGGCGATTAATCCCGATTTTTGCAACACTGGTTAGATTCAAGCAAAAGTTACTACAAAGAAATTGTTTATCTGGAAAGCCTTACATACACACAAAGCATTAAAGAAAGTTGTTTGTCCAAATACAATAAGGAGAACAAAAGGAAGCAACACAACGGTCATCTAATAACTATCTAACAGAGTAGCAAAAGCGACACTTAGTAGTATTGTAGGATTTGTGTTGTTTAGCTTCGTCATATAAAAAACCAAAATTATGAAGTGTGTATATGTTAAAAATCTATAACTTGGTAGAAGCCATGGTACCTTCCTTAAAAGTATGTGTTTTTGAATTTTGTAGTGTTGCTACTTCTATTGTTTTTCTAAAAAAATTATTTAAAAAGTTTTGTAACTACACTTGAGATTATCAATTGTAAAGGTGTTAAGTTGGGTTATCAGTTATTGTTTCTATCCTTTGAAATTAAGATTCTTGAAGTGAACATTAAGTTAATGTTAAAATCCGCGAACACATAATATCTTGGGTGAATTATATATATCCCTTTAGAAATTTATAAAATATAATATTTCTTCTAAACCTAAGTTTTTAATGCATAATATACAATAGTCTTTAAGAATGGGATGGTAATATATGTAATTTTGCAAGTTTAAAGAGAGATATATGAAATTACCTTTAATTCTCTAGTAACTTTGCAGATGAGAATCGAAACTTTACAAATTTCACTTCAGTAGCTGGGTGTTTAACTTTAGATTTGGTTAATAAATTTGTAAGATTCTCAATCTCAGCCTGAAGAGTATACTTTTTCCCATTTAATTTTTCAATATCAATCAATCGGGATTTAGTTTTCTCTTCATACTCTTTTAGCACATGCTTAACCATTTCTATGTTAACCCATTCCTCTTTTCCTATGAATACCAGTTTATGATTATGTTTCTTGTAACCTTGCATATCATCAACTAGCATTGGAGCTGGAGTCTCATTGATGTAAACCATCAATGCATGGTTTTGATAACTTGGCTTTATCTCCTCTACGCAAAGGCTCCAAGCACAAATACCATCTTGTTTGATAACTAATGCACTTGAGTTGGAGTAAGGAGTAGCTTGAGCTTGCTGAGTGAGTTAAAGTTGATTGTATTGATATGGTTGAGTCTGATAAGATCAATTTCTAGAGTAACTAGACTGATCACCCCACCTGGCTATTGTTGGTGCTGCTGATGGCAGCTTTGCCAAAATGAGCGACCATGAGAATTTCTTGAGAATTTGCTATTGTTGCTTCTAAGAGCATTACATGCTTTTGAAAAATGGCCATTACACCATAGTCATTCTTTAGATGAGGAGATGATACAAATGTTATCATTCTAAGGGCTTCTAGAGGTTCATGAAGTCATCTTCTTCTATAATGAATGCATTCTCAATAGAATGAATTTCAAAGGGAAACTTATATGCTTTAATTACTTATGGTCCTCTTAGATTTCTGGACATTTCATCCAACTCAAAGCCTCTATGTTAGCAACCATAGTGTCTAGGCTTTTGCTGTCAAGATCTAACGTATTCTTGATCATCGTGACACTCTTTCTTCAACTTTTAGGTAGAGAATGTAACATCTTGTTTATCTCTTTCTCCTTGCAAGTCATCACCATGATCTCAAGATCATTAATTAGTTAGACAAACATGTGAAGTTGCTTGAATATGGATTCACTATTGACATGATGAAAGGTTTCATACTAGTTCACAAGTTTATCTTTGTTTATCTCAATCACCTCATTACTCCACGCACACATAATATGCAACGCATCCCATACACCTTCGGTTCTACTGTATTTTCAAACCTTTTCAGCGTATCCATTTTTAGTGCCATAGTGATGTACGAATAAGCCTTTATATTTATCTTGATCTTCTTGAGATCTTCTGCTTCAAGGTTCATTGATGAATCTTCTACTAGAATACATACATTTATGTATCGATTAGCATCTAAGGATGTTGGTATGTATGGACCCTTGTAGATTGAGATCTAATAACCAGGATTAGAAGATGTGATGTAATTCATGAACTTGATTTTTTGTTGCTTACATCTGAGTTATGTTTTAGAATAGGTGGTTTTGGATTATAACATAGTTCAATTGTATCAATTATTAATTTCTTGATTTTAACTTTGTTGAATATTAAGTAGATTGATTTTATAATTAATTGAATTGATTTGAGGTTGAATTGGCTTATTCGAAAAAGGCCTTGGGTTTCCAAAATAGTGTAAAAAGAAGTGTTTCAAATAATTGCTATTTGACTCGGACTCGTAATCAAATAATCAAAGAAAGATAGTGAATTATACGAATAAATTCAAGGATATATTCGAAGAAATTCAGACCGCCGGTCGTAATGGTTTGTGGGTTTCGAACGGCTAGAGCGGCTGAACCTAATAAGATAGCAATTACAACTCAAGAATTAATAAGTACTTGGCCGTGGACTTGGAAACCCCCGATTTTCCAATAAAAATGTTGGCCTACTTCCACACCGGATAGATCGTATAACCCTTTTAGTGTGTTGATGGAACATGATAGAACATCAAGTCCTGGATTTTAGAATTAAGAGAGATATTGAGAGAAATCAAGAATTCTCACTATTTCTTAGATTCTTGGACCCAAACAGACCTCCCCAGAAGATAATTTTAATGTGGCCGATTTCCCTTCTTTTGCAATCAGTTTCGCTACAACACCCGTAGACCTTCTCGGTAAAACTGATCAAACTTATTATTATCAAAATGATCCATTTAGTCCAAACAGTTAACTAATAAGTCAAAATCTGCAAGAACTTGAATCAAATAAGATGAACAGTCATTTAAATTTGTGAAATGAAGTGAATAGTGCAGTTCTGATTAAAGAAATGCGATGAACATTAATCAGTACTTTGATCAGAATAAGAAGAATATCAAATCACTAAATTCAGTTGTGACAACCTAAAATTTCATGTCATTATCCATACTATTGCTAAACATACTTTTCATATATTAATGCATTTTAGACTTAATTTTTAGTAATTTACTCGTTTTAGTCTAATAAGCCCATTTCGTGTCTAGATTTTATGTTTGGCAGTTCTAAAGAAAATTCTATCGCACTCGAGATATTATGACGAACAAGAGCATTGGTGATAAAATATATAATTCCTAAAATGTGTATACTATAGTAAATACGTTTTTAAATTTTGAATTATACGTTTATTGAACGATGCTAGTGATTATTAATTAAAATCACAATAATCCATATCCTATTTAAGATCGTGTTTGAAAATTCTTATTTGTATATTATTATATAATTATGTACATATATATTTTTCTATAGATGATAACATGAGCGTATTTTTACAACTAGACAACCATTTCATTAAAAACTCTTAAATTTTTATGCAAAATTAGAAACAAATCATAGTTACTAGTCACCAACTGTCACACACCGATGAAAGGGGCTGGTCTTGACGACTGAATATCAACAAACACAGTGGAAACCACGTATGTGATAAAAGTGATCCATTGGTTTAAACGAATAATAATAAAATAAGTACATTCTATTGCAACTTGCCACTCATCTGATATTCGCGTTCCAAGGTAAATTCTGGTACTCGTCTTGAGTTCCAACGTATCTTTACGATAAGAATGCGACTCTGTTTCAACCTTTTAATCTCTTGATCCATGATTTCCACGAGTTCCTCCACAAATTGAAGCTTGTCATCGACTTGTATTTCTCCAAGTTGTATGATAAAAGTTTCATCTGATAAGCATTTTCTTAGATTTGATACCTGAAACGTGTCATGTACATTTTTGAGTGCTTGTGGTAATTTGAGTCGGTAAGCAACGGGACCAATTCTTGCAAGAATTTCAAACAGTCCAATGTAATGAGGCTTGAGCTTACCATGCTTTTCGAATCTGATAACCTCTCTCCAAGGGGAGACTTTTAATAAAATCTTATCTCCCACTTGAAATTTCAAGGGTTTACATCTCACGTTAGCATAGCTTTTCTATTCGCATGGCTTTTAGTCTATCTCGGATTTTGAAAATTTTGTCCGTCTTTTCTTTAATTTCAGTCAGTGAGTTGACTATCACCAATTTCGATCCAACATAAAGGTGATCGGCACTTGTGACCATATAGCGCCTCAAAAGGTGCATCTTTAATGCTTGTGTGATTTCTATTATTGTATAAAAATTCAGCCAAAGGTAGGTGAATATCCTACTTACTCCTAAAATCTATCACACAAGCTCTCAGCATGTCTTCTAGAGTCTAGATAGTCCTTTCACTTTGACCGTCCGTTTGCGGGTGATATGTGGTACTCATATCTAACCGGGTACCCAATTCCTTTTGTAACGATTGCCAAATCTTGAAGTGAATCGACTATCTCTATTAGAAATGATAGATATTGGTACTCCATGTCTTGAGACAACTTCTTTCAAATAAACCCTAGTCAACTTTTCCATCTTGTCAGTCTCTTTGATTGGTAGGAAATATGCAAACTTCGTCAACCGGTCAACAATTACCCATATTGTGTCATAACCATTTGATGCCTTAGGTAATTTCATAATGAAATCCATAGAAATTAGCTCCCATTTCCATTGGGGTATCATTGGCTGATGCAACAATCCTGATGGTTTCTGATACTCTGCCTTGACTTTAGAGCAACTTAGGCATTTACCAACGTAGGTGGTGATTTCAGCATTCATGTTGGGCCACCAATATAGTTTTTTGAGATCTTGATACATTTTGTCCGAACCTGGGTGAATTGAGTGTCTAGATTTGTGCAACTCATCAATCACTAACTTTCTCAAGTTTCCATAG
Organism: Flaveria robusta; assembly: GCA_025506415.1. NCBI lineage: Eukaryota > Viridiplantae > Streptophyta > Magnoliopsida > Asterales > Asteraceae > Flaveria > Flaveria robusta. Next base: position 12,477,433 of record CM046464.1, on the reverse strand, counting down.
TTTGGTATCAAATTTTTACTGATGAAATAACGTGCCCTATCAAATTTAATTTCCAATTGTTTGTCCATGCCTCGCAAGGACTCACCTTTCAAGTTCTATGTTCCAATAATGCCTTGCGTAGAGCATCACATATTTGAGTAGTGAGACTTGTATGCATAGTCATTCCTAATGCTCGCACTCGCAGTATTTTGATCTGTTCTTTCCTAATCAAGGCATTTGTTACAACGTTTGCTTTGCTAGGATGGTAACGAATATCACATTCGTAGTCATTAAGTAACTCAACCCATCTTTGTTGTCTCATGTTCAATTCCTTTTGGTCAAAGATATGTTGTATACTTTTATATTCGGTAAAGCTAGTGCACTTTGTACCATATAGGTAATGCCTCTAAATCTTCTACGCAAAAACAACGGCTCCCAACTCTAAATCATGAGTGGTGTAGTTTCTCAAGTGTACCTTGAGTTACCGAGATGCATACGCTATGACTTACTCTTTCTGCATCAACACACTACCTAACCCTTGGTGTGATGCTTCACAGTACACAACAAAATTATCTGTTCCCTCCGGAAGAGATAAAATAATAGCACTGCATAATTTCTTTCCAACAGTTGGAACGTTGATTCTTGCTTATCACCCCACTCAAACTTTTTATCCTTATAGGTTAACAATTTCAAAGGTTGTGCTATCGTCGAAAAGTTTTCGATGAATCGCCGGTAGTAACAAGCTAGACCCAAAAATTATCGCACTTCAGTTTGGGTCTTAGGTGCTTCCCAATTTTTAATCGCTTCAATCTCGGAAGGATCTACATGTATGCCCTTCTCATTCACCACGTGTTCGAAAAAGTGGACTTCTGGCATCCAAAATTCACATTTGGAGAACTTAGCATACAATTTCTCATTCTTGAGTAACTCCAAGATTAACTTCAAGTGGTGTTCGTGTTCTTCCTTGGTCCTTGAGTATATTAATGTATCACCTATGAACACGATCACAAATTTATCCAAGTAGGGCTTACATACCTTATTCATTAGATCTATGAATACAGATGGCGCGTTTGTTAGTCCAAAAGGCATGACAAAGAACTCGTAGTGACCATAACGTGTTTTGAACGCCTTCTTAGGAATATCCTATTCTTGGACCCGTAGTTGATGGTAACATGACCTGCAATCAACCTTTGAATAGTAGCTGGAACCTTGAAGTTAGTCGAATAAATCATCAATTCTTGAAAGTGGGTACCGATTCTTGATGGTGAGTTTGTTCAGCTTCTTGTAATCGATGCACATTCGAAAGGTTCAATCCTTTTTCACAAATAAGACCGAAGCCCCCCAAGGTAAGAAACTCGGTCGTATAAACCCTTTATCCAATAATTCTTGTAGTTGATTGGATAACTCTTGCATCTGAGATGGCGCTAGACGATATGGAGAATGTGCAATCGGTGCAGCTCCAATACGAAATCGATTCGAAACTCAACTTGCCTTTACGGAGGTAAACCAGGCAAATCTTCAGGAAAGACCTCCGGATAATCCCGCACAATCAGTATGTCTTCAAGTTTTCGTTCTTTGGGCTTCTTCTCTACCACATGTGCAAGGGATGCATAATACCCCTTACGCATAAACTTTCGAGCTTTCATGCATGAGATAATCTGCAAGGCGGCTCCACCACTTTCTCATTGGATCGAAAGAGTTTCACCATCCGGTATAGGAATGCGAACTATTTTTTCATAGCACACTATCTTAGCATAATTCTTCGACAACCAATCCATTCCAACAACAATGTCGAAACTTCCCAAGTCCACGGGCAAAAGATCTATGCTAAACTCATGATCACCCAATCTCAAAGTACACCCTTGAATTATAGGTCTTCAGATTCAATTTACTTACCGTTTGCTAATTCTATAGTATAATGTTTGTTCAACCTACTTGATTTTAAACCAAGTAATTGTCTAAACTCAGTTGACACAAAACTTAAATCGGCACCGGTGTCGAATAGAATTGAAGCAAAGTGATTATTAACAAGGAATGTACCCGTGACAATATTGGGTCTTGGTGGGCGTCCCCTGCACCAATCACAAAAGCTCTTCCTCGTGCTTGGTTGTTGTTCTTGTTTTTGAGCTTGGGGCAATCCTTCTTGAAGTGGGCAGTGGCACCACATTCATAACACGCCCTATTCGTCTTCTTCTTTTTATCATTCTTGTTAGTTGGATTGAAATGACATAATTTAGTTTGGTGTCTAATTCGTTTGCACTTACCACAAAGTATGCTTTTACAAGATCCTACATTATGATAGTTACACTTGTTGCACTTAGGGTGTGGGCCAGTGTACTTTCTCGGTTCGGAGGTGCTAGCAGCATACACCTTAATAGTTTCTTGCTTCTTGTTTGATTGGTTCCATGACTTGTTTCCTGGTTTCCCAAACCATTTCCCAAACCATTTCCTTTTCTCCAATGTCTTCTTCTCGGCAAAATTCTTTCGGATTAACACCCCTATACGGACTACAACATCGGTCAAAGTATGTGTTAAAGTCACAACACTTTGTATGGTGGTAGGGTTAGAAGAACTCACCATTTCCCGGATTTGGTGTCCGAGCCCCTAGATATACCTCTCGATTCGTTTGTACTTAGGAGTGACCATTTGGGGAGCAAGCCTTGAGAGTTCGTGGAAACGAGTAGTGTAGGCTGCAACCTTAGCACCTTCCATAACATGAATCTAGAATTCTATTTGTATTTCTCTATCTCACTTCGGGGACTATACTGGGCTTTTAACATGGTCTTCAAATTTTCCCACGAAAGACCATATGTAGCTTCTCATCCAAGAGTTTGTAGTTGAAGATTCCATAAAGTTAAAGCCTCATCAAGGAAGGTACAAGTAGCATATTCAACCATTTCGAGGACAAAACCTAAATAAGGAGCGTAGACTTGTAACACCCCAAAATTTCCAAAGGATCGAAGAAGGCAGAAGTTCTCGCATGAACAAGGGGAGTTCTCGCGTGAATAAGAAGTTCTCCCGCGAGAACCTTGCGAACAGTTTTGAACATTATAAAAGTAAAGAACACCCCATCTACCTCAGTTACCGCACAAAAACTTGCTGTTGTAGTGAGAGAAAGACGAGAAGTTAGAGAAAGTGAAGATTTGAAGTGTTTAAGGTAAGGGACTCATGTACCAAGTTGTTTATGAAGAAAGTAATGGTTAGTGATGAATAAAATGAATGTGTATGTAGTTTTCGCTTGAAGACGCTCCCGAGAAAAAAGATTTGAGTTATATCTTCAAGAAAGTGAGTTTCTAGCCCCCTTTTTTCCAAATTTCTTCATGTTTTGGGGCTATTATGCATACTAACCGTTTGTTTGTGCTTGTAATGAAGTGTTTATAATGTTGTTTATGCGGGTTCAGCTTTAGACATGTTAGGTGGCATTTTGGCGGGTAGAACTACAAGTTCTCATGCGAGATGTCAGGTTCTCGCGTGAATCGGATGACTTGTACTACAAGGATTTTAAATTTGAATAGTTCTCTTACGACTGATAGTTCTCGCATGGCATCGTTCTCGCGCGAATAAGATAGTTTTCGCATGACCTGTTTGGCTAAGTTAGCTCCCATTTAGCTAAGTATTGTGCCTTGCATGGGCGGACGTATGTGTATTTGAGGGGTAGCATCCGCTACCCCTCAACTTGTTACGTGTAGTGTAAAATTTTTTTACGATTTTATGTAAAAGGAAAGTTTCGATTTTACGTTACCACTAAAAAGAAATTACGTTACCCCTAAAAAAATTTTAAACTCAACACTTCACAAAAAGTTTTAAATTTTATAACTAAAAGTCTAATAATTTATAAAAAGCAATACATTCTATAAAAACATAAATAACCATTTCCCATTACCCATTGCCCATTGCCCATTGCCTATTGCCCATTGCCCATTGCCCATTACCCATTACCCATTACCCATTACCAAATAACATAAAAACCCAAAATACTCATTACCCAACCCAATACAATAATAAGTACAAAAATAGAAATTATTTATACTAATTACTTATATGTATTATAAGTTGTATTATGTGCTTTATGGGATGCACCCACTTTTCTTTAATATTTAAACTTTTTATTTTAACCCAATACTTTTACATATTTTATAATTTAGCATCAATATTTTTTTTATCTTTCAACTTTAGTCCTCTATACTTTTCAAATTTTACAAATTTCCCGTTATACGTTTCGGTCTAAATTTTACGAGTTAACACGCCGAACGAGTGTGTGTTGTTCAACGATTTTTCACTTATTTTCCCAGTTTAACGGTCACGTCATAACGCGCTGGTCCTAGATCAATTTACTTATTATTTTATTTTTTTTCCTTGCGTAAGTGTATGAATCAATGTTTTTTACGTCTACTTTTCATTCGATTTATTTTTTTCGTTTTATTGGTTTCTTCAGTGTTGGTGGTCATTTGCCGTGGTGTGCCACTAATATTATTTGGCATGGTTTTATGCCTCCCGTTGCAACGCAAGTAAGGACAATACTAGTATATAACATAACAAAACAATACCTTTTTTTTCAATGGTCATGCACATATTATTTATTCTTTTATGCAAAAAAAAGAGGAAAAAGAAGAAAGAAAATGAAATAATTGATATTTCTGTTGTTTCTTGTTAGAAAACCTTAAAAATTTGTATCGAAACCTTAGGAATGTTGTTAGAATGACTAGAGTATGGCTCATACTCAAACTTATATAAAAATTTATTAAAACTCAATTTTATAAGTAAATGATAATAATATAAAAATAGATGATGCAAAGAGTGTTTGAATCTACTATGAATGCTCTTAAATGGTTATTTGTTTATCATAAATATTTTATGTTTAATTTAATGATTCTAGTTATTTTTTGAACTTGAAATTTAGAGAACATGAATCATTTTGCTCTGAAAAGAAAGCATCAAAAGATGAATATGTGTACGGAATATTATAAAATGTAAGCTTTTTTTATTTCTTTTGGTATTGTATTTCGTTAACAATTCAATGCAATTTAATTACGTCTATTCCGACCCGATCCGACTCGACTCAATCGAACAACTCAAAAATTTTTATGTTGTTTCATTAGAAGCTAGATATAAAAAATAGTGACCCCGTAGAAAATAATTCCCTGTTCCGCCACTTCATGTATGGTAAAAAAAATTTTACGTTACCCCTGAACTTATCTTCTAGATCTGCTGCTACTGGTGCCTTGATCGTTTGATGTATGTCAATTGATTAACCTTTGCTTGGTATGTCATGTATCATTATAAGTAAAGTATTATGTAATAAAAGTGAAAAATAACCATAACATGAAGTGGAACGTAATGAATGATTAAAAGTCTTGCAAGCAAAATGAAAGGAGGTGCACAACCATGGGAGGTGCGCAACCATGTTGTTGTTAGCTCAACCGAAGAGCGGCTTAGCTAGCCCTTGAGGATGCACTTCGGGGGGTCTAATCCTTGAGATTGACTAAGAATGATACGAGATCCTTTTCGCTTTATCCCGGTACTGTAGTCAGCTTCATGCACAATGTAGGGGTTTTATTTATAAACCTCGGCGCAGTTCCAGCTTTATGCATGACATGGGGATTTAGCACATGGCATTGATCCATTATAGTGAAAGTTAATGATGAATGAAAGAAAGAAGAATATTGATGATGAAAAAGAAATATTTAATGTATCGATGTGTATGTATTGATGTATGCTCGCATATCAAAGAGGTAAAGTTTTATTAAACCAAAACTATTAATTTATATAATTAAACTACAACTCACTTAGCGTCGCTGACTTTGTATGAGTAATAGTTGGCAGGTAGTCGGCGGTGCTGAGGAGGCGTAGACATGGACATGGGAGCTACTTGGATAGTTCAAGTCTAGCTTTCGTATTTTTTGGGAAAGATGTTTATGTTAATACCATTTTTGAGATGTAAAGTTATAAATTTGATGTTTTGACACGAGTAAAAGTTTTAATGAAAGTTATGTTTTCCTCTGCAAATGCTATGTTTATGAATGATTTATGCTATGTCTGGCTAGCTGTGGGGCTCTCGGGATTCGGGCCTTTATACTTTTGTAAGTGATTACATACTTAAGACCTAAACCACAACAACCCAACTCACTAAGCAAGGGAAATCCAGAGACCAAGAAAAAACATCTCGTTGTAAAAGTGCTGAATCTGGTCATGTACTCTCACCTCCCATGATTCTTCTGATGAAGATGATGGGAGTCTGAAACTTCAAGTGCACTCATTGCAAAACATCTGCACCTACTTGGTTTCAAAGGTTGGTCACTTCGAATCTCATGTGATCACCTTACAAAGGCAGGTTGCTAATCAGCGACATGAGATCACCGATCTCAAGGACAAGCTAGTTGAGATGCCTGTCAAGAGTGGTCGAGTTAACCTCCAGCTCACCTGTGCAAATAGGTGATGCTACCAAAATAGGGGAGAAAGTTACTACAACCATAGAATGTGGAAGCACTTAAAAGAGTATGGATAGTGACGACTCGCTAACCTTATCTGCGATTGTCTAGACTCAACAACATCCTCTGGCCCATATTAGTGTGGATGTAATTTTTCAAAGCCTATTTGAGGAGGGTGTTATACTAAGGGCCATGTCACCTGCATCTCATCCTACTGATAACCCAATCATAGGATGGATGTATGACATTAATCGAAAGGCCCTGTTACTTTCTAGATACCATGGTCAACAAGAGATCCTTAATATTTGTAACCTAGGATTCTGCGAAAGCTTTTCTTGTTTTCTGACCTTGTCACTTGTTAATGCAAGCCAAAACAGACAGGCTGATAGGTTAGAAGAGAGGATCAAAGACACAGTGTTAAAGGAGTTCAAAAGAAAAACAATCATATATAGATAGAGGCTAGCAGGAAAAATAGTTGGTCAACTGGATACTAAGTTGGATCCTAAGATTAGCTTCGAAAAGGAAACCTTTGTTGAAGACCAAGTTGTGGAACTTGTGAACCTTGAGCTTCCTGCTTCTTTTGATACAGTTACCCTCAGTGGGACAAGAGCTGGTGGTGAAGAGTGTACTCACAGCCTCTTCCTCGAGTCCCACAGGCTTGTGGTTGATAAGGGTAAAAGAGTCTTAACTGAAGAGAAGGTTAACAAAGAGAGAAGAAGGAAGAGGAAATCTAGGAAACTCAAATAAGAGAGAACCCTAGCTTCATTTAGGCCGCAATCAAGGCTGCCCATAGGCCAAATACTCAGGAGTATGAGTTAAGGGCAGCCAAATTGAACTACATGGGAGCTAGGGGGTTCAATATTGATAATCTGATATCTCTCCCCTTGGATGAGTTAATGGAACTGACTAATACTAAGGTATCTAAAGAGAGGAAGGAGGATGAGGATGCTGTTATGCTCCTCAAAATTAAAGAAGAGAGAAAGAAAAGAAAATTATATCAAGCTACTGTGCTCTCTATAGTTAATGAAGTGTGTGAGAAAGAGACTGTGGTTGCTGAAAAAGAAGCTCAAGTAGTCAATGAACAAGAAAGACAAAAGATGATAGACTACTTGAGTGTCACATGTCTCTACCAATCAGAAGTTCTACTCCCTATATCTTATGAATACGTAGAGTTTGAGTATCTTCAGTAGCTTGATCTAGAAACCAATAAAAAAAAGCTGCTAAGAGGAAGATGAGGGAGGAAGATGAGAAATCAAGAGCCACCATCAAAGCCAACAAGAAGAAATATAAAGATAGACTAAAGATGGTGAGCTTCTTGAAGTCGTATGGATTCTTCAAATGGAGACTTGGTCCAATGAATCTATCCACATTAGATGAGCACATTAGGGTGATCAAGTAGAAGATAAAGAAAGGAGAGCTTAAAGACTTGCACTCACCTCCAAGTCAAGTTGCACCAGAAGCTGAGGTCAAGGTTAAATTCACTCACACAACACAACCCTTGGAATTGCTGCTAATTCACAGCCAGCTTTATCTTCTGATCTACGGCAGAGTCCTGAACCTTCCTTTGAACTTGTGAAGGGGAAGGACCCAAGTACCCAACTGAGAAGAAAAAAGATAAACATGGTAATCAAGACTAACCTTCTCGGTTGAAGTAGGGAAAGAGGAAGAGGATGGTTATTAGAAGGGACAAGAAGAAGAAGAAAAAGTCCAAGGCATCTACCTTTGTATCCTAGGATGAGTTAGAACATCCTGTGGATCAACAAGAAGAGGCTGCTCAACAATCTATATTACGCGAAGAGCATGATCTCTTGTACATAAGAAAATACTATAAGAGTCTAAAGAATCCATACCAACTAGTGAAGAGTGGAATGGCTCTTTAAATGATAACTGTAAACAAGTAAAGAATCAATATCCATAGTCATCTTCAAGTTTTGGTAGCATCAACCTAAGGGGAGTTTGTAAGGGTTTAACTTAAAAGCTGGAGCTACCCAAAGATTACTCAGCATGCATAAAAGTACAAGCAAGTTACCTCGAAAGATTTGACTATGCTCAAAGATAAAATTATCTAAGTGTCAAATTTTCTAAAGCCAAAAGTGAAGTCTTCCGAACCTTGTAGACAAAGTCTTCCAAAGCTAAAGAAAGATTTCTTTCGAAAACAGAGAAATCACAATCATTCTCTAACATACTTCAACAAAAGCAAATCTACTTTCTACTGCCACTCTGAATACTCACTAACTTATATAAGTTGGTGATTACTTTTTTGTTTTTGTGAACTGCTAAGTATGGTGTCCATGTCTGTAATTTTCTACTCTTATACTTCAATACTTTAAGATGTGAGCTATGGCATGTCATAGTCACATGTCAAAAGGCAATCTATCTTGATCTTGTTGTCTAGATTAGTGTCCAGCTAGCTTTTAAAGTATGGCCAGCTGTAGGATTTAGTATAAAGTATCTCATGTACACTCTCCGGACTAAGCTTTGTTATACTTGGAAACACTTAAGAGCAATATACATCATCCTTGAAAACCAATTTATGTTTTCTTGTGTGTGGTGTTCTTGAGTGTTCTTACTTGTTATTCTTTGTTTCTTTGCCTGGTTTACTATTTGATCTAGTAAGTGTTATCTCTACTTATATGTGAAATTATTGTTAATCTCACTTAACCGATCCTACACAAGTACAAAGCAAAATTACAGTCTTACCCCAAATCTCATCTATACCATTGATTGAGAATCTTTAATATTTTATATTATATCAATGATTGTGATAAAGTTAAATGGTTATTACAATTATGAAGGGTTCTTACATAAGCCAAATCTTTTATATATATATATATATATATATAGGCTAGAGAACGAATGTTAACCCATGATTATTGCGATAACATGTTAACCAAACTAGTGATCCACAGGAGGCCACGTCATCATTTTAACTTAGAGTTACAATGGTAAACTAGTGGTCCATAATGAACGTTAAATTTAAAAAAAAAAACTATAGCAAGACTACTCAAATTAAAGATATTAAAATGATCTATTTAATGGGTTAATTTGTATAAAAAAAAAATATCATACAAAAAAGTTAAGACCAGTTTTAAAAAAGGGGAAATTTTTTAAAAAATGGAGGGAAAATTGTTATATCAGTAGTGTAACGAGGTGTAAAAGTTAGTTACAGTACATGATAATAGTGTAAGTGTTTGTTAAATTAATGTTAACGGGTTATCGCAATAAAAGTGGGTTAACAACCGTTCCTTCGTCTATATATATGTATATGTGTGTGTATACATATATATATATATATAATATATATATATACACATAAATTATATTATTTTTCACCTTAATTCCTACATTTTAACATATTTTTATAAGTTTCTATTATAATATTTGTAGAGTGTAACAAATGTACCCACAATATATTCTAGATCATCGATTTATATTTTCAGATTATTAGATCATAAGTATTATATGTGCGTCAGTTTGATCAAAATCATTTATGAGTAGCTTACATGATGGCATTTTGTTTGAACAGCATGTTGTTTTACGTTCAATCAGCACGGAAAGTGCTGTTTTACGTTGAATCAGCAGGGAGCGTGCTGTTTTACGTGAATCAGCACGGAGCGTGTTGTTTTACGTTGAATCAGCACGGAGCGTTCTGTTTTACGTTGAATCAGCATCGAGCGTGCTGTTTCACGTTGAATCAGAACGGAGCGTGCTGTTTCACGTTGAATTAGAACGGAGCGTGCTGTTTCACGTTGAATCAGCACGGAGCGTGCTGTTTTATAGTAATTATTTTAAGTTAAATCAGCACAAATTATGTCGTTTTATGTAATATAATCACAGGACGCGATATCTTACCGTAAAACAACAAATAAAGTGTTTTTTTATTTGTAAATAACACAGAATAGCATCGTCACATCATAAAACAACATAATTTCATAACAGTTATATATGATGTGTTAATATATAACAACATATAATGTGTTGTTTTACCCTAAAAGCACACAAAACCCGTTGTCTTACCGTAAAACTACACAGAAGCGTGTCTTACCATAAAACATCACATAATGTTATGTTTAATTGTAAAACATCACAATTTTGTAACAGGGTTGTTTTTTGTTTAAAAAAAATATTGCAATACTATATTCAAATTAAAGAGAAAGTGACGCTCGATTTTGTGGTGCTATTTATTTTAAAATATAATGTTGTATAAAAAATTTATGAATGTTTAAATAAAATAGGGGATTTTGAAAAAAGTTAACAAAAGTGGTTTTTCCCATTATACCCTTAGGACCACTTTTTTCTCAAAAATTGAACTCAACCATTGATTTATGAAATTGAGAGCTAATATTACTTCTTAGGCTTTTTAGCCAACATAAACTTTTTATAGGAACCAATCTCTATATGTATATATATACATATATATATACATACACATATATACATATATATATATGTATATATATGTATGTATATATATGTATATATATGTATGTATACACATGTACATATACACACAGAGGCTGGTTCAAATTAAAAAAAAAAGCATTTGTCTAAAAAACCTAAGAAGCAATATGGGATTGACACATGTCAAAATTTAAATAGAATAGGAAGGGTAATATTGTCTTTAACAATCAGCAACATATAAACAGCACCAAAATTAGTTTCTTTTATTTTCTTCAATCTGTTCCTAATCTCAATTGATTTTATTCATCTCTTCTTTAGGTTTTTGATTTCATTCAATCAAAACTCAATCCAATTTCAATATAAAATCAATTTCTTCTTTTAGATCTGTGTATTCTGATCATAAGTAAATCTAATTTTAATTTAAAATTAACTTAGAACAAAGGTAGTTTAATATTTACATTCATTTTCTTATTTGAAACCCACGCCAAACAACACAAACACAAACTATGCTTTTTGATGCGAAGCAGCACAGAACTGTGCTGTTTGACGCAAAACAGTATAAAACTGTGCTGTTTGACGCGAAGCAGCACAGAACTATGCTGTTTGACGCGAAGCAGCACACAACTACGTTGTTTGACGCGATGCAGCACACAACTGCGTTGTTTGACGAATGTTTTGATGAAATACAGCACAAACAGTTCTATGTTATTTTACTATAAACAACACATAAATTTATGTTGTTTTATACAATATTTTTACACTAAACAAAACAAAACATGATTTATTACCGTAAAACAATATATAACCTAAAACAATATATAAGGTGTTTTCTTATCATAAAATAACACAGAATGCACCATCTTATCGTAAAACAATACAATTTTAGAATAAATTCAAGTGAAGTTTAACATTACACAACACAAAACATTATGTTTTACCCTAAACCAGAACATAATGTGTTGTTTTACCCTACAACAGCACATAATGTGTTGGCTTAACGTTAAACAGCACAAAAGTGTTGTCTTACGACAAAACAGTACATAATGTGGTGTTTTATATCATAAAACAGCACATTTTCGTAACAACGAATTTTTTTATTTAAAAAAATATTGCAATACTATCCTTAGGAGCACTTTTATGACTAAAAATTTGAAAAAAATAGTATCGTATAAAAAAGTTACGAACGTTTAAATAAAGTGAGGGAATTTGAAAAAAAGTCAACAAAAGTGGCTTTTCCATACTACCCTCGGGACCACTTTTATGACTAAAAATTGATCATAACCATTGATTAATGATATGGATGGCTGAGATCTTCTCTTAGGCTTTTTAGCCAAATGTATTTTTTTATTTTAACCAACCCCTATACATATATATATATATATATATATATATATATATATATATATATATATATATATATATATATATATATATATATGCATATGTACATAGGAGAGGGATCAAATGAAAACCATGCTTATAATTGAAAACCGTAAAACCAGCACTACCCAATCACATAATTGATATTTGAATTAACCTTTTAGTTGTCTAAAGTATATTTGATTAAACTTCAATAATATTTTTTGAGGTCATTATATATTTTTTAGTTTAAACTCTAAGGAACGACAATGATGACGAAACGACTTACAATTACGTAACTTGTATGAGTTACAAGTACGCAACTTGTAGTTGTACACTTGGTAACACGTACTTACATATACATAACACCTACATATACGTAACTCTTAGTTGTACAATTTGTAATACGTAGTTACATATATGTAACCCATAGTTTTCATGGTTACAACATGGTTTTCAATAGATCATTCCCCTATGTACATATACATACATATATATATGTATATATATATACATATACGTATATATATACATATATTATATACACATATACATATATATTTATATATGTGTGTATATATATATGTATATATATATATATTGTAAGGATTATACAAGAGGCTGATGCACTCAAAACAGTCAGGGTATCTCCTGCATGTATGCACCTTGTGCATGGTAGAAGTTACTTCGGAAGTTTTACACTTTACAAGAAAATTACACTAGTGTAAAATCTTCCGAAGCCAAAAGACCAATTCTTCCGAAGCCAAAGATGAAGTCTTCCGAAGCTTAGAAGACAAAGTCTTCCGAAGCCTCAAAGTTAGAAGACTGATTTCTTCCGAAGACAGAGAAGACATGCTCTCTATGATTAACAACTTTTCAAAAAAGCTGACCAACTTTCCGCTGCCACTCTGTAGGCTCACCAACTTTACACAAGTTGGTGAAAAGGTCCGTGCTTTAGAAAGCTGTAGATTAAGGTCTTGAGTCTGTAACTTTCTACTTTATGTACTTTTATCCTTTTTGTATTACAATAGGATGTGAGCTATGGCATGTCATAGTCACATGTCAAAAGGCAATCTGCCTTTTGACTTTTTATTGATCTTGTTGTCTAGATTAGTGATTCCAGTTGGCTTTCAAAGTATGGCCAGCTGTAGGAGGTAGTATAAAGTATCTTAGGTTCTTGTATTTTATATGCATGCTTTGTAACACTTGTAATAGAACTTGAGAGCAATATACATCTTCCTTGAAAACCAATTATCTTGTTCTTAAGCTTTCTGTCTCTTGTTTACTTGTGTTATTCTAGTATCATCTTATCCTGCCAGTTCCCTATTTGATCTGTTAAGTGTTCTAAGTCTCTCCTCATTGTGAAAAACTAAGTTGCTCACCCTTCAAATGGTCATGCAATTGGTATCAAAGCATTTTAGGCTCTTGATTGTAAGATCTCACCGTCTTAGATCTCTCAGTTTTTCACATAATACTTAACAACTCAAATGGCAGCTCTTTTAAAGGCTGATATGGAAACTAGCACAATGACAAAGTCCCCACTGATCACTCCTGAAGACTTTGATACTTGGTGTCAAAGAATGGAAGGCTTCATCAAGTCTCAAGACTCCAGGATGTGGGAATCTGTTGTATCTGGACCTTACATTCCATGCACCTCTTCAGCTGCTGCTGGAGGTGGCATGATCCCAAAGGAAGTGGCTGACTATTCTGAAGAAGATAGAAAAAAGATAGATATCGATCAGAAGGCCATGACTGCCCTTCAAACTGCTCTTCCCAACTCTATCTACAGGGGCTTCAAGAAGTGCAAGATGCACTAAAGCTCATGTATGAGGGGTCCTCTGAAGCCAAGGAGAACAAAATAGACCTCCTGAAGCAGCAGTTTGAGAATTTCACCTACAAGACAGGTGAAACCATGACTCAACAGTACTTCAGGTATGTTGAGATTGTGGATACTCTAATGGATGTTGGAGTAACTCTTGAGAACAGGGATATTGTGAGGAAGTTCATGTCCTCTCTTCCCAGACGGTGGACTCACTACTGTGTTGTCATCAAGAGGACTGAGAACCTCAAAACTCTTACTCTTACAGAGTTGTATGGTATCCTTAGTGGCTACCAGATGGAGATGAACATGCAAAATCCATCTGGTAACTCCAGCAATCAGCAGGGTTCAGCGCTTCATGTGGTTGAAAGGGATTGCAGAGAACCACATCATCTTCTTATCTACTACCCTGACAACTCACAAAAGGGTCCTTTCATCTCCTTCCCTGAGACACCAAGGGAGAGCTACATCCAAGGAAGTCCATTCCAAAAGACAAGCTCTTCTCATGCTTTTATGTCCGCTGATGAAAGTTCAGATAGCTTTCTCTTCACCCTTGAGGACTTGGACTGTATCCATCCAGATGATCTGGAGTACATGGAGATAGTCCAGCAGATGGCTCTTCTCACTCACAGAGCCCAGAAGTTCTACAAGCGAACATAAAGGAAGTTTCCTAGCAATGCAGCCAGTGGAAAGTTTGGACTGGACAAAAGTAAGGTGAAGTGTTTCAACTGTAACCAAATGGGACACTTTGCAAGGGAGTGCAAGGCACCTAGGACAAATGGTGGCCAAGCACAAGCCAGACCAAACTACACTGAAGGAGTGAACCAGAATGAGAAGCCAAAGCAGCAAGCTACAGTTGCTGTTAAAGAAGGAGGCTTTGACTGGAGCTTTCATGTTGAAGATGCATCTCCAAATCAAGCACTAATGGCTGATCATGATGAAGCCAAGGTACTGGAACATCTTTGCACTCCTGAATGTATTGCTAAAGTAAATAGATGCAGGTCCTATAACTTAGAAATGAGGTCTGATCTTGAGTCCTTAAATATCTTAAAATCTGACTTCAAAAGAGCTGAAAATGGATATAAAGTAAAAATAGAGGATTTAGAGAAAACCATTTCAACTCTCAAACATGAACACACCAACTACAGGACTCAGATTAAAGATCTCATAACTAAGTTAACTGAATGCCAGGCTGAGCTTGTGATCAGCAAAGCCAGGGTAGAAAAATGTGTTCTTGAAGAAGAGACCTTCAAGAACATGATATCCTTATCTCTGCATTCCAAAGTGTGTTATTAGAATAAGCAGGGACTAGGATCTACTGAGATAGCTCCTCCACACTCCTTACTATCTATAAGATCTCCAAGGTGTGGAACTTGTGAAGATGAGCTTCCCCTCATAGACCCTATGAGTGAAGAGGATAAAGAGGAGATAGTGAAGGATGGATCTGAGAAGAGTGAAGAAGATCATCCTAAGAAGGGTCACTATTCTCCTGAGAAGAGGAATTCTATTGGGTTATCAAATTCCAAGAGGAAGAACTTGATCAGAAGAGCAAAGAGAAAATCCAAGAAAGCTCAAGAGATCAAGGCCACATTTGATTCTAAGCAAAAACAAGTATTCATTTCTGTAGGATTTGAGGTGGTAAAAGCTGAAGACTCAACTATGAATCCTAGTACCAAGGGTTCTAGTTGCTGTCAACCTCAACCCAATAACAACAAGAAGAAGGCTGATTTGTTGTGTACCACTGTTGCACAATCTGAACCATCCACATCCAGCAGCAAGTCTCTCCCTAAAAGACTTGCTACTTCATCTGTGAAGAAGAAGAAGGAAGTGGAAAGTGATCAAGATCAGTCCTGCTCTCAAAAGAAGGCTTCCAGAAGAATGCAGTTTGACTATGTCATGTGTGGCAGTACTTCTCATTTAGCCAAGAATTGCATCTACAATCCCAAAAGCACAGTCCACATGATCAAGAAGAAATCTTCTAAAAAGATTAAGAAGAAGCCAACTTCTGAAGGAAAAGCTTTTCCTCTCGGAAGTTCCAAAGTGAAGAAGAAGACAAGTGAAAACTTGCCTTTGGAAGAAAAATTGGTCTCGGAAGAAAGAAATGCTTCTGAGGTACTGAAATCTGCTGCAGTGAAAGCAAGATCTTCCGAAGGTTCAGTCTCCAAAACTTCCGAAGTTGTCAAAACTTTCGAAGTGTTGAAGGTCAAGTCTAAGCTTCCAAAGGTGGTGTGGAAGACAAAGAAAGACCATGTGACTGAAAGTTCTTCATCAACAACAGCTGCTGATCCTCAAAGCTTGAACATAGGATCAATTACTGTTGCATTATCTTCTATTGACATTACTGAGCCCAAGACCAGCAAGGCTTGGGTTTCCAAATGTAACTAATTATCTCTTTTCGTGGAGGAATAGCTAAAGACCAATAGGAATGTATGGATCATTGACAGTGGCTGTTCCAGGCACATGACAGGCAATGGCTCTCTACTTTAAAATTTTGAAAAGATTGATGGAGTGCCTGTTGCTTTTGGAGGAGATGCAGGAGGTTACATCACAGGAAGGGGCATGGTCATAAATGGTAAACTCTGCATTGAAAAGGTAAACTTTGTCAAGGAGCTTGGGTACAATCTACTGAGTGTATCCCAATTTTGTGATCAAAAGCATAACATGCTCTTTACTGAGCATGAGTGCATTATTCTCAAGCCCAGGGTGGTCATTCCTCAAGAGCACATTCTGCTCAGAGCCCCCAGGGAAGGGAACATGTACAAGACGGATTTGCATGAAACTTCTCCCTCTGGAGAAGTGTCCTGCTTTCTGTCTAAAGCAAATAATGATGAGTCTTTTCTCTAGCATAAAAGAATATGCCATGTAAACTTTAAAAACATGAATAAATTAATTAAAAATGATTTGGTAACTGGAATGCCAAAGAAAGAGTTTACAAGTGATGACCATTGTGTTGCATGCCTGAAAGGGAAGTAGCATAAAGTGTCTCACAAGCCAAAAGAAAGAAACTCCATCACTACTCCCCTACACTTGTTACATATGGATCTTTTTGGCCCCACCAGTGTAATGAGTTTAGAAAGGACCTCATACTGTTTAGTGATCACATATGATTTCACTAGATTCACTTGGGTCTTCTTCCTTAGAACTAAGGATGAGACTCCTGAGATATTGAAGAATTTCATTCTGAAGATTGAGAATCAATCGGATCACAAGGACAAGATCATAAGATGTGATCAAGGAACTGAATTTAAGAACCAAATCCTTGATACATTTTGTGATGAAAAGGGTATTTCAAGACAATATAGTGCTGCCAGGACTCCTCAGCAAAATGGTGTTGTTGAGAGGAGAAACAGGACACTAATTGAAGCTGCAAGAACTATGTTGTCTGACTCTAAACTGCCTATCACCTTCTGGGCAGAAGCAGTAAACACTGCTTGCTATGTGCAGAATAGAATTTTAGTAGTTAAGACTCATGGTAAGACTCCTTATGAACTGTGGCACAAAAGGAGACCTTTCATTGGTTTCCTCAGATCATTTGGATGTCCTTGCACCATCTTGAATACCAAAGATCAGATAGCCAAATTTGATGAGAAATCAGATGATGGATACTTCATTGGATACTCTTCCCAAGCTAAGGCTTGTAGAGTGTACAATCTCAGAACCAAAATTGCTGATGAGTCAGCCAATGTGACTTTCAATGAACACACTCCTTGTGTGAGAGGTTCTAGTCCTGATTAGCTGTTTGATCTTGATTTAGTTACTAACTGTTTTAACAAGTCTTGTGAGAATGTTTCAGGATCTACAGGTAACTCATCAAAAGAAGATCCTGATCCAAGATTTGAGCTGAAAAGACCTTCGAGTCAATCTACTGCAGCTCCAGTAGTAACTAATTCTGCAAATGGAGCTCCTATCAGCACAACAATGACAAATACTGCTGATACATCTGAAGTGCCTTTAAATTCCAGCTCAGAGGCACAAAACCAAAAGGAAGGAGTTCCAAATGTATAAGAAAATGGAAATGGTGACAGTGATCAAGAATTTCTTGATGCTGACTCCATGGAAGACAGCATCATTGATGTCACACACTCATTGGATCAAGCTTCTCTTGATAAGTGTGCTGATGTGATGGGTGAATCTGCTTTGCCAGATCAAAATTTCTCAAATTTGGATCTCTCCAACCAACTTGTTGTGATCCCTCAACTAAGGATCCACAAGTCTCACCATACCACAAACATCATTGGTGAAGTTGACCAAGGGGTAAGAACAAGAGGACAAACCCATGAAAAAAATGTTTGTCTCTACTCTTGTTTTCTATCCCAAGTAGAGCCAAAGAAAGTTGAGGAGGCTTTGAAAGATGAAAGCTGGGTTGAAGCAATGCAGGAGGAACTGCTTCAATTCAAAAGATAGAAGGTTTGGAACCTATGTCCTCTTCCTCTTGGGAAGACTACTATAGGAACCAAATGGGTATTTAGGAACAAGAAGGATGATAGAGGACTTGTCATTAATAACAAGGCAAGACTAGTTGTTCAAGGGTATACTCAGGAAGAAGGAATTGATTACACTGATGTTTTTGCTCCAGTAGCAAGACTTGAAGCTGTTAGGATATTCCTAGCCTTTGCTGCATCCAAGAATTTCAAGGTCTACCAACTTGATGTCAAGTGTGCTTTCTTATATGGGGTGATTGATGAAGAGGTGTATGTCGAACAACCTCCTGGTTTTGCAGATCCTAATCATCCTGATTATGTCTGCAAGCTTGATAAAGCTCTATATGGGTTGCACCAAGCTCCAAGGAAGTGGTATGAGACACTATCTCAGTACCTATGTCAGCATGGTTACAGAAGGGGTACTATAGATGGAACTCTCTTCATCAAAGGAACAGGAAATGATTTGATACTAGTTCAAATATATGTAGATGACATTATCTTTGGGTCAACCAATCCAAGGCTCTGCAAAGACTTTGAGAAGCTGATGAAGAATAGATTTGAAATGTGTGCCATGGGGGAACTCAATTTCTTTCTAGGAATTCAAGTGAAGCAGGTTGACAATGGCATCTTCATAAGTCAGTCAAAGTATGTTCAGGACATACTTACAAGATTCCGCATGACTGACTGCAAGGTTGCAAAGACTCCCATAGAAAGAAAGCACTCCCTTGGACCTGACCTTAAGGGGGAGTGTGTAGATGAGCATCTCTACAGAGCTATGATTGGGTCTCTCATGTACCTGATATCATATTTGCCATATGTATCTGTGCTAGATATCAAGCCAATCCCAGGATGTCACACCTGGTTGCTGTCAAGAGAATTTTAAGATACCTCAAAAGTGCTCCATCACTTGGCCTTTGGTATCCAAAGAATTCTGACTTCAATCTGTATGCATATACAGATAGTGACTATGGTGGCTGCAATATGACTGCAAAGTCTACATCAGGGGGATGTTAATTTTTTGGTGGAAGGATAGTCTCATGGCAGTGCAAGAAACAATCCTGTGTATCTGCATCAACTACTAAAGCTGAATACATTGCTGCTGCAAGCTGCTGTGCTCAAGTGCTTTGGATTCAGAATCAGATGCTAGAATATGGATTCAACTTCAAAGAGACTCCCATCCACATAGACAACAATAGTGCTATCTCTATTACAGAGAATCCTGTGTAGGACTCAAGGACCAAGCACATCAACATCAGGTATCATTTAATTAGAGATAAGTTTGAAAAAAGTTTAATCAAACTAGTCAAAGTTCACAAAAATGAACAATGAGCTGATCTGTTCACCAAAGCTTTTGATGAGCAAAGATTTAAGTATCTTGTATTAGCAATTGGGATGATAAACTTTGAGTAGCTTTTCTTAAAACTTAATAATATTATTTCTAAAATTTGTGTGTCCTAAGTTGTCTATTTTATCACCTTCATAAGCCTTTGTTTACTCTGGAAGAAAATCTTTTTAAAAGACATTCCTTAGATTTTTGAAAATTTTGATCTTTTTATCCTTCGGAAGATATGTATTTACCTTCGGAAGAAATTTATGTCTTAGAAAACAAATAACTATTTAAGTAAATTTACCTTCGGGAAGAAATTTTAAATATCTTTCGAAGCTTAAAATTTTACTTGAGAACTTGTATGTTTTCTTAAGAACAATTTTCTTCCGAAAGCATTTTAGTCTCGGAAGTTTTATTCTTCTAAGAATAAAACTCTAGGAGTAAAATTATCTTCTGAAGCAAAATTTTCTAAACTCTTTGGAATATCTTCCGAAGTCCTTTTGGCTTCGGAAGCTTTTCATCAAAACTTCCGAAGCAAAATTACCTTCGAAAGATTTTAGACTTCCAAGAAAACTACTTTTGGGTACTTTTTCAGAGGTGGGGACGACATCCGGATTTCAAAGTTTATCCTTTCGCATTAACTTTGTCTTAAATCCAATTCATATATATACCTAACGGTTTCCCCCTCTTTCACTTTTCTTTCATCATCTGCAACATTTTTCTAACCTAAATTCTCCCAGAAACCGCCTTTGTTCTTACCTTTCTTTTTGACGAAGCTCTCTAAAATGGCCAACCTTAACCACAGAAACAACCCAGATTTTTCCATACAACTCCACACGCAACACAATCAATTTGCTCTGTTGGACTCTGAGAAAGATCCAAGTTTCTCAGAGATCTAACATTTTCTTTCTTTGACAAACTATCTCACCTCCCTTACCATTGATCCTCCTCTCTATGAGGATCAGTTGTTAGAATTCTGGAAGACCTGCCAAGAGGTCATTATGGATGGGGAGAAGGCACTGTCTGCCACAGTTTAGGGGAGGACAATCTTCATCACTCCAGCCATCATCAACACTCATCTTCAACTGGATGATGAAGAAGGTGAGATGTCCTTTCCAAAGGAAGCAGTAAATCATTCCTTTGAGCAGATGGGGTATGAGGGGGATTTCTTTGTAAAGACCTTCAGGAAAGGGAAGGTCTCATCCTAGTGGAAGTACCTACTTCATGTGGTCATCCACAGCTTATCCAACAAGCATGGGGGGTGGGACCAGATTCCTGAAGATCTCTCCTTCATAGTCCATGGAATGGTTCAGGGGGTCTGATTCAGGTATTCTCAATTTGTTTATACAAATTTACTTGCAAATTTGGACTCCTTAGAGTATTATATGTTCCCTAGATATATTCAACACATTCTTAACTGTGAACTGGGCTCACAGTTGAGGTGGACATGTAATATTCTTAAATTGGGACTGACGAAGCCCGGCATCTTTAAGACCATGAAGAAGCCAACTGTAGGCTTCTTTGGGGTAGAAACAGCCCTTGTCCCAAAAATGTTAGAGCTCATTGCTCAAGGTGACAACCTAGCAACACAAGCTAGTGTTGAACCCACACCTTCTACCTCTCAACCACCTAAACAGCCACAAATCATCCTCACCTACCACAGAAAATCCAAACGAACCCCTTCTCAAGCTATTGAGCTTGTGCAGGCCCCCATATCATCACCCATGCAAGAAGAAGTGGACACTAGAGCTCCCACTTCTCTTGAAGAGCAAACCACTCCCATCTCTCATATTATCAGTGCTGAGGTTCCTCATGCTCAGCCTGATGAGCTCATAACCCAAGCAACCTCAAGCTTTCACTCAGAGTCTCAAAACTCTAATGATCAACCTTCAGGGGACAGTTACCATCCCCAGCCTCTAGATCTCAACAAACCAATCCCAAACCTTGAATTCTATGATGATGAAGATATAGGATTCAGTGAGGACCATGAGTCTCTCTTCTTCACCCCTACTCAAGGAGAAATGAATGCTCCTGTCACCCCCATATCTAGCCCACATCATCCACCCCAAACTGAGGTGGATCTCCTTGAACAAGTTCAGGAAATCCATATGGAAGAGGCTCTCACTACTGCTAGTGATTACATCATTAAGACCTCAACCATGACAACTCAGCCCATTGACACTTCACCTGATGTTGTCAGTGAGCAGAGGAAATCCAGCAGCCAAGAACTCTATGCTGGTGATGAGGGAGAAGACATCAGTCCACCTCTCTCATCCCCCCATGATTCTTTTTCTGAGGATGAGGGGAGTCTGAAACTAAAGGTGCAACAACTAGAAAACATATGCACCTCTTTGGTCTTAAAGGTGAGTCACTTGGAATCTCAAGTTACTGCCTTACAAAAGAAGGTCAATGAACAGCAACTTGAGATCACCGATCTCAAGGGCAAGCTAGCTGAGAGACCATTAAGACAAGCTCAACCAGGTCCACAAGAACCTGTGGAAGTAGTGGACTTGATCTCCAGCTCACCTATGCAAGTGGGTGATGCTACCAAAAAGGGGGAGAAAGTCCCTACAACCACAGAACCTGGGAGTTCTGTCATGAGTATGGACACTGAGGATTCACCACCCTCACTTGCAGTTGTCCAGGCTCAACAACTTCCTCAGGCTCACACTGATGTGGAGGCCTTACTTCAACAATTATTTGAGGAAGGAATTCCAATGTCCATGCCTGCCCCATCCCATCTAGCTGAAAATCCAATAATGGGATGGTGGTATGACTGTTCAAGAATGGCATCGGTGCTATCAAGGGCTTAGGGGCAGAAGGAACTCTTCAACTTTCAGACCCTGAGTTTCCATGATGGTATGAACTTGGTTGGTCTACGTTTCATCAATCCAAGCCAAAATAGACAGGCTGGCAGACTAGCTGAGGTGATCCAAGAATGGGTTATGAGGGAATTCAGACAAAGAGCAATTTTATATAGACAGAGGCTAGGAGGGAAAACTGTTGGTCAACTGGATATTGAAGGCAGACCCTAAGATTAGCTTCGAAGGAGAAACCTCAGTTAAAGGCCCAACAGAAGAACCTGTGAACCTTGAGACAGGCTCACCCTTTACACCCAGTACCCTTAATGTCACACCTGCTGGTGAAGGTGTCTCATAACCTTTCTCTGGCCAGAGCTCAAGCTTATCACAACCATCTGCAGGCTAAAGCTCTCTCCACCCTAAGTCATACAGGCCCACAATTGATAAAGGAAAAGGAAGATGACTCCTGAGGAGATTGAGAAGGAGAAGAGAGAGAGGAAGAGGAAGGCCAAGGGAGAAAGATCAGGAGAAGTCCCAAGCTTCATGCAAGCTGTAATCAGGGCTGCCCATAGGCCTGATACTCAGAATGATGAGTTAAGGGCAGCCAGAGTGAATTATATGGGACTTAGGAACTACAACATTGATGAAATCATTTCTCTCCCCTTGGCAGAACTAGATGAACTGGCAGATAAGGAGTTGTACAAAGAGACGAAGGAGGCTGAGGCAGCAGAACTGCTCCTCAAAATCAAAGAAGAGAGAAAAAGAAAAAGACAACAAAGAGCTCTTGTCCTCTCTCCAGTTCATGAAAGTCCTGAGAAAGAGTCTGTGGCTGTTGAAGAGGAAGAAACTTCGATAAGCAGGGAACAAGAAATACAAAAGATGATTGCTTATTTGAGTGCCACAGGACTCTATCAGGCAGCAGCTCTCAATCCCCTCTCATTTGAATATATTGAGTTTGATTACCTAAAATAGCTTGATGAAGAGGCTCAAACTCAAAGAAAGGCAGTTAAAAGGAAAATGAGAGAGGAAGCTGCTAAAGCAAGAGCCACCATCAGAGCCCAAGAGAAGAAGTCTGCTAATAGACTGAAGATGGTGAGCTTTTTGAAGCTGTATGGGTTCTCTGGAAGGAGACTTGGTCCTATGTATCTATTCACAATGGATGAGCACACTAGGAGGATCAAGCAGAAGTTCAAAGAAGGTCAGCTTGTGGACTTGCATTCTCCACCAAGTTCAGCTACACCTGAAGTTGAGGTTAAGGTTAAGGTTGAAAAGACAACATAGCCTGAACTTGAAGCTACAACTGAGCCAACTCCATCTTCTGACCCACAACAGGGTTCTAAGTCCCCTTCTACTGATCAAATAGGGAACAAGGACCCAACTGAGGAAAGCATAAAAAGTCAATCTGGTGCTGCAGGCCAAGCTCCTCAGTTGAAGTATAGAGTGAGGAAGAGGATGGCCATCAGAAGGGACAGAAGAAAGAAGAAGAAGTCCAAGTCATCCACCTCACCACCTCAGGATGAGTCAAAACATCCTGAGGTTGTGCAACAAGAGGCTGACCAATCAACTCCAATTTAGGTTGAGCCTCTTGCATCAGGAAGACCCATTCTGTCCTAGACTTTTGCTACAAATACAGACAGATGGTATGTAGTCAGAGATCAAGGTGGTCAAGATGTCTATCTCTGGCAGGACATGCTTGATCTACCTCTTGCATCAGGACATGTTTTTTTATGTGTTATAATTTACAACATGCTTTAGATTATAGTAGTGTAATATAGCAATATAATGTAATAGCTTGTTACTATAATACTGATGTAAGGGTGCTGAAATGGCAATATAAATGTTTAAATGTCAAATATTATGTATTATTAGTCGTTCATATGCATGAGATTAAGTTGAATAGGTTAACTATGCATTGGAAGTGATTTTTTAGGTAAAACATGCAAGTTGGAAGCTTATATGGAGAAACTATGTCTTGGAAGGGTCAGAAAATAAAGATTCAAAGTGCAGCAAAAAGGCTTCCACCGTAGCCTACTGTAGCCACCGTAGGCTACGCCAGCACAAGAAAAATTTCAGCAGAATGGGGCCAGCATAGGCTACGCTGGATGGCGTAGGCTACGCAGGGAGGGTTTTTGAAACCCTATAAAAACGTATTTTACTTATCTTTTAGGAACCACTTGCCCCCTATTCGACCTAATACGTTTGGAGACGGTTTTTGGGCGTTCTTAGACCACTAAATCACCATTCCAACCTTCAAAAACATAATCCAATCATCCGGAATGCAAATCAACAACGATTTTGAAGATCATTCAAGAACGATGAGCGGCTAATCTTCTCGTGATCGACTTCGGGTATTAGGTTTTGTGTAATTAGGTTTTTGTTTATGGTTAACTTTGTTGGGATTAAACTTTAGAACCCATTAAGTTCTTTTATAAGTTTAACTTGTGTTTTGATTATTTAAGCAATGATTTTGGTTAACCTTTATTGAATGTCATTTAATTTTCCAGGAATTACATGATTGCAAGTTTTGGTTTCTAATTGAATTGGTATTATGTATTATGACCTATTAAGCCTTGATTATTGATATCACTTAATCATTACACGTTCAGAATCCCTATTAAGGATTTTCCATCAAGTTAAATTAAAGGATTACCGAAAACCAAACCTAGATCCGAAGTTGGTTGCTTTTTCTTATAATTGTTTTCTTAATCAAGTTTGAATCTTTCCAATTTGTTTTAGTAGTTAATTTGATAATCATTCTAGAAATCCAATCTTTACAGCCAAGAGACACTAGGTTTAAGTAATTTAGTAATTCGATTATTTGTTTTCATATAAATCGATTCGCAATACACCGACCACTAATTCCACTAGGATCGACAACCCTACTTACCCTAACTAGTTTAAGGTGAATAGGAACACATAATTAACATCTTATTTGGTTGATACTTCGACATCGATCAAATACCATGAATCAAGTATATTGTATTGTAATACTCTACTTTTTGTTTTTTAGTGGGTTAATTCTTTTTTGTTTGGTTTTGTATTTGTGTAATTTATAGGTTTTAGGTTATGGTTTTGTAA
This sequence comes from Flaveria robusta, assembly GCA_025506415.1. Lineage (NCBI taxonomy): Eukaryota > Viridiplantae > Streptophyta > Magnoliopsida > Asterales > Asteraceae > Flaveria > Flaveria robusta. The sequence goes on along the minus strand of CM046464.1, from coordinate 12,451,820 downwards.
CATTGTAAATTGATACTTTTCATGCAAGTTGCAAAAGCTTACAACAGTATAACAATTTCTTTTGTTGTAGTTTCTTTTGTTTAATATTTAATTTCTATGAGCCATGTAATATTTATTTCGTATGATTATATTACTTTTTGTTTTAGTACCCGATTCACTCGAGTGAACTTTGCAATCTAATTAAACAAGATTACTCATTAACTCCTCATTTATAACTCGACATAATATTATTTGTTAGAATTTTTTATATTTTTCTTTTATCTTTTTTTACTGAAAATATAAATCATCATAGTAGTATATAAAACTTGTACCGAAGGTATAAATAATTGTAAATTAATAACAAAGAAATTTATACATCATGTAATAGCAATTATAAAAATAAATCATCATAGTAATATATATAGGGTTTAGCCTTTTTAAGCACTCTAATTTTTATTAGAACTTTGAGAACTAATCTTGAACACTTGTCAACATATTATGCATTAATTTTAAAATTTTAAAATTTTAAAATAAAATACAAAAGTGTAATCTATTAACTATAATAAACGAAGGTTTTTACATGACACGTGTCAACATACTAGGCATTTTCATTCTTATTTTTCCGCCTCTCTCTCCCAATTAATGATATTAGTATATATAGTAATTATATTATTTAAAACATTTTTAAATTAGAAAAATTGATATCATAAAAATAAAAAACTAGATTTTTAATAAAAAACACACTTTAAAATTGTATAAGACACGAAAAAATTCTTACATACGAAGTATTTTAATACCATTTTTCTAAGTTTTATAAGATACATAGTTTTTTAAAATAAAATTAAAAAAAGACCAGAATGTTTTAAAAAACAATTAAAAAAACACAATCTTATAAAACGATATATTAAAATGATATTATTATTGGTTTTTACTTAAAATACTTATATATACATAAATCAATCATATCTTATTTATAAATATTAATTTTTAAATTTTATTACAAATTATTTAATATTTTATTTATTCAACACGTGTATTACACGAGATACTATACTAGTCATATATACACGCTTGATTTACTTTTAATTTCAGTTATAATAAAAGTGTAGTAAAAGTGAAATTAAGTACTAATTTCTAGGGGTGTGCATTTCACGGGTCTAGTTAAGACCCGCGAACTGACCCATGAAAACTGAGAACGACCCGTGTATAGGTTAGCAGTTCCGGTGCATAGTTCTGGTTTCTTTGTGTAAATGATTACGGGTCGGTTTCTGTCCAAACACGTCTGTAGGGCTCGGTTTCGGTCCGGCCCGATTACAATTAAGTAAAAGAATAAATAAGTTGTTTTTTGATTTTTAGATGCCAAATGGGTTACCTTTAAACACTAAAAAGTACAAATTGTTTTACTAGCATATATAAAAAGTTGTCAGGTTAATGCACTTTTAGTCAGTTATAGATGAACGTTATTGCATGTTACACCTAAATTAGCTCACAAAAGGGGAGGGGGGTCATAATAACAATTAGTGTACCGTTTGTATTTTTTTACGTTACCAATTTGTCTATGTTACAATAATGAGTCTAAAAAACACATTGATTGGTTTCATTAATATTTTTAATTTTCATTTCTCTCCCGGCAAAAAGCACGAGGCTAAAAAAATATTCGCAGTCCATACCACCATATCATGCTGAACCGAACCGTTTAACTCGGTTCGGTCCGACCTGAATCGTATGTAAATGGTCCAGTTCTCGGTTCTTTATATATACCTCTTATTGGTTCCGGGTCAAGGGCGGGTCGGTCCGGTTCAGTTCGGTTCCAACCCGTTGCTCACCCTTAAAATGTATCGGGTTTAAGTCTTATCTTCTACTTTAATAAAAGAGTAACTATAAGTTACACGTGCCAGCATCATATTTATTCTTACCAAAAATTTTTCGTTTCTCTCTACTCTTAAATAATTACCTTAATTACTAATAATATTATTTAATTCTTTTAAATTAGTTCTTTATAAATTATGAAAGATATCATTTTATTAATATTATTTCTAAGAAAACTAGTTTTTATACAATAAGAATTTTTTTTTAAAACATCAAACCTTTATTAAAATATGAAATATTTTAAGAAGTAAGAATTTTCATAAACTAAAAATAATTAAAATTGAGAGTTCTAATAAGGAATTTTGAACAATGACATATTTTAATACTGTTTATTTTGAAATAAAATGTTTAATATTTTTTTTTGAAAAAAGTTTAAAAATAAAAGTTTAAAATGTTGATATTATTGTTTTATTACTAATAGTTCTCGGTCTTACGTAATATTGATTATATCTTATCTTGCAATATCATTTTATACTTAATACATTTCTATTATATTTAATATTTTATTTATTCAACCGTGTATTACACGATTGTACTAAATCTAGTATAGTAATAAATTAGTTTCTCTCTTTTTTCTCTCTAATTAATTAATTAATATTTGATTCTCTCTCATCTATCATCTCTTTTATAATAAAGTAACACATCCGTTAAAAATCAAATTAAAATCAATTTGAGCGTTAATTTTTCTTAAGCTAATTAAGAATCAAATTCATTAAGTAGGTTTATATATATTAACTGTTTTACATATGTGTAACTATTTGTTTATGTATATACAAATTTAAAACTAATTATATTTCAATCAGAAATCTTGTTATACATGTGTAAATTTTCATAGCAATCATATATCTATCAAACTACTCTTTTATTTGTATATAAGCTAGTCTTTAAACGTTTGTCATTAATTCTTATGTTTCCTCTATTCTTTTTAATTTTTACAAGTTTATGCATCTGTAGAATATCAACAAATGTTAAATTTGATCGTATATTTATTTAAATTGATTGAGAAGCGAAATCAATTAAATATCATCTATTTACATATATTATTATTTTACAAATGAGTAATTGCAGTATTTACATATGTTTAAAATTTAAAATTTAATATCTTTTCAACTCGTCTATTTACATACTAGTGGGATACCCGCGTGATGCTGCGGCGATGACAAATTGTGAATTATCAATTAAGATGTGTTTCACCTTAAATGTGTAATTTTTCTAGATATAGACACAATCTAAGTCATTCGAACTATATTCATGCATAAAACCTACTTAAAAGTAATATTCATAGTGGATCCTTGAAGTCATACCAAGTTTTATTGGATAATATGATATCCTACCCATATTTTAAAGGGATAAATAAACTTGTTATATATATAATTTTTTAAATAGATGTGTTATTGCTCTTATATGAATTTTATAAACAAACTAAAAAAATGAGCTATGATGAATTTTTTTTATAACCATGAGGATCAATTAAAAATGATCTATGATGAATTAGTCCCCACTTGACCTTTAGCAATAGAGTTGTAACCAATTTTATTGTCGCAAATTGACACTATTTAATATAAAAAAAAATTAGAAGGTATAGCCAATCGAATAAAACTCCAAGATTTAACATTAGAGTGAAACATAATCTTGTTAAATAACAAGTGGAATTTGGTCACATACTCAAATATCAAAATGCCTCCATGCTTCTCGGCGGGTTTTACGTTGTATAATTTCCAAACCAATGTGCTTAATAATGTGATATTATTTAATTCGCTTCATTAAGTTTTATTTTTTTATAATAATATAAATTGACTTTTAAATTTATTGCACGATCGGTTTTTGTCACTCAACACAAGTATTATATCTCAAACTCACTAAGTCACTCGGTTAGATGATGCAGAATCCATTAAGAGTTGATAGTAATATACTAAGTGAACAAAACACAAGAAGATAGTTTTTCAAGATACTTGTATATATTACTTCTCAACTCAAAGTGTTACAAGACTCTTACAAGCATGTCTACAGAGTTACAATGAGAAACTATATATACTACTATCTACAGCCAGTTATACTTTGATACCAGCTAGAAACTTACAACTAAAGCAAATACTACATTGCTAAAGGTAAGGTATCCTAGATAAAATACTATCTAAGATTTGGTAGTCATGACATGTCCATGACTTACCTTTTGTCACCAACTAAATTTGGTAACTGTACTAACTAATAAGGAATGAACAGTGGAATAAAGTATGGTCAACTACATGGCGTGAGAAAGCGCCATGCAGTATATCAGAGATTGCAGCGGATCTGTCAGAAGGACCATACTTATGTCCACTGGTTCATAGTAGGTTCTTCCGAAGGTTAACTGGCTTCGGAAGAACAAGTTCTTCTGAAGCCACTTATACTTCGGAAGAGTCTACTTCTTTCGAGGTTTGATGATCTTCAGGACTTCATACTTCGGAAGTCTTTGTCTTGAACTCTTCTAAGTGTTGAACTTCGGAAGAAGGAAGACTTTGTCTTCGAAAGTTAGAGTTCCTCTTCGGAAGCTCTTTCAGTTGCACCAAAAATGTTCTAAGTGTTTGTTTTGGTTGCAGCAGCCTTACTTGATCCAACATTTATAATCACTAAACATATTTTTAAAACTAAAGTTTTATTTTATTTATAACAATATAAATTGATATTTAAATTTACAATTACTAATCATATTTTTATTAACTAAATACTATTTAAATTAAGTATTATTTTATTTAAATACTTATATCTATACTACTTTATAATAAATCTCTCTTGATAGAGATGTAATTTTACCAAACATACAAGTTTTGAATCAACATTTACAAAGCAGTGCAAGGCATTTAAGAGGGGTAAAATAAAGAATTGATTAAAAGTTTAAGACACTTTGGGGGCTATATGGTAAATTTATCAATTAAATTTTATATACCTTGACATTTTTGCCCTTGTCTCTTTCATGTATTTAATACATATTATTAATACATTATTTAATAATATGATATTATTTAATTGACTTCATAAATTTTATTTTATTTATGATACTATAAATTGACATTTAAATTTATATTTACTAATTATATTTTTATAACTAAATATTATTTAAATGAAGTATTATTTTATTTAAATATTTAAGTGTGTGTGTGTGTGTGTATATATATATATATATATATATATATATATATATCTTCATGCTTACAATAACTATAATACTAATATTTTTCTAGAAGCATATTATGAGTTTAATAATTTTAATATTTATCTATATCTTTTTATAATAAAAGTAAAAGGAGAATTAAATGAAAATTTTACATATGGATTAAGACACCCATATAAAAAGTCATGCTTAAATTTCAAAAAATTAACCATTTTATTTCATTTATACCCTTACAATAAAATATAATATATGATGCTTATAATATAAATGCTAAAGCATATACACATGGCCAAACAAAACTGACATTTACTTTCAATTCCCTTCATTCACTACGATTGAGCACTAATCCCTCTTTCTTTTTCCCTTGTCGGTTGTTAAAAGCTCAATAACAATCAAGATGATAATTTGTTGTGACAATTCCTCTATTAACTTTCTTCGGTCTATGCAAATCACCACCGAAAGCTGCCTCCGATGATCATAAAACTCTAACCTACATTCATAAAAGGAACCTCCCCCCCCCCCTAAAATCTAGGTAATAAGTGATTTTTGACCACAAATACCACCCAAGTTTTCACTAATCTTGTTGGGATAATATAGTTGTCTTAAAGACTTTTGTAATATACGTAATTGTTTTCGTTCATTCAATTTTTTCAATAATTATATTTTGATTTTTTAATTTACATCGCAACGCACCAAGCCGATACTACTAAAATCGAATTCCCAAAAATCATAGAACAGCCACACCGCAGCAACGCACGAGCATTTCCACTATGTTTTAAAATAAGGAAGAGTCTAAAAAAAGGAAACTTTTAAATAAAACATTGGAAATTTATTACATTTATGTAATTATCCCTTACATATATGTAATTATCCTTTACATATATATAATGAAAAATGTATAAGAAAGCTATAATGGAACTAAAGATAAAATATGCTATACTTAGTGGTGTATTTTTTAAATTAGAAACAACATTTTAAAATTATGAATGTTATAAAAAACGAAGGGAATTTTTTTTGAAAAAGATGGAAATAATTGTTCAATAAAAAACGTTAGTGAATGAGTCATTTACAATTTTATCCTTACCATTATTTTAAAGGTAATGGCACATAATATATATAATAGTTGAATAAAAAATAAAGATGATTTGATATGAAATTCAAATAAGTCAATTATTTAATGGAATAATACCTATTAAGAAACGTACTTGACATATGGTTGTTGAGCAATAAATACGATCTCCTCGTTCAGTAGTTCATGTCTTATTATTTAATGCTACATGGTTGGGCTCTAGGTTTTTTGATTGGGATGCATGTTTTTTGCCATGTTTCAGATTCATGACTTAGACTAGCATTTAAATCCGCATCATAAAAAGTGTGTGCCCCCTTAGTTGTTTTGTCCTAATGAGCCTAATCAGCTAAACACTTTGGTAGAGTTTGTTATCTAGGAATGAGAGGTGGAATAGAATGAACCATCAAGGTGAATGAAAAAAAGATGTTTGGTTGATGAAAGGAATATAATGGACCATTACATAGGTAATAACATTCCTTCTAAACATATTATATTCATTCCATACACCCTCCCTTCTTTTTGACATTCTATTCATTCTTCAATCCTTAGTCACCACCACCAACCCACCACCACCACAACAACCACCACCGGGTCACTGCCACCGATGCCCCCCCCCCCACACTGGTCATAACCACAGCCAACCACAACTATCGACCACCATATGCACCATACCCATGGGCTACCATCACTTGCCATAATTACTAACCACCACGACCACTACCATCATCACCACCAGGCACCACCACCGGCCACCATCAATCGCAACCGACAACCACAACCACTAGCAAAACAGCCACCACAAGCAGCAACCACCAGCCATCACCACCACCAAAAACTAACACCGGTTACCACCAACCACTACCACCATAGGCCGCGACCCAGATCACTGGGAACACGATCAATCACCACTTGCCACCATCCACCACCACTGGTCTCCACCACCCACTACCACCGACAACCGCCACTACTAAATAGCAATGACCACCACCACTTCCAGCCACCAAAACCACCAATGACTGCCACCCATTGCCATCATCGATCATCACCACCATAACCATTTTTGTATTCCATCCTTCTTTTACTACCTAGCAAACAACATAAAGTGATGATTTATTTAATTCCCATAAGGTAACCAAAATAAGACAATGAAATATAATGATTCATTTAATTATTTTGTCCTTTCCATTCCCACATCCATTTCATTCATTCCTCCATTTCATTATCCCATAACAAAAAGACCCAAGTATGACCCTATGCATGTTCATATTGAAGGAATGATGTATTCTGCATGTTCATATTGTTTATCATAGAAGTAATCAACATAAGCGAGAATGCATAGTGTATCTCCATTGATGATGGATGAATGAGGAATAACTCCTCTAAATCATTTGTTAAATAATTCTCATGATGGTCATATATATAACGATTAGAATGAAAAAGTGAGGAAAAATATTTTATTGGAGTTGTTCTTACCTAGTTTTACATATCTTTTAGCATGCATTGTATATACTTTGAAGCATAAACAAGTTTTTATTGATGTGCTCCTTTAGTGTGAGTATAATCTCGCGAAGCTTCACATTATGTTTGGTTAGCTCTCCACCAAATGGGTTTTATTATAAGATAATTTCCTTGTATATGGATATTGCTCCATATGTTGAGTAGGTGGATGATTATGTTCATCATATATCATCCATAGCTTCTGTGGCATCCGGTAATTTTCCAATACCAAACTCCGTGAGTTTCTTTAGTTCTTGCATACACTTGTCATGTTAACATACTAGTTGTTGTTGAACTTTGGTAACCTAATAATAATTAACTTTGGATAACAAATCATAACTTAATTAATAATTTTGATTATTAATATGTGGTTATGTGGTTCATGAATTTTAAATATTATTTATGATTTTCGCTTTATATTTTGACAACTTGTGTAATATGATGTATGTGTGTTGTTGCTGAATGGAGTATATGATTATTATTGTTAAACGATAATAGTTCATGTGTTTTGTAGTTAAAACCATTTAAAAAGTGTTAAAAAATTAATTGTTAGAAAAGGTGATCAAGGACGGGTTAATTTTGTAAAACTACTAAACTTAATATTAGTAAAATTGAAACCCTAGCCCCCATTAGATCCAATTTGGCCGAAACCCCTTCCCCATCCCCATTCTTGCGATTTCAAGCTTCTAACATCAAGAATATTCGATTTTGCTTAGCCTTGATCATTACAACATTGTAGCAAGCATAATCCTTGATCATTACACGATTTAAGGTGAGTTTTAACAAGTTTTTTCATGGTTTTTGATTCAAGAAAACCCTAGTTCAATTGACATTGCAAAAGTCAAAATTGATGTTGTTGGATGATGATATGATGTTAGTTGTATTGTATTAATGCTAGTTTACGTGGATTACACATGAATTTCATGGAATCAACGTGCTGTTCATACATTACTATAAGTAGAAACTTTTGTTCATTAGAATTGGGAATTTGATGAATTGAAGATGTTTAATATACTTAGATGGTTGCTATGAACTAGATTAGGTATAAAGTTGATGAATTCATGATTGAATTGGATGATAGATTGGTTTTTGGGTGTTACTTTCCCAAAAAGGAAACTTTGTTGATATGAATCCTTTGATCTTTTGAATTGGGCATGCAGAGTACTTGTTAATAATGTCTAATGTGTTGGAATGTGTTAGTTTGTTCATTTGAATGCATTATGGGTTATTTGGGAAATCTTGGTTTCATGAAATATTATGTAAAGTGATGAGTTTATATTAGAAGGTTAAGGAATCATGTTTGAAATGATAGTAGATTCTTGTTAGGTATGTTAAACGTGTGGATTTGTATGAACCATATTTTAGGAATATAATGAGAAACATCATACACGCCTAAGAATCTAAGGCCCTACTTAGTAGGATTGATAGGGTTTAGGATGTGAAGTCGTGAGTGGCTTCACATGGCATGTTGTGCGTAATTAAACTAAATGTGTAATCTGTTAGTTGCAATTAAAATATATTTATGTTGTGCGTAATTATTGGTTGAGATTTGCATGTGTTGTATGATAATTTATGTTAGTATGATGATCTTGATAAAACTTAAGATTTATATTGTGGCATACATGAATTGCTTGTATGATAATCTTGAATAATGAGTTACTATACTTGATCAAATAATATTTCAATTAACATGTCACCAATGGGTCAATCGGATCAATTAGGTCAAACGTGTCTTTGTTTTTCCATAACACTTGGGTCAGTGTGTGGTTTGAGCATTTAGGGCTGTTAAGCTATCCTAATTACATGTACTTATGTACTCACGTGTTCTAGGTAACCTTTGATGGGTTGTTTTCTCATTCATTGTTAGCTTAGCTTATTATGTTCGCTTGCACATCAGGTGAGTTAAATGCCTCACTTTTTATAAACTCTCTTTTTGGGGGAGATAGCATACTTTTCTATAATGCTTTACTATTATAAGGTGTGCATAGTGTAAAATAGTGCGTTATACCATTGAAAGTCCTTACACTTTCAGATTGTTAAATATGGAAACTAGCGGGAAATCTGGGTAGTACTACTGGGTCTGACAAGCCCCACCTGGAGGTCAAGCGGGTGTAATATTGTCCTAAACAACTAACATTGTCATGACTTGGTATGTTGTGAAAGAAGGCAAACGAACAAACATAGTCAGCTTCGATCGAGAAATCACTATGGTTATTACTAATGAAATTATACTAGCTATCTATTTTAATGCACTTACTTATATTTTACAATTGTTACTTTGTTATGATAAACGCAAACTCTTGAACTCACGAACCGTCATGTTGACACTTTTATTATGTTTTTCTCAGGTAGTTATTAGCAGTTGTCTTTAGGAGCAGTCACGAGTTGAGCATGATTTTGAAACACTCATCTATTTACCTTGGGTTTTATTTACATTTGTTCAAACAATTATTTGGGTGCGTGTTTTGCACATTCTACATTTAATACTTTGGGTTTGGATATTTGCTAAACGCTTCTTCAATGTTTTAAAGTTTTAAAATCTGGGTTTATTTTAAATATTTCATATAGAGTCGTTATGAGTAACTAATAACTTGGATCTTGGTTTGTTCACTCGCCTCGCTGTTAAACCCTGCACGTGAATTTTGATGGTGTGACGGCGCGCAACCATCATGCTAATTAAAATACTTTCATATTGATTGAAATGAACAACTTTGTATGGAAATATATGGTTGGTGATGTTTCCTTATACTTACCATCATGATCACATTTAAGGAAACTGTTTATCATGCAAGCGCCTACATTTTCTTCAATCTACGATGTACAATAATGTAACTGCGGCTGCTCATTGTGTTTTTACACCAAATTTAACTCCATTAGAGATGTGAACACTTGATTGGTGGAAAATGTGATATCCGATAAAAAGATTCAATGCCTAAGGTTGGGGAGTCTCCATCAAAACATGACATTACCAAGTAGATTTTTATTAAATAATTGATGGTTAATAATAATTGACGGAATCTTGTGTATGATTTTTATGTATGATATACGTTTTATAATAATTGACAGAATCTTGTGTCATATCATGTATCAAATATACATGCACCCATAATAAGAAAGCATTATCCTGCATGCATATTAATAATCATAATGATCTTATAAAGTCATATGGGTCATATGATTTGAAATGTTATACAAATAGTATGAAGCCATATGAATCGTATGAGATCCCTCATGTGACAGATCTAGTAAGTCACTAATTAAACATCATACGAACCATATGATGTGATGGGGGCAGTTAGTCTCCAAAATATCTGGTGGTGTATTGATATCAGATCCCTACTTTGAAAAACAAGACACTTAAACAATGACTAATACAATGGATCAAATACCCATATTGTTTAACTATTTACATGATATATTATTAACATTTTTAAAGAAAAAAATTAACCTTCTTCAAACCTAACATACAACCATTTTTTTTTTTTTTGTTTTTTCTAATTCATCGATATATTTTTATGGTTGTCAGCATTCCACCAGACTCACTAGTGATTTCCATCTAAAGATTATTTATACTGAAGTTTTTGGCTAAAAAATACATGTGACACATCGTGAAGGCTAAAAAATACTGAAGTTGATATATTAATAAAACTTTTAAGGAAAAAAAATCTTATTCAAACCTAACACGCAACCAAACTTTTTTATTCATTTTTTTTAATTCACCATTCTATTTTTATGGTTGTTAGCATTTCACCGGACACACCAGTGATTTCCACCTAGAGATTATTTAGACTGTTGTTTTTACCTAACGAGTACATGTGACACATCTCTAAGTTGATGTGGCTTGTGAATTTATACTCTTGTTTCGAAGTTCCACCAAAATTGTTGCACTTCAAAACGCCATTCGTTTTTGAAGCTTTAGTCATCGTTATCATATGTGTTTATTTTAAGAATTTTCTTTTGTGTCTTTTCTAAACTGGTAGAGATCACCAACATCATCATGGTGAATATAGCATACAAACTAAAAATTTCTCGAGATCACCAAAATTAAGCATCATTATGGAAATAGTTTACAAACTTACTACATTTTGGCAAATTGACATGATTCGGTTGTTAGTTTGTATTCGAAATACTGAGCTCAGTTCAACTATTTGAAACTTATACTAGCCATTTCATTTTATTTTTAGAATATAAAGTACGAATGAATAGACCGTATTTGTCATTTTAACAAAATTAACAAATTTAGAACAACAAAAACAGTTCAACTTTCAAATTTGGTGCTGCCAACCCAACTAAACGAACGGTTCAAGTTGTAAAACGAGAGCAGCCAACCTCACCTTTTGGTTGACAGGTTAAACCCACATTTTATGAAAGAAAATCTGGCAACATTTCCTAGTAAAATTTGTTTTCAGATCATTCATAAGTTTTTAAACAATATTATGATGTGGAAACCAAAAAGATACAAAAACTCAGATTACTTGAAACTATGAATTTAGTTTATGTCACAATTTGCAGGTATAGGTATCTTCTTCGCTTGACTATGTTAACAACACTCGCTGGAGCTACCTCCTCCCCTCACGTAAAAGGGATTGAGATAAATGACCTGCGAACGACCAAAATATCATCAATTCAAGTTATTTTCTGTATGGAAGTAAATGTCTTGGTCAAAAATCAAATTTAAAAAGAGAAACCGGCTACAAGCCGAACAGCTAACTTTTACTGAAATGCTTATGGCAGCATCCTGATTATTTTGCTTTAGAATATGTATATTAATAAGATAGTTTTTATAATCATATTTAAAACCTTATAAAAATCATTGGCTGGTTAACCCAACCAATTTATTTTGTCTAGTCATCCACCCAACCCCTCGTGTCACCTGCTAGTAAGAATTTGGCAAGCGATACACATATTCATGAAAGATAGGCAACAATCTAGTAATTGAAGTTTAATTCTTGTGAGATGAATACCTTGCACTTGGATATCATTCCGAGGACTACTTGATGAGGTTCTCTCAGTGAGTTCATTACACACCAAACGACTTAAAAGTAAGCCCGCAATACTAGCACCAATCATCAACATGGCAAAAACTGCATCCCATCCTTTTGTTGAAAGAAATCCGGTCAAAAGCGGGCCCAAAGCAGCCCCAATGGAACCAGTACCATCAATTATAGCAGTCACTGTAGCCAAGGCTCGAGAATCGCCTTTCAAGGAGCTATGCGTACCAAGATCTGCAGAGACTGCTGTTGTTATAAGTGCATATGGACCATTTACACATAGACCAGCAATAATCATTAGTATTATGTTCATGGTCTTTGAGATATTTCCATATGACCGATATAGAAGCATAGATGGAATCGCTGCATACATAAAGCTGGCTGCTGTTGTGGCTCGGGCCTTAAGTTTATCAGATATATATCCTGCTAAAATTCCGCCGACTATCCCCCCTACATCAAATAAAGTTGATAGGTTTCCTGCAGATTTTACTGACAGACGCTCTCCACCAATTTCTGTGAGATCACAAAAACAAAAGCTAGTAAAAATGGATCAAAAAAAGTACCTAGAACATCTAAAGTCATAATTTTTGGCATCACTCATATGCAACAAAATAAACAGACCTAAAAAGATCAAACATAACAAGATTCAGTTTAGAATAAGGTAAGCGCTTGATTGAAACCAAGAATAGTCCGATGATCTTGAAATTGGTTTATTAGGTGTTTGGATTTGTATTATAAGACATATTATCTAATTGTTGGAACTTGATATCGCAATACATACATGCTTCTATTATCTAGGGATCAAATATAACCATATCCATACCACCTACAAGAAAACTAACCTTCTAAATGATCAAATATATCAAACACCAAATATTTATTTTTCACAACTTCAAACGTAGAAACATGTTTCGATTCACCTCGTTTTATTATAGTCGATTAAAAAAAGCGTACCACCTAGTGTTTTCTTCACTCTTGCTTTACTAAAGCTTTCAATACAATCACCCCCTTGATGTAATCAGTTTTCTTTCAAAACACACAAAGAGATATATATTTGGAGGTACCTGTTTGGCTTAGATAGAAGGGCAACCAAAAGAGAAAGGTGTAAGCAACAAGTTTTGAGAAGAAGAGGCATAACGCAAAGGGGATGACTCCTGGTATGAAACAAGCTCCGAGGAGCCCAACACCTTTCCGATGCACTGCAGAGATTCGAGGCACGGGTGCTTCTTCATCGTTTGAAGTACCCTCTTGCTCTTCCCACACACTGTCACGAATTGTCCCCCTTGCATTTGGAGAAGAGTCACTCGGATATGGAAAGCCTACGTCTTCCGGATAAGCAGCCAGGAACAGAAATACCAAGACTCCGGCCGCAACTATGAACGCTCCAGGGAGAATGAACGACCACCCCCAACCGTAATCCAAAACGCTGGCCGCGAGAAGAGACCCACTTATGTTACCAACCGACGTGTGAGCATTCCAAATCCCCATTATCAACCCTCTTCTTCTTTTACCGAACCAGTTCCCGATCACCGCAACAACAGACGGCCATCCCGTGGCCTGAAACAATCCGGCAGCCATTTGCATCCCAAGAAAGTACCAAAAACGGTGCACATTCCAGAAGTAACCCATGCCGAACAGCCCCACGAACACCCCACTACCGATCATCCCGCTCGTCAAAAACAGTCGAAGATCCAAAGTGTCTCCTAAATGTCCAGCGACGAACATCCCCAGTGAATACACGGCAAGAAACGCAACATCGATTTCACCCAGCTTCGAAGTGCCGTGTTTCCCGTTGAACGGAGCCCACCCCTGATCCCAATAAGTGTCATTGGTGGTGGATTTTACAAACACATCTCCCACAGGCCAAGGGAGAGCGTTACTGATTGGGTGAGGGTCCAAAACGCTTTTCACAATGCTACTCGGTTTCCTTGAAGCATGATATGCAGTGTATGCAATGAACGTCACTAAAAGAATCAAATATCTATACGTTTTCAAACTCCAATCGTTGCCCCTGATGCTTCTTATTACCAAAATTCCAGGCGGTATTCTTCTCCATCTGGTCATATTTCAACACAATTTCCAATTTTAAAACCTAACAAACACACAATCAATTCAACGTATACACAAACAATCTAATTAGTGTTGCATTGTGAAATAGAATTTTATGATGAAAGAAATCGGATAAATTTGGCAGGAGGGTTGATTCAGAGTTTTTGGCGCAAAGAAAGCGAAAGAAAAATGGAGGAGAGAAAGAGGGCGAAGTAGGCGGGAGGACAATGACTATGATATGAGGAGGGAATTGGCGTACTGATGATGGGTGTTGTTATATGTACTCTTTTATTTATTTTTATTTGTTATGCTTCCTCTCTTAATTTTTTAGGTAAATACAATTCAAATCGTTATTTTTTTTTTATTTTTTATCATTCTAAATCAAATATATAAAATGTGCAATGTTTGTATACTGAATAATTACATAAACGATGATTAAACTAATAGCTTCTATTATGCAAGTAATAATATCAAAATAAAAGAAAATAACTAAGTTGATTTTTCTTAAACATAAATTACGTAATTAATTTTTTTATTTACCAAGTCAATTGTTTAACTTTCTTCCCCGTATGTTTTTTTTCATTCCTTGCGCAAAAGAAATCAACAGTTCCCATATCTTCGGTTGGGTTTTGTAATTGGCTATTACACGTTTGATCTATGAAAGTGGGTACTCAAGCAAACCTTTAGAATAGACAAACCCGGTTTAATCTCACCCTCTCTACTCTCAAATGTGTTTTCGGTGATTTAATTGCTTGATTTGTTAGGCATTAATAGTTGTACTATGATATTGAACGTGAATTTGTCGGGCAATATAGTGTAGAGGTTATTGTGGTATAAGAATATAATCAATATATGATGCGCGAAATTAACTGGAAAAAATATGAGTTAACTAAAAAGGAAGAAACGAGTCAAAATGTTATCATAAAATTGAGAGGGAGAATATGAAAAGTTTGAAAAACTCTTTAAAGGAAAGGAGTATAACATGTAGATAGATGGGGGGGGGGGGGGATGTATAGACTCACCCATTGCTGATATCAGGGAAATTCGAATGTATAGACTCACCCATTGCTGATATCAGGGAAATTCAGTGCCTAGTGTAACTTGGCTGGTTGTGTGGCTGTTAGTTAAAAAAATTGGAAAAATAATCAATAAATATTTCAAAGAATTTTTCACCCTAAAATGTTTATTTAACCTTAGTTTTCTCAAAATTGTCTCATATGGTGGTGGCCACTATTGCTATATCCTTTTAAAAAACTAGAGTTAATTATATGGTTGGTCCTAATGGTTATTGTAAGTTTGGTCAATTTTTTAAAGAATACATCATAAATTTTAAAAAAGGAACATGACTGGTACTTGACATTAACTTTTGTTAACTTTTTCAGTTAAATGAGTCGTAAAATACTTTTAAACCTTTAGCATTAAATAAACAAAAAAATGTTTTAATTGTGTGGGTCTCATCTTCTTTTAGTAAAATAATACTTATATATATACTATTAACAAAAGTGTAAAAATACTATCGCATGTCAATAAGTAATGCTTTCTCATTATTTTCCTACCTAAACTAATTACTTAATTTTAGACAATTAAATTAATAGTTTTACTATTTTTTACTTTATTTTAAGCTACTATATTGCATTTTAAATTTAAACAGTTCAATTATTTTAGAAAACTAAATAAATAATTCATTTAAAATATTGTCAATGTACCTTTTATATATATAGGATAAGGTTCAAATGAGAACCCTATATTATTGCGAGAACTTGCGAAAATCTATCAAGATCAATCAAAATTATTATTATTTATGTTGTAATAACGTCATTACACATATACAAGATTATGATATTTTATGCATATATGTAAATTCGTAAGTGTAAAAAAGTTTACATTGGTGTAAGTGGTACTCATAACTTTAAATATTTGTGTTTATTTGCAAAACTTAAACCAATGTAAACTTTTTTATATTTGTGAATTTACACATATACATAAAAGATCATAATCTTGTATATGTGTAATAATGTTAGTTACACAAAAATAATAATGATATTCATTGATCTTGATGGGTTTTCACAAGTTCTGCAATAAAAGAGGATTCCCATTTGAACCTTTTCCTCTCTCTATATATATGTATATATATATAAATTTATTATCAATTAAATTGTTAAATCTATTATTTTTAAAATTTATATTTAATAATTATCTCTTCGTACTGACTATTATTTTGAACATAAGATAGTCTCCTATAATTTCTAGAAATATTTAGATTATAAATTTGGACTTAGATAATATACTTTTATATTTTCGTGAAAACGGGGTTTTTGGGTGTTTTAAATTTACCGAAACTGTGCTTGTGATCAAATAGAATTTTGGGAAGCTTATACGTCTTTTAGTTACTAAAAAATGAAGTGTTTTAAGGTTTCATAAGGAGTTGGGGTGTCATGGGGTTGGTTGTGTTACTAACGTAACAAAACGTGATATTTCGCATGTTTTCAGGTAGTAACGGGTTACCTTGGTGTGAAAGGGGCTGAGATGAGTGAGTGGATTGTTGAATGAACTTGAAATGATGAGAGAAGGCTATCCAAAGTAGTGTATTAGATCATGTTCTAAGATTATTGAAAGGAAAGGTGTATGCTTGAAAGAGTGTATGTGTGTTCATGTATGTTATCTTAACATAAGGAAGACGAGATGAGTGAGTGTGTTCCACCATCAAAAGTTGAAGATATCAATAAAGCATGTAGCAAAGCCGATTTCATGTGTGTTCACCCTTGGTTTCACCTTCTTCTCCTTCGAAACCGGTCCAAACTTGATCTAAACCTTTAGATTTACAACCTCCATGTTTACTTCTTAAAATGGATGATTGCGGAATGAAAATCCATGTATCAAGAGCAACACCTTGCTCTGATACCAAATGTAAAGTCCTCATATCGATCGAATCTACATATTGTGGAACTTGATAATCAAATTTAAGACAGATATGTGCGTGTGTGATAACAATGAACTTTAAATAAACTCAAACGATATTATTAATCAAATGATTACAATACCAAAGGAGTTTACATCATTTAAGCTCGATCCACCCGAGGTGAGCTCCCCTCGGGTAGCCTATCAGACAACTATCTGCTCTCTCACCCTTAAGTCACTTTTACAAAATGAACACACATAATAAAATACAAAGGAAAACCATCTATATGTAATGTCTAATATCTAGAGCGGCAACTCTTAGTTTTCACGCGATGAGATTTTATCCATCATATTGGGGTTCTCGCATCCTTGTAGTTCTTGCACAATTTGAGTGTTTGCTTTTCACTTGATATTGTAATCCATAAAGGCTAGTTCCTTACATCGATTTTGAGGGGTTTCCAAGTGATGGAACTTGTGTGTTCTTGAATGCTAGAATGGCAAGGTATGAAGGTGTTTTAATGAGTGAGTTGTATGGAAAACTTTAGAGGTTGAGAGAGGGTGAAGTGTTGAAGTAAAATGAATTATGTTGGGGGTTTGGGGAAGCATGTTCCAGCTGAAATGGAGGGTTTAGGGGGGTGGTGTGGGTCCAAAATGTTGGCTAGTGCAAGAGTGCTTGGATTTGGTGAGATTGTTGATCGATATTACAAGTTAACTAAAATTTTGCATGGATAAGCTTGTGGGTATTGGATGGATGGGTGGTGACATAACTACACATTTATTTAAATTATTCAAGTTAGTTATTTTTATGTAATTGTTAGTGAGTTTTTATCAAATGCAAGGCTTGTTTATAATTATTTAGGTAGGCAACTTAGACATGGGCTTTTATAAATTTTAATATATATAATATGTGTGTCGTAAATGTATGCATGTAACATGTATGTGTATGTCCCGTGACATGTGTATATGTATTTATATATGAATGATCATGTGTGGGTGTGTTGTGTGTGTGTGTGTATATATATATATACTATATTAATAAGCATATGGGAAGGGTAAAGATGTCATTTTACCAAAAACTCTTAAAATGAAGAGATGTATAACATTCAATGCATATGTTACAAACCAGTGATCCACATTTACCAACAACACTTCATAATCCTTTGCAATCGCCAATCGAAGAATGTGTGCCATAACCTCACCATTGATCTTGCAAGGGCTTCTGTGCACCCGTCGATCTTCTTCCATTCTCAAAGAGGAAGTTTATAGTTTCTTCTTTTCTTCTCCGTAACCCTAGATTGCACAAAAATGGCTTCCGTGCATGGTCAAAGTGAAAGGGCGGGTAATTCACATTTCAAAGTGAAAAGGCTTCGATAGATGTTAAATCCTGAGGTAATTAAGTGCCGATTCTGTTCAAGGAGGATTTGCTTTTCGTGTACAACCTTTTCTTTTTCAGCTATGTTTTTGCTTTTCGCTCAATGTCTCTGTTCTTGTTGATGTTTGTTGTGTATTGTGTAGTTTCATCATGTTTGGTGGTTATCCATTGATGTTTACGGTTTGCTCATGCCTTAGATTTGGTACAGGTTGTGATGGCATATCTCATGTATCATCATCTACACGTGATGCCATAACTCCTTCAACCATTGAATCTGCTCTGAAAGGATCAATACAGGTTGATCAAGTAGATACTATGAGGAAGGAAAAGACAAAGCAAAAGATGTTAA
Organism: Flaveria robusta; assembly: GCA_025506415.1. Lineage (NCBI taxonomy): Eukaryota > Viridiplantae > Streptophyta > Magnoliopsida > Asterales > Asteraceae > Flaveria > Flaveria robusta. Next base: position 12,432,596 of record CM046464.1, on the reverse strand, counting down.
TGGTAATGAAAATGTTTTAAATTGTTCTTCAGATTTAGATGATGTTATATTTCTTTTTTGATTGCAGCCACATTAACAATGTTTTAATTTGAGGACTAAGCTTAATGTTAACAGGTAACTATAAAAAGAAGTTTAAAATTATGAATCTCAAAGAAAGATAGAAGGGAGATTATAAGGACCTGTTACATTTTGATTTGTATGTTGCATACACATGGATATCACAATGCACATACTATATAGGTCTTTTCAGAAAATATTCCAAAGTGTATTTTGAAAACATAAAACTGTTTAATCCATATGGTTGAGGTCTTTATATTATTACTCGAATATTATTTGCCTTCATCACTGGAAATTGATACATACCATCAAACCAGTTATTGCTCACATAAGGTTAGTATACATAGGTATTGTACTTTTCGTTAACAACGTAACTTTTAGCTTCTAAAGCAAATGCTATTTCCTAAGTCAAATCCTTTTGGTTAATGATTTTGTCAATTGCTTCAAAATGGTTATGTAATTTAAGGGGGAATACCTGTGGTTCTCACATTGTTAATCATCTTGTAACTTGTAATTTTATGTGTTTATTTGTTTTGTTATGCACTATAACCTATTACCAACTTTCTATAGTATACCGAGGGGCCCATATGGAAACTATGACGGGATACCACGTCACGCCATAGGTTCCGGCAGGGTGCAATGGGGCCGACTGTGGTGGTGGTGGCAATGATGGCACGGCAGGCTGTGGCGGTGCCCCGGTCAGTCCTGTAACCAGGTTACCCATTCCTGTTAGAATGCGGGGACGGGTCAGACGGACATTCGTGCAGTTTGCCTCGCACGTGGTGCCACGCCCTCATTCCCACCAGGTCGTAGGGAACTGGCCCGGGCAGTCGCCGATGACTCAGACGAGTCCTCCGATGGCTCCGCAATCCTCATGCATCATGTGCTCATAGAAGGCCGAAGGGTACCAGTTTGGGTCCCCATACTCTAGCCCAAGAGGGGCATACTCCCCAATCTCATGAGTCTGGGGGCGTCTCGAGGGTCCTGCACCCATATCTGGTGCAAAGGTGTGCGGTGGGATGGTGGTCTGGTAATAGTGCGGTGGAACATCGGGTGAGTCATTTATGCAAAAGGTCTATCCTTTGTTTTGGTTTCTTGCCATCTAATGAACAAACAAGGTAAATTGCATCGCGATAAATATAAGTACAAATTATGTAACAAGAAATTAATAATAAAATCCGATAACTTCTCAAAATATTATAATTATCAGTAGATAAAGGTGGCTTTCCTTTAGGTTCTAGCTTAGGGGGGGGGGGAAGAAAGGGAAGGTTCCATTTTTCTTAGTTTTCTAGGTTCCTAAGACGCGGTTAAAGCCTAGGTATCTTATGGTAAGTACCTAATTCGCTGAAACCATTGGCTCTGATACCAATCTGTCACACCCCTTTGACCGGGTCTGGTCGTGACTGACTGATATCATCACAATGCAGCGAAAATTAAAGGCAGTCAAACTAAATCATTACATTAATTAAAATATTCAAAATTAAGTTGTCTAACATCCGAATATAAAACATAAGATTTAATTGTTCTCGGATAAATAAAAGGGATAGGGCGGTGGCTAATTCTCTAATGGGTCCATCTATGGTGGCACCTATCCTTTCGACATCTGTCAGTTAACTTCACCTGAAATACACACCCAAAATACGTCAACATTATGTTGGTGAGCCCATGAGTTTAAGACACGTCACTTTTCATAATAATCATTTTGATTGTTACAATGATGACATAATGTTCAAGGTGCACAAAAGAATATATCACAATCAAACCTGACCCGGACTTACCCGCCCGAGTGCTAAAATAATCCCCTAACCCATTACTACTAGATTGTTGGGTTTAATTATGCCCTGCTAAGCATGGTTTAATGGCACTAATTTATTACACAATGATTATTGAATCTCAATGGGGGGTTTCCCTACATAAAGGGCCCATTGTATGCGGGGGATTCCCCAAATAGTACTATCCACAAATCACGCGGCTCCTAATGGAGTTAATGATTGTGTTCCGTTCGGGGACATTAGCAAGTAGTATTGCACCATAAAATAATAATAAACAACGAGTATGTATTCCACCCTAAAAGTTTTAAAGTAAAAAGGGGGTCATGAGACTCACCTGAATATTGATTGAGGGGTTGCTTGAATGTTTGGATGCTACCTACCGGGAGGGTTCCTATGTTTGTTTCAAGTGAATTAGCACCTTATTAAGTAATTAATCAAGTCAAAACCCTCATGTTTTCATTTGTCATAAATGGCTTGATAATTTCCAATTTACGTGCGTAAATTTGTTTTAGGTTTAGGGTTTTGTATTTACGACTTTATGTGATGTTTAAGTTAAATCTAGTATCTCATAAATCCAGATTATCATTAGTTCTATAAGTGTGATAGATTCCCAAAACAGCAAGGTTTCATTCGTTGGCGAGTTTGGTCCCTCATCTTTGCTAAATTGGCATTTTTAACCCTAAAGTTTAGAATTTGACTCTTAAATCAATTTTGTTGACTTTTGTTGTTTCAATAGATTTAGGTTACTGTAATAAATTCATTTATGTGTCTTTTGGGTTTTTCTTTACGGGTTCAATGACTTGTTTTCTGGGTAGGTGTTTCGAGAAATAGGAATTTAGGGTTATCACAAATTAGGTGATTAGGTTGTCCAAATGACATTTTATCTTTGGTTATATCTTATTTAGGGTGTTCCTTAGTCCCTGAAATGTTTTGGTCTTGCTCATGGGGTTGGTGATTTGGGTATCGGGTGTTAAAATGCGTATCGGTTCGCGTTCCGGGTGCGCTACGCGTTGTAGTTTTAAGTTCATTGGTTTTATTATATTTTTCAATTCTTTTTGAGTTTGAGGGTCATGGTTTACTGTAAAATGTTGATTATCTTAGTTTAAAGATTTTTATATATTATTATTCTTTTTCCTTCTAACGGGTCGTTAACTACTTGTGTTATCGTTAAAAAAAATTTATAAAAATTCCTATAAAATTCCATAAATGGTAATATTTGGTTTTTAACTCATTTTTATCATTATTAAGCCATTAGTTACTGTATCTTCATTATTTTAAGGTGTTTTGCTGATTTTTGATATTTTAACGCTCGGGTTTGGTTTTTAATGGGTTTTTCGGTTTTGGTTGACTTTGGTCAACTTTTAGCCATCTAAGTCTTTAGAATACTTATGATCATCTTTACATTCTGGACTCATCACTAGAATTGCCCTTAATCCCGTTTTTAACAATTTTCTCTATTTTAAAGTGATTATTCTTTGTATTTTTGTTGACCAATGAAATAAATTCTAAAAATTATGAAATTTAATTTCTAGGCTTTTGTAATTATTTTAAGTCTACTGGAATTTTTGTACAACCAAAATTTTGTAGTTTCACCATTTCCGTTACCTAGCTCGGTTAGTTTCGTTAAGTCCCGGTTAAGTCTCGGTTTTGAATTTCTAAGTGTTTTATTCTGATTTTTCCTCTAATAAACATTTTAATATCATAAGTAAATTTAATTAACACTATAATTTCAGTAACTTAGTTTTCTCCAACTTATTTCTTTATTTTTCTTAAAATACATATTTTTAATATATTGTTTAATTCATAGAACATGAAATCCATATGTTTAAGTTATGAAACTTTATTTATGATATGATATGATCCCTTTAAAACTTTTAGAAATATTTAGATCATAGCTTTTGGGCTCTTGCAATATATTTTCATTTTTCTTGAAAAACCGAGTTTTCGGGTAGGCTATTTTAGCTAAACCCGTGTTTGTAACCAAAGAAAGTTTTGAAAATGATTTTGTATCTCTTACTTTCTGAAAAACAGAGTGTTTTGAGGCTTCATAAGATGTTGGGGTGTCATGAGGTTTGTTATGTCACTTTCGTGACGACAGGCGATGTTTCGCGTGTTTTCTGGTAGTAACTAGATACCTTGTCGAGAGAGGAATTGAGATGGATGTGCGGGCTGTTGAATGAGCTTCAGAAAGTGAGAGAATGCTGTTTAAAATGGTGGGTTAGTGCAGGTCATAAGATCAAAGTAATGAAGATGTGAACTTGAAGATGTGTGGATGTGTGTTCAAGTGGTGTTACCTTGTTGTTAATGGTGGTGATGGTTATTTGTGCTTGAGTCGACCAAAGGCTCCCAAGGGCTGGAGTCTTGTTGTTCTTTGAGCTCAAGGAAATGAAGAAGTTGATGGAGGAAACACTTGGAGAGGTTGTAAGAGTTAGGGATGGTAAGTAGAGAGTGTTTGTGAAGTGAAGGGGGAGAGGAAAGAGGGGGGTGCGGCCGAGGTTAAAGGGAGAGGAGGAGAGGGGTAGGCTTAGGTTCTTGGTCTTGCCAAGATCTTGTTGAGATTTGAGAAGCATTGGTCATCTACACAACCTCCATGCATTGGCTTAGCATGGAGGTGATTTGACTTGGCCTTTTAAAAGTAAATTAATAATAAAACTTTTAAATTTTCAACTCATGTGCAATGCTACACACACACACACACACACACACACACACACATATATATATATATATATATATATATATATATATATGTGCCGTATGTATGTATGGGTGATGTATGTGTGCCGTGTGTGCATGCATGTGTGTGTGTCGTGTATATATATGTGTGCCGCATGCATACATATGTATGCATATATGTGCCGTATGCGTGTGTATATACATATATATACGGGTGTGTGTGTGTGATCATTTACATGCATATATGTGTATTTGAGAATGTGCTATATATATTAATGTATGCATGTTTAACAACCTTTATTGCTATTAAGGTTATTTAAGTTGTTATTGCAAGAATGTAGTATGTATATATTTATATATTTGTATATAAATGTGTTTATTTGTTATTTTAGGGGTTTGATTATATTATATATTATTATTATTATTATTTTTTCTTTTTGCACTTTTATAATTTATAAAATTATATATTTATTATTTCTTCGTTGATAATTTAAGTTGTATCAAACGTTATGGTTTCGTTTACTTATTTTTTTCTTTTTTATTTGGATGGATTGATGCTTATGGTTTTAAAGTTTAGTTAGTTGGTAAGGCTTCATTAATCGGATTTATTATCTAAGGTTTACTTAATTCTTTTGACTTCTAAGCTTATTGGGCTCAAAGCCCATTTGGTCGGTTCAGCATGTCCCGTAATTGTGTGCGGCCCACGGGCCCATATTGGTTTTGCTAACGAAAGCCCATTAAGTATTATGGCCCAATGGCCCAGTTAGGGTTTGATGGGCCAAAGCCCATGTAGGCGTGTGTATTAATGTGGGCCTAAGCTTAAGGTTATTGGGCCCAATTTAATGGCTCCCTAAGTATGGCCCATTTCCAGGCCCAAAAGTCGAGGTTGTCACAACATGCAATCTTATCTGTGAAGATTTTGAAACCCCCAAAACTTTAGCTTATAAACTATCAAGATTTTACCAACATTGGATTTAAATGTTTAAAAAAGATGGTATAATAGAAATTTCACATACTGTGTTATTAACAATTTAGTGATTTGTTTCCAACAATGCTTAAATTTGTAAGATCTTAAATAAGTCTTTTATGAGTTCCTACGTCCACTAACTCTCTACCCATGGGAAATAATTAATAAAATGAAGAGCTTAAACAAAGGTAGTGGAGTACTTAGTTTAGCTATCAATGAATTTAAAGGATATATTATAAAAGTAGACGATGTGTTAATTATTTAAGCAGATTACAATTCATTGATATTTTTGCTGGAATGGTATGTACTATTATTGGTGTGAATATATCACTTGCAAGCATACTCGCTGCTACCGGTTAGATTTATATAGAAACACGATAGTTATTATCAGTTAGCGTTGCCGGCTGGGTAGTCACTCAGAAGGCATCAGTAAAACAAATAGGATCTGACTCCCAGACTAAGCAACACACAAAAGACAGCTTCAGAGCCTTTGCACACGCTATTCTTTTGTTAACAGCTACATAGACACATGGTTTGCAAAAATTATATAATTTTATAATCTAATATAAATACAGGAACAATCATAAACCATGTAGAGCAAAGGTTGTTGTTAACATCCATGTATGCAAAATTTATTAATTTTTTTTTAAATCTTTTGTACGGGTCAAAATGGATCGGATTGGTTGTCAAAACCAATAATTTTTTTATGGGTCAAAATGGATATGGTTGGGTTACATGTCAAAATAGTTAAATTCTTATAGGGGTCAAAATGATTTGGTTTGGTCTACATGGCAAAATGAATAATTTTGGCACGGGTCAAAATGGGTCTAATTGAGTTATATGTCAAAACTAATAATTTTTGTATGGGTCAAATGGGTTAGCTTGGGTTTTCATGTTGCATCCGTTTTGTACATTGCTCATTATTCCGGTTACTATTTAAGTACTTAATTGGTTTTCTTTAGTGTTAAACAAAAGACAAATTAGTCGCTAAAATTGAATCCAATTGTTTAATATTTAATAGTTTTCTTCATCTATTAAAATGCATGTTAGCTAAAAAAACTAAAAGGAAGTTGATGTTCCACGTTTCCATAGGACTTTCATTTAGTAAGGAAGAGTTTGAATTACCTAATTATTGTAACATGATAATATTACTAATTTACCTCCTTTATGAGGGATTTCTATTTCCATTGCAAAATCGTCTCTACTTTCTTTTTTCATGTCTTCAATGTATCAAGTAGCTTATATTTTCTAACTTTTTTTCATCATTAACTAAGAGTTTATAGTCACTAACTCGATCCACATTGATGTCGGTTTTCACAATTCGTGCTTCTTATCTTGATGGTAATTGTGAATATGGAAACTAATTGTTCTAAGATAATATAACCTATGCTACGGAGCAAGAATCTAAGCTTATTTTCATCATTGGATCAAGAATGATAAAATACGTTCATTTGAAACCCAACAATTTTGTTTAAAGTTGTCTAAATTTTGTCAAAATTTGTGTGCTTTAACCCCGTCGTGTGACGGAATGGTTCAAGCGAATGGAAGCTGAGATGAAACCCAACAAGATGCTAGCGGAGTTTAAACGAATTAAAATTTACATATAACAAACACCCGTCACATCGCATGGACACTTTTACTATTATACTACATGACAATTTAAATATGTAAGACTAGTGACATTGACATATTACACTGATACTATGAATAAGAAAACTAACAGATGTACAATACAATATATCGTTGAAACGATTAATAAATTAACTAAAAACAAGTATATTGTTGTAAATTGTCTCCGCCACCGCATTGCGCAGGTCCCCTACTAATATATATATACAAATTTGTATCCACCGCATTGGAAAGGGCAATGTTGTCTTTTTACACAAAAACTCTTAGTTTTAAGAGTTTTACAACTCTTGAAGCCTAATGTACAATTTTAAAGCACAAAGGGAGAATGGAGGGGAAATTCAAAATTTGAAAAACGATATCTTCATTCAATAAAAACACTCAAAATCAAAACAAAGAAAGAGAAAGTGACTTTAGAGAGACGGACAAGAAGGATGGTAGCCCTCTCCGGCAACCATCTTCGCCGCGACTCTAACAACACAGTTGCACCCCCTAGCTACTCAACTCTAGGTGGTGGAAGTTTTCGACGGTGGTGGCCTTGCTACACCTGGAAGACGATGGCGACAGTTTAATTATTTGAAAGTAGTAGAGAGAGAGAGAGAGACGCGGTGGTGGTGGGAACCGATGGTGGAGACGACGTCGACAGTTATGGTTGGCTGAGCGTCGGTTGTGTTGGGAGCTGAGATTCGGTCAACTTCGAACTCAAGTAAGTTTTGTTTCCATCTGTTGCTGCTATCTGAGGCAGTGGTGGGAGCCCAAATCTGGTCAACCGCTTCGAATTCCAGTTGCTTTTTCTTGATCTAAGCGGGTAGTGGAGGCGGTGGTAAAGGATCTGTTGTTAGTTACTTCATGAGTTTGTAAATTTATTTTTTTATATCTTATTTTACTCGATGATATTTGTTGTTTGTAGTAGTAACTTCTTGAATTCATGGGGATAATTATTTCACGTAATCTATTTTGTGTATAGCAACTTTCATCATTGCTTCATGTGGGTGTGACAAAATTTTCATTTAATCATGTTTTCTAGATAATCTTTATCACCTTGTTTTATTATAATTTATCTTACATGACTCTAAACTGTTTGTTCTACCATTTTTGAATTGTTTGTATTTTAAAAATTTGTTTCCTGTTTTGAATTATTTTTTTATACATCAAGTCATCTCCACTTCCAAAGCATTTATAGGCATGCTTCTCTTCTTCGGTAATGTATATGTTCGTTGTTCATATCACTTTTTTTCCCCAACTTTTTATCATCTTTTTTTGTGTTTTAGGGAGTCACTATTATCTAATGAATCACTTTGTTTTGATTCCTTGTATTCTAAAATTGTTGAAGGTATTTGATTTCACTGCTTTATTCTTGAATGAATCATACTTTAACTTAGTGCAAGTGATTGAGAGATGATTGTAGTCTGATTTGAGAAATTACAATTTTACATTATTATAATATGGGTAGTTAATATTGTAGTTAATATATGCTAGAGTTCTGTTAACCTTGATTTGCACCTTGCTAATGTACACACTTTGCCTTTGTGAAGGCCGTGATTTAGCATGGACACTATCTAATAGTTAGAAGTATAAAAAAAGAAATTCTTTATCTATATATTCGAACCACTCTTGGTCATATTTCTCTTTAATTGATTCAAACGTCCAGTCCATCTTAATTGCAAAGGAAGATCTCCTTTGAGGAATATTTTTAATTTTTCGATCGATTCTAAAAAAGATTCTTCAATATTTTTTGATTCTTTAATTCAAAATATTGTTTTGAATTGGATGGGCTCAAATTTAAAAAATCCTTATCCTCCTCTTGCTTTCCCTTGATATTTTGATTTTTACTAAAATTTGAATTTATATTCAAATTAAAAAGAAGTAAGTTGCTTGGGATAAACCAAGGGGTCTCTTTATATTTATTATAAAGTATCACAAACTCTGAAAAGAAAAAAAATTTCTGGTTTAATATGAGGCGTTTTAAGATTAAGAATTTTTCATTTATTCCCATCCAATCAAAAGACTTTCCCATCCAATCAAAAAATACCTTTTTGTAATTGATTTCGGAATTTGAATCAATCGGAAGATAAAAAAGACCATTATGATGAATTTTATCCCTTATTTGGTCCTTATTAGGTTCAACCTGAATATTTGTATTCAATTTCCAACCCAAATTAGCATTCAAAGGCAGTGATTCAACAGCTCTTCTCATGATTCAGGTTTCTCTCCTGGTGATTAGATCGATTATCAAAGCTTTGTATGCTTACTTCACTTTCTTCTCCTTAATAGAGAAAATATAATCATAGATCAGATATCACAGTTGGGTCTAACTGAAGAGGCCATGGTTTACACGTTGAATTACGGCAGCTAGAAGTGACTGTGGGTGCTGGGGAGCAGCAAAAATGCTTGTGATGAATGAATCGTCCCAGACTCCTCAGAACCATCATTCTGTAAATTTACTTCCTTTTCATATATTTTATATATAAAATTTTATATTTTAAACATGATTGTTTTATTAAAATAAAACCATTTTGTTTAGTAGAGATGCATTTTGACTTTTGGATGCCAAAGTCAGTCGTGACATATATTAGTGAATGTAAATAATCTTTGCTTTTCTTAACTGAATGCTTGATTTAAAGTGAATATTTTTTTTTTCAAATCAATTAAGTTGTAGCTATGTTGGATTGGTTTTGATAGTTGGTCCATTCCCTTTAGGTTTCGGTATTTCGAAAGTAGTAATGGTAACAACTCTAAAATGATTGTAGAGGTACAAATGATCATTTCACGAGTGGACATGGTCTTTTATTCCCAAAGGTTGGTTTTGCATAACGAAGAGCACCGATCTTTGTTCCTCTTAAAAATTCACTTGCTTAGTTTCGTTTAACACAAAATAAAACTATATATATGTAAATGAATAGAACTTTACATGTGACATATTTCATAGAAAAGAGAATTGACAAATTTTCTTTTATGTAATAATTATAAACTCAGAATAATCGTAGTCAAGTTACATATAATTTTTCATTTTAGCTTAATCATTATCACACTTCAAGCAGTGAATATAGCAAGATTCTTGAATAGATTAAAATGATGATTTGTTTGCTAACTAGCACGCAAAATTGTTAAGTTTATAAGTAATTTTTGAATCATGACATAAATAGACCACAATAATGCTAAGAAGAAAACTAATAGAGCTAATATATAATATATCATCAGAGTAATGAAAAACTAATAGAAATCAAGCATCGTGTTGTAAATTGTCTTCGTCGCTGCATCGCGCGGGTTTCTTACTAGTGTGTGTGTGTGTGTGTATATATATATATATATATATATAGGGAAAGGTTATTGTTAACCCACTTCACATTTGTTAACCCATTAACCTTCATCTAGTGGTGGAAACAAATCTGACGTAACAAGATGTTGACATGTGTCAACCAAATTTTTTTAATTGAAAAGGGCATTTTAGTAATTTAACCATACATATAAAATCAGATTTAATATTAGCATGACATGTGTCACACACTTACACCCACTTATTTCTCTTTTTTTAGAAAAGATTCCATCATTCTTTTTAAAAACCTTATAACTTTTTACTACTATGTTATTTTTTAATCAAAATTACGCCATTAAACTAATCATGTTTTTATCTTTAATTCTATTATAGTCTTGACAAAAAATTTTTATTGTCAGTTGTTATATTAGTGTAATGACACTTACATTGGTGTAACAAACAATTATATCGATGTAATGAAAGTACATTATAGAAAAAACCCCACACATAGTTCTTATTTTGTATCTAGAAAACAACATACTCACTGAACTATATATCCAAATAATAAAAATAACATTAAATAGTAATTAAATGGTCTTCTGTTTTGACGTATGTGTTACATCAGTGTAAGAACCCTCTATAGTTTAAATGGTCTTCTGTTTTAACATAATGATGAGCCACATGTTCAAATCTCCTCCTTTAGCTACTTTAATCCAACTACAAAATATAAAAAACTTTTTGTTACATATCTAAGGCTATGTTAATAGTGATAGAAAAAGTTATATTACAAGAACTAATCGGTTTGTTCGTTCTATTATTCTACTCTAACACCTGAAATAAGTAATTTATATTACATTACAACATAAAATAACACCTCAAATACTCACCAAAACATAGCACACCAGCTATGAAGCCAAATTTATTTTTAAAAGTCAAACAGACATTTTATCAAACATGTGGCGTGCATGTAAATTACATCATACAAAAGATAACTCTATTTAAACATCTTTTAAATAGAGAAGTAAAGATGTCAAAATTCTTTTAATTCGGCCCAAAAATCAATTTTTTACAAATTTATAAGTTGTGAAAACCTATTTGCTCACTGCCATTACCCATCAACAAGAACCACTTGCAGATAATTTAAAAACATACCCTTTGGGGGCTTTTTATGGTTGCGAGTTCAAGATTTAAAGATTTCTGGTTGTTCTTAGGTGTTCATGGCAGAAAGTGTAGAAGAAGGTGAAGGTGTTTGGCGGCCAATAAGGTGAGCAGCGGGAGGTAGTAGTGTTGTGACGGTTTCATTTTTGGCGCCTTTAAGTCTGAAAAAAAATGCATAATTTTTTAGGTGCAACAACAGATGATGAAGAAGATGAATTAATCTACAAGAACCTTGTATTGATTTTGATATTTAGAAAAGAAAGAAAAAAGATGCAAAGATCTTGAGAAAAGAAAGATAGAGAGAAAAATTTGGATTTTGTGTTGAATGATTAAAGAAACAATATGATGACGCGCTACAAATTATAGGGTATTAAAGTTACCTTTTTACCATTTTGGTACAATGTAGCATTTTTTTTTTTAAATCAATAATTGTATATTTAATGACTATATATCATATATATATATATGTTCGATATGTGTAGATGAATATATACATAATTTGTGTGTTGTGATGTATGGATGTATCCGTGGTATATATGTATGTCATGTGTATATATATATACTATATATATATATATATATATAATATATATATATAATATATATATATATATATATATATATTCATGTGTGTATGTTGGATATTATCTATGCATGTAAGTATGTATGTAACATGGGCGTGTGTATGGGTGTATGGAATAAATATGAGCATGAATGAAATTATATGCATGTGGTTTATATGTAAATGTTTGTTTGTGTATATATTCATATATATTATATGTGGGTATGTGTATGCATATGGGTTTTTATGTTATTAAAGATATGGTAGGATTTCATAGGATTTTATCAAGATTGGGTAGTATTTTTTTAAAATCCCCTAGTTAAATATTACAAATACTTAATTTGATTTATCTAAATATTTAAAGTGTAAGTATTATTTAGTTTATAAAAGTTCTTGACTTTTAATGTTTTTTTTAATGCAATACTTTTTTTAAATTAAGTATAAATATGTATACCTTGGTAATTCATAATTGTTAGACATATACATGGTTTAAATGTGTATATATAGTATTAAGTTTTATGATTTTATTGAATCACATTTATTAGTTTGTGTATATTTGGTTTTTATTTCACGTAATTATGTTATAAGATTTAGTTTATTGAACAAATCGATTTACTTCATAAGTGTAAGTATTATTTAGTTTATAAAAGTTCTTGACTTTTAATGTTTTTTTTAATGCAATACTTTTTTTAAATTAAGTATAAATATGTATACCTTGGTAATTCATAATTGTTAGACATATACATGGTTTAAATGTGTATATATAGTATTAAGTTTTATGATTTTATTGAATCACATTTATTAGTTTGTGTATATTTGGCATTTCACGTAATTATGTTATAAGTTTTTAGTTTATTGAACGATCGCTACTTCATAAGTTTAAGGGTTCGAATAAGTACGAGGATTGCTTATTGGGCAGTGATGGTTTATTTTGGGTTTTACAAATATTGGGCTTTTATGTATTGTTTTTATTTAATTGGAGCAAGCCCACATTAGTTTGATAAGTCAAAGCCCATTATGATGTGTGGGCCGTGAGGGTTCTAAAAAAAATTTTCAGGCCCAAAAATCGGGGTTGTCACAGACGACCAGGGTGGGGGTGTAAAACCGTTAGTATTAAAAATATCTCTTCATGATAGTCAAGCCCAAGTACAAGTACATGTTCATGAACAAATATCTAGACTTAACCCCGACCCAAACCGCATACAATGTTTCAAAATAGTATTTAATACACGACATATACCAAAACAATGAGCAAGTTTTTCCTTTAAATAAAACAAATTAAAAATGTGCCGTGAAACTCAACTCGAAATTATATAGTCCAAAGTCCACAATAGGCAATGCAAGCAACTAAAAATACAAATCACAAAAAGGTTACTAAAGGCCAAGATAACCAATATGGGTGTAATCCATGTAACCCGGTCCTTAATGTCCATCAAGGTTTTTATTTTAATGAAAATATGAATTATTGATAGAACAAGTTCAACGTTAGATTTAAACTTCAAATCTCACCATAATTATCTTTTTATATTAATTCCTTAACGCCTTTCAATGTTCACCAAACGAGTTAAAATATTAATTATTTATTTCATTTAAGTCCTTAGGATCAATTTTGAATACACATCACATTATTCAATAGGTTATTTAATCCTAATTTTTGGTATTTTGGAACACAAAAATATTTTAGCTTATAGAGCTGATCGCGTATCGATCTTACGTAAATTGTTTGAAGGTCGAAACGGTAACAAATTATCGCTTGATCGGAAGCATTTGAAAAATAAGACCTTACACTAACTCATAGAAGATGAATTATCTCAATGTATAAAATATGAGAAAGATATGACTCGACGAAGACAGACCAATCTTCTGCCCAAATTCGTCAGTTTTGACCTTCGATCTTGCTTACCATGTTTGGAGGCCAAATGATATTGAAACGACAAGAGACCACTTGGGTTAGCTAGAGGACTCATTGAGCTTGTTTTTAGATGAAAATCTTGACCCATTTGGACTTATTATGACCAAATTATAAACTACATAAAACGTCCTATTTTTCTGACAACAAACTATCCATTTCATTAGACTTGTTTCTTTGCATCCCAAACCCCCCATATTTGACCTTTATCGACCCGAGTTCTTAGGAAACGTTTATTCCATGTTCTAATTGAACAAACATCGAGTCAAATAGTTTGATTATCTCAAAATTTTCAATTTCAAAGTAGTTAATTAGGTTTTAGTCTTCCGGTGTATAATATTAATTAGGGCTGGCAAAACAGGTCTTATCGTGTTTAACAGGTTAGAGATGACGCGCGCAGCACACGTATCAAACATGAAAATGACTTGTTTAACTACCTATATATCATGCCTGTAATTTTTTAAAAATGTTTTTGTGAACCAAGAATAAGAAATAAAAGAGTCTAGCCTCCTAATTTAATTATGTTTAAATAAATAAAAAATAAATAATATAATTTTTATTAAACAGGTATAATCGTATCATAAACAGATCGGAAATAGCCAGCCCTAATATTAATCAGTCGATAGGTAATTTTTGATTATCCATTGCGTTTATCCATTCAAGAAACAAAAGTAATAATTTCAACACGATTTGTAAGCCCAAGATGTCCATTATGATGAGTTCACACAAGATTACATATTAATTTTGATAGATTCAAGAATATACAAATATTAAGAATTAGGGTTTTACTGGTTAGAGAGTACAACAACCGAAACGCCTAGATTTTCACAATCTGACACACCAAACAAAGAATACAAGAATGTTAAAAGATGATTTTGTGTTTAGATGATAAATATCATCAATAGAAAGATAGAAAAATGAATAAATCGTCAAACTGTAAGGATTACAGAAGAGGCTGATGCACCCAAAACACTCAATTGCTTCCTGCATGCATGCATTTTGTGCATGGTAGAAGTTACTTCGGATGTTTACACACTACAAGGAAAATACTCTAAGTGTAAAATCTTCCGAAGCCAATGACCAAATCTTTCAAAGCCAAAGATGAAGTCTTCCGAAGCTCAGACGACAAAGTCTTCCGAAGCCATGAAGATAGAAGACTGATTTCTTACGAAGACAGAGAAGACATGCTTTCTCTGATCTACTTTTTCAGAAAGCTGACCAACTTTCCGCTGCCACTCTGAAGACTCACCAACTTACATAAGTTGGTGAAAAGGTCCATGCTTTAGGAAACTATAGATTATGGTCTTGTGTCTGTAACTTTCCACTTTATGTACTTTTATCCTTTTTGTAATATATTAGGATGTGAGCTATGGCATGTCATAGTCACTAGTCAAAAGGCAATCTACCTTTTGACTTTAAATTGATCTTGTTGTCAAGATTAGTGTTTCCAGCCGGCCTTCAAAGTATGGCCGGCTGTAGGATGTAGTATAAAGTATCTCAGGTCCTTGTATTTTAATTTTATGCTTTGTAACACTTGAAAACGAACTTGAGAGTAATATACTTATTCCTTGAAAACCATTTTGAGCTGTTGTTCTTACTTCTACCTCACTTGTTTGCTTATGTTACTTAGTATCATACAAAGGTTCCATTTTCCTATTTGATCTGTTAAGTGTTCTAAGTCTCTCCTCATTGTGAAACTGATTGTATTGACCCCCTTCAATGGTCCTGCAATTGGTATAAGAGCATTTCAGGCTCTTGATTGTAAGATCTCTCCATCTTAGATCTCTCAGTTTCACAAAACACTTAACATCTCAAATGGCAGCTCTCATAAAGACTGATATGAAAACTGGCACTATGACAAAGTCCCCACTGATCACTCCTGAAGACTTTGATACTTGGTGTCAAAAAATGGAAGGCTTCATCAAGTCACAAGACTCCAGGATATGGGAATCTGTTGTCTCTGGAGCTTACATTCCATGCACCATTTTAGATGCTGATGGAGGTGGCATGATACCAAAAGAGGTAGCTAACTATTCTGAAGAAAATAGAAAGAAGATTGATATCGACCAGAAAGCCATGAATGCCCTCCAAACTGCTCTTCCAAACTCTATATACAGGGGCTTCAAGAAGTGTAAACTGCTAAGCAGTTATGGGATGTATTGAAGCTCATGTATGAGGGGTCCTCTGAAGCAAAAGAGAACAAAAAGGAACTCTTGAAGCAGAAGTTTGAGAATTTCACCTACAAAATAGGTGAAACCATGACTTAACAATACTTTAGGTATATTGAGATTATGGACACTCTAATGGATGTTGGAGTAAATCTTGAAAATAGGGACATTTTAAGGAAGTTCATGTCCTCTCTTCCTAGACAATGGACCCATTACTGTGTTGTTATCAAGAGAACTTAGAACCTTAAGACTCTTACTCTTACAGAGTTGTATGGTATTCTCAGTGGATACTAGATGGAGATGAACATGCGAAATCCATCTAGTAACTCTAGTAATCAACAGAGTTCAGCCCTTCATGTGGTTGAAAGGGAATGCAGAGAACAACAACATCATCTCATCTGCTACCCTGACAACTCACAAAAGGGTCCTTTCATGACCTTTCCTGAGACACCAAGGGAGAGCTACATCCAAGGAAGTCCATTCAAAGAGACAAGCTCTTCTCATGCTTTTGTGTCTGCTGATGAAAGTTCAGTCAACTTTCTCTTTACCCTGAAGACCTGTTGTATCCATCCAGATGATTTGGAGTATATGGAGATAGTTCAACAGATGGCTTTTCTCACTCATAGAGCCAAGAAGTTCTACAAGAAGACAGGTAGAAAGTTTTCTAGCAATGCAGCCAGTGGAAAGTTTGGACTGCACAAAAGCAAAGTGAAGTGTTACAACTGTAACCAAATGGGACATTTTGCTAAATAGTGCAAGGCACATAGAACTAATGGTGGCCAAGCACAAACCAGACCAAACTACACTGAAGGAGCCACCCAGTATGAGAAGCCAAAGCAGCAAGCTATAGTTGCGGTTGAAGAAGGAGGCTTTGACCGGAGCTTTTGATTGAAGATGCATCTCCAAACCAAGCACTGATGGCAGATCATGATGAAGCTAAGGTATTGGAACATCTTTGTACTCCTGAATGTATTGCTAAAGTTAAAAGATATGGATCCTATAATTTAGAGATGAGATCTGATCTTGAGTCTTTAAACATCTTAAATCTGATTTCAAAATAGCTGAAAATGTGTATAAACTAAAAATAGAAGATTTAGAGAAAACCATTTCCATTATTAAATATAAACATACCAACTACAGGACTCAGATCAAAGATCTAATCACTAAGTTAACTGAATGCCAGGCTGAGCTTGTGATCAGCAAAGCCCGGGCAGAAAAATGTGTTCTTGAAGAAGAGAACTTTAAGAACATGGTATCCTCATCCTTGCATGCCAAAGTTTGTTATCAGAATAAGCAGTGACTGGGATCTACTGAGATAGCTCCTCCATACTCTATACTACCTGTAAGATCTCCAAGGTGTGGAACTTGTTAAGTTGAGCTTCCCCTCACAGACCCCATCAGTGAAGAGGATGAAGAGGAGATAGTGAAGGATGGATCTGAGAAGAGTGAAGAAAATCATCCTAAGAAGGTTCACTATTCTCCAGAGGAGAGAAAGGCAGTTGGGATAATCAAGTACAAGAGAAAGAACTTGATCCGAAGAGTCAAGAAGAAGTTCAAGAAAGCTCAAGAGATCAATGCCACTTTCAACTCTAAGCAGAAACAAGTGTTCATCTTTGCAGGATTTGAAGTGGTAAAGACTAAAGACTCAACTATGAATCCTAGTACCAGGGATTCTAGTTACTGTCAAACTCATCCCAGCAACAAGAAGAAGGCTGATCAGCTGTGTATCACTGCTACACAGCCTGAACCATCCAAATCCAATAGTAAGTCACATCCATATAATCAAGAAGCTCTTCAAGAAGAAGCCAGTTTCTGAAGATCCAGCAGAAAAAAAAGACAAGTGAAAACTTGCATTTGGAAGAAAAATTGGTCTCGGAAGAAAGAAATGCTTTCGAAGTACTGAAGCCTTCTGCAGTGATAGCAAGATCTTCTAGAGGTCTAGTCTTCAATCTTCCAAAGTTATCAAAACTTCTGAAGTGTTGAAGATCAATTCTAAGCTTCCAAAGGTGGCGTGGAAGACAAAGAAAGACCATGTGACTAAAAGTTCTTTATCAACAATAGCTGTTGGTCCACAAAGCTTGAATATAGGATCAATTACTGTTGCATTGTATTTAGTTGATGTTAATGAGCCCAAGACCAGTAAGGCTTGGGTTTTCAAATGTAACTAATTATCTATTTTTGAGCAGGAAGAGCTAAAGACCAATAGGAATGTATGGATCATTGACAATGGCTGTTCCAGGCACATGACAGGCAATGGCTCTCTACTCCAAAATTTTAAGAAAATTGATGGAGTGTCAGTTGCTTTTAGAGGAGATGCAAGAGGTTACATTACTGGAAAGGGCATGGTCACAAATGGTAAGCTCAGCATTGAGAAGGTAAATTTTGTTAAAGAGCTTGGATACAATCTACTGAGTGTATCTTAATTTTGTGATCAAAGACACAACATGCTCTTTACTAAGCATGAGTGCATTGTTCTCAAACCCAGGGTGGTTATTCCTCAGGAGCACAAACTGTTCAGAGCCCCAATGAGAGGAAACATGTACAAGATGAACTTGTAGGAAACTTCTCCTTCTATAGAAGTGTCTTGCTTTCTATGTAAAGAAAATAGTGATGAGTCTTTTCTCTGGCATAAAAGAATATGCCATGTAAACTTTAAAAACATGAATAAATTAATTAAGAATGATTTGGTAACTGGAATGCCAAAGAAAGAGTTTATAAGTGATAATCATTGTGTTGCATGCGTGAAAGGGAAGCAGCACAAAGTATCTCACAAGCTAAAGGAAAGAAATTATATCACTACTCCCCTACACTTCTTGCATATGGATCCTTTTAGCCCCACCAGTGTAATGAGTCTAGAAGGACCTCATACTGTTTAGTGGTCACAGATGATTTTACAAGATTTACCTAGGTCTTTTTCCTTAGAACTAAGGATGAAACTCCTGAAATCTTGAAGAATTTCATTCTGAAAATTGAGAATCAATTTGATCACAAGGTCAAGATCATAAGATGTGATCAAGGAACCGAATTTAAAAATCAAATCCTTGATACATTTTGTGATGAAAATGGTATTACAAGATAATATAGTGCTCCCAAGACTTCTCTGCAAAATGGTGTTGATAAGAGAAGAAACACGACACTAATTGAAGCTGCAAAAACCATGTTGTCTGACTCTAAACTGCCTATCACCTTCTCGGCAGAAGCAGTGAACACTGCTTGCTATGTGCAGAACAAAGTTTTAGTGGTTAAGACTCATGGTAAGACTCCTTATGAACTGTGGCACAAAAGGAGACCTTTCATTGGTTTACTCAGATAATTTGGATGTCCTTGCACAATCTTGAATACCAAAGATTAGATAGCCAAATTTGCTGAGAAATCAGATGATAGATACTTTATTTGATACTATTTTCAAGCCAAGGCTTATAGAGTATACAATCTAAAAACCAAAGTAGTTGAGCAGTCGGCCAATGTGACCTTCAATGAACACACTCCTTGTGTGAGAGGTTCTAGTCCAGATTGGCTGTTTGATCTTGATTTAGTTACCAACTATTTTAACAAGTCTTGTGAGAATGTTTCAGGATCTACAGGTACCTTATCATCAGAAGATTCTAACCCAAGGTTTGAGCTGAGAAGATATTCAATTCAAACTACTTCAGCTCCAGTGGTAACAAATTCTGCAGATGGAGTTACTATTAGCACAACCATGATAAATTCAGCTGATATTTATGAGTTGCCTTCAAATTCCAGCTCAGAGGCACAAGACTCAAAAAAAGGAGCTTTAAATGTAGGAAGAAATGGTAGTGGTGACAGTGATCAGAATTTCATGATGCTGAAAATCACTCCATGAAAGACAACATCAATGATGTCACACATTTATTGGATCAAGTTTCTCTTGATAAGTGTGCTGATGTGGTGGGAGATTCTTCATTGCCTGATCAAAATTTTTCAAATTTAGATCTTTTCAATCAATTTGTTGTGATCCCTCAACTTAAGATCCATAAGTCTCACCCCACCACAAACATCATTGGAGATGTTGAAAAGGGGGTAAGAACAATAGGACAAACCCATGATAAAAATGTTTGTCTCTACTCTTGTTTCCTATCCCAAGTATAGCCAAAGAAAGTTGAATAGGCTTTAAAGGATGGAAGTTGGGTTGAAGCCATGCAAGAGTAGCTGCTTCAATTCAAAAGGTAGAAGGTTTGGAACTTATGTACTTTTCCTTCATGGAATACTACCATAGGAACCAAGTGGGTGTTTAGAAACAAGAAAGATGATAGAGGACTTGTCATAAAAAACAAGGCAAGACTAGTTGTTAAAGGGTACAATCAAGAGTAAGAGATTGATTACACTAATGTTTTTGCTCCAGTAGCAAGGCTTGAAGCTGTTAGGATATTCCTAGCCTTTGCTGCATCCAAGAACTTCAAGGTCTACCAACTTGATGTCAAGTGTGATGGTGATTGATGAAAAGGTATATGTCAAACAACCACCAGTCTTTGCAGACCCAGATCATCCTGATTATGTTTACAAGCTTGGTAAAGCTCTTTATGGGCTGCACCAAGCCCCAAGGAAGTGGTATGAGACTCTATCTCAATACCTATGTCAACATGGCTACAGAAGGGTACTATAGATGGAACTCTATTCATCAAAGTAACAGGAAATAACTTAATGCTGGTTCAAGTTTATGTAGATGACATTATCTTTGGGTTAACTAATCCAATGCTCTACAATGAATTTAAGAAGCTGATGAAGAATAGATTTGAAATGAGTGTCATGGGAGAACTCAATTTTTTTCTAGAAATTCAAGTGAAGCAGTTTGACAATGGCATTTTCATAAATCAGTCAAAGTATGTCCAAGACATACTAACTAGATTCAGCATGACTGATTGTAAGGTTGCAAAGACACTCATAGCAAGAAACCACTCCTTTGGTCCTAACCTTAAGGGGGAGTATGTGGATGAACATGTTTACAGGCTATGATTGGGTCTCTGATGTATCTCACAGCAAGCAGGCCTGATATCATGTTTGCCACATGCATTTGTGCCACATATCAAGCCAACCCCAAGATGTCACATCTAGTTACTGCAAAATCTACATCAGGGGGATGTCAATTTTTTTATGGAAGGATAGTCTCATGGCAATACAAGAAACAATCCTATGTATCTGCATCAACTGCTCAAGCTGAATACATTGTTGCTGCTAGCTGCAGTGTTCAAGTGCTTTGGATTTAGAATGAGATGCTAGACTATAGATTAAACTTCAAAGAGACTCCCATCCACACATACAACAATAGTGCTATCTCTATTACAGAGAATTCTGTGCAGCACTCAAGGACAAAACACATCAACATCAGGTATCATTTAATTAGAGATAATTTTGAGAAAGGGTTAATCAAACAAGTCAAAGTTAACACAAATAAACAATATTCTGATTTGTTCACCAAAGCATTTGATAAACAGAAATTTAAGTATCTTGTATCAGCTATTGGAATGATTAACTTTGAGTACCTTTTTCTTAAACTTAAATTCAATATTATTTCTAAAATCTGTGTGTCCTAAATTGTCTATTTTATCTCCTTCATAAGCTCCTAACTATCTTGGAAGAATAGTATTTTAGAAAATATTCCTTAAATTTTTGAAAAATTTTGAACATATTTTTTTTCGGAAGATATTAAGTTACCTTTGAAAGAAAATTATGTCTTTAAAATCAAATAACTACTTATGATAATTTACCTTCGGAAGAAATTTTTACAATATCTTCCGAAGCCAAATTTACTCATAAGTACTTATATGCTCTTGAAAAATAATTTTCTTCCGAGAGTAATTATGTTTAGAAAGTTTTTATTCTATTAAAGAATAAAAATCTCAAGTATTAATCTCTTCCGAAACCAAAGTATGTCTTAGAAGTGAAAAAATTCTTTAAATATTTTTTCTTCCGAAGCAAAATTTTCAAAACTCTTAGAAATATCTTCCAAAGCCAAATTGGCTTTGGAAGCTTTTATCAAAAACTTCCGAAGCCAAATTACTTTCGAAAGATTTTCGACTTCCAAGAAAACTACTTTTAGGCACTTTTTCAGAGGTAGGACCGACATCCGGATTTTAAAGGTTATCCTTTCGCATTAACTTTGTCTCAAATTCTTTTCATATAAATATCCAACGGTTTCCCACTCTTTCACTTTTCTCTATTCATCTGCAACTTCTTTGTAACCTAAATTCACCCACAAACCGCCTTTGTTCTTATCTTTGTTCACGACAAAGCTCACTCAAATGGTCAACCAAAATCGCAGAAACCAACCCGATTTCTCCATACACCTTCACAGGCAACACAATCAGGTTGCTCCGTTGAACTCTGGGAAAGATCGTGGTTTCTCAAAGGTCTCCCGTTTTTTTTCTTTGACCAACTACTTCACCTCACTCACCATTGATCCTCCTCTCTATGAGGATCATCTATTAGAATTCTGGCGGACCTGCCAAGAGTTCATCATGGATGGGGAGAAGGCACTGTGTGCCATAGTGCAGGGGAGGACAATCTTTATCACTCCAGCCATCACAAACACCCATCTTCAGCTGGACGATACAGAAGGTGATTTGTCTTTTCCCAAATCTACTGTATACCATTCCTTTGAGCAGATGGGCTATGAGGGAGATTTCTTTGTCCGAACCTTCAGGAAATGTAAGGTCTCTTCTCAGTGGAAGTACCTCCTTCATGTTATCATACACAGCTTATCCAACAAGCATGGAGGATGGTACCCGATTCCTGAAGATCTCTCATTCATAGTTTATGAACTAGTTCAAAGGGTCATGTTCAGGTATTCACACTTTGTTTACCTAAATCTGTTTGTTAACTTGGACTCCCTAAAATACTACATGTTTCATAGATATGTCCAGCACATTCTTAACTGAGAATTGGGCTCAAAGTTGAGGGTAAAAGGTAGGATTCTTAAACTAGGACAAATGAAGCTCGGGATCTTTAAATTATGAGATAACAACTGTGGGATTCTCTGGATTAGAAACAGCCCTTGTCCCCAAAATGTTAGAGCTCATTGCTCAAGGTGACAACCTAGCAACACCAGCTAGTGTTGAACCCACACCTGCTATCTCCCAACAACCCTCTCAGTCTAAAATAACCCTCACCTACTCAAGAAAATCCAAAAGAACCCCTGCTCAAGCTATTCAGTCTGAGCTGGCCCTTATATCACCACCCATGCAAGAGGAAGTAGACACTGAAGCTCCCACTTCCCTTCAGGAGCAACCCACTCCCATCTCTCATATGATCAGTGCTGAGTTTACTCATGCTTAGCCTGATGAGCTCATCACCCAAACAGCCTTAAGTCTTCGCTCAGAGTCTTAAAACTCTAGTGAACAACCTTCAGGGGATAGTTACCATCCCCAGCCTATTGATCTAAACCTGCCAATCCCTAACCTTGAATTCTATGATGATGCGGACATGGGCTTCACTCCCATGTCCAGCCCACATCATCCACCCCTAACTTAGATGGATCTTCCTGAACAAGTTTAGGAGTACCATATGGAAGAGGCTCTCACTCTTGCTAGTGATTACATCCTTAAGACTTCAACCATGGCAAATCAATTCATTGACACTTCACCTGAAGCTGTTAGTGAGCAGAGAAAATGCAGCAGCCAAGAACACTATGCTGGTGATGAGTAAGAAGACATTAGTCCAATTCTCTCATCCCCCCATGATTCTTTATCTGAAGATGAGGGGAGTCTGAAACTAAAGGTGCAACAACTCGAACAACTATGCACCTATTTAGTCTCCAAGGTCAGTCACTTGGAATCTCAAGTGACTACCTTACAGAAGAGGGTCAATGACCAGCAACTTGAGATCACCGATCTCAAGGGCAAGTTAACTGAGAGACCAATAAGACAAACTCAACCAGGTCCACAAGAATCTGTGCAAGTAGTGGATTTAACCTCAAGCTCACCTATGCAAAGGGGTAATGCTACCAAAAAGGGGGAGAAAGTCTCGACAACCACAAAACCTGTGAGTTCTGTTCAGAGTTGGACAATGAGAACTCACCACCCTCACTTGCAGTTGTCCAGACTCAACAACTTTCTCAGGCTCACACTGATGTGGAGGCTATAATTCAACAGCTATTTGAGGAAAGAATTCCAATGGCCATGTCTGCCCCATCCTACCCTGTTGAAAATCCAATAATGGGATGGTGGTATGATAGTTCAAGAATGGCATTTGTGCTCTCAAGATCTCAGGAGCAGCAGTAGCTATTCAACTTTCAGACCCTGAGATTCCATGAGAGTATTAACTTAGTTAACCTGCCACTTGTCAACCCAAGCCAAAACAGACAGGCTGGTAGATTAGATGAGAAAATTCAAGATTGGGTAATTACATAGATAGAGGCTAGCAGGGAAAACTGTTGGTCAACTGGATACTGAGGCAGACCCTAAGATTTGCTTCGAAGGGGAAACCTAGTTAAAGGTCCAGTAGTAGAACCTGTGAACCTTGAGACAGGCTCACCCTCAACACCCAGTACCCTCAGTGAAACATCTGCAGGTGAAGGTGTAACACAACCTCTCTCAGGCCAGAGCTCAAGCTCAGCACAACCATTAAAAGGCCAAAGCTCTCTCCACCCTGAGTCATACAGGCCAACATCTGACAAAAGAAAAAGAAAAATAACTCCTGAAAAGATTGAGGAGAAAAGAGAGAGGAAGAGTAAGGGTAGGGGAGAGAAATCTGGAGAAATCCCAAGCTTTATGCAAGCTGTAATTAGGGCTGCTCATAGGCCTAACACTTGGGATGATGAGTTAAAAGCAGCCAGATTGAACTATTTGGGACTAAGAAATTACAATATAGATGAAATCATCTCTCTCCACTTAGCAGAATTAGATGAATTGGCAGACAAAGAGTTGTATAAAGAGAGGAATGAGGCTGAGGCTGCAGAACTGCTCCTTAAAATCAAGGAATAAAGAAGAAGAAAGAAACTTCATAAAGCTATTGTACTCTCACCAGTTCAAGAAAGCCCTTAGAAGGAGTTTGTGGCTGTTCAAGAGGAACAAACTCAGATAGACAAAGAACAAGAAAGACAGAAGATGATAGCCTATCTGAGTGCCACAGGTCTCTATCAAGCAGCAGCTTTCAACCCTCTCTTATATGAATACATTGAGTTTGAGTACCTCAAACAGCTGGATGAAGAAGCTCAAACTCAAAGGAAAGCTGTTAAGAGGAAAATAAGAGAAGAGGCTGCTAAAACAAGAGCCACCATCAGAGCACAAGAAAATAAGACTGCTGACACTTCTTGAAGTTGTATGAGTTCTCCGAAATGAGACTTGGTCCTATGTATCTATCCATCATGGATGAGCATATTAGAAGGATCAAGCAGAAGATAAAGGAATGTCAGCTAGTTGACTTGTATTCTCCACCAAGTCAAGCTGTACCTGAAGTTGAGGTGAAGGTTGAACCAGAAGAGACAACACAACTTGATCCTAAAGCTACATCCAAGCCAACTTCATCTTCTGACCCACGGTAGGGTTCTGAACCCCCTTTTTCTGAACAAATGAGGGAAAAGGACCCAACTTAGGAGAACAAAGAATGCACAACTGGTACTGCAGGCCACTCTCCTAAGTTGAAATACAGAAAGAGGAAAAGGATGGCTATCAAAAGGGACAAGAAGAAGAAAAAGAAGTCCAAGGCATCCTCTTCAGTACCTCAGGATGAATCAGAACATCCTGAGAAAGTGCAACAAGAGGCTACTCAATCAACTCCAATCCAAGTAGATCATCTTGCATCAGGAAGACCCATCCTGTCCTGGTCATTTGCTACTAATCCAGACATATAGTATGTCATCAGAGATCAAGGTGGTCAAGATGTATATTTCTGGCATGACATGCTTGATCTACCTCTGCATGATCTATTCGGTATGAGAAGATATTATGAGAGTTTGAAGGATCCTGATCAATTGATGAATAAAGAAATGCTGCTGATCCTAATGAGTACTGTCAACTGCTGAATAACTTCTTCTTTTTTTTGTTAGCATCAGCCTAGTGGGAGTTTGTAAGGATTACAGAAGAAGCTGATGCACCCAAAACACTCAAGTTGCTTCCTGCATGCATGCACTTTGTAAAATCTTCCGAAGCCAATTACCAAATCTTCCGAAGCCAAAGATAAAGTCTTCCGAAGCTCAAAAGACAAAGTATTCCGAAGCCATAAAGAAATACTTATTTATTCCGAATACAGAGAAGACATGCTTTCTCTGATCTACTTTTTTAGAAAGCAAACTAACTTTCCGCTGCCACTCTAAAGACTCACCAACTTACATAAGTTGGTGAAAAGGTCCATGCTTTAGGAAACTGTAGATTATGTCTTGTGTTTGTAACTTTTCACTTTATGTATTTTATCATTTTTGTAATATATTAGGATGTGAACTATGGCATGTTATAGTCACTAGTCAAAAGGCAATCTGTCTTTTGACTTTACATCGATCTTGTTGTCTAGATTAGTGTTTCTAGCTGGCCTTCAAAGTATGGCCGGCTGTAGGATGTAGTATAAGTATCTCAGGTACTTGTATTTTATTTCTATGCTTTGTAACACTTGAAAAAGAACTTGAGAGCAATATATTTATTTTTTGAAAACCATTCTGGCTGTTGTTCTTAGTTCTGTCTCACTTGTTTGCTTGTGTTCCTTAGTATCATACAAAGATTCCAGTTCCCTATTTGATCTGTTAAGTGTTCTAAGTCTCTACTCATTGTGAAACTACTTGTATTGACCCCCTTCAACGGTCCTGCACAAACATCAATTTTTCTTACAGGAAGATTTGGAAATGAACAAACCTTGTTTGGAACACAATCTTGAATGTCTTGGTTACAAAGAAATTCGATGGAATGGCTTGATGATTATGATTTTCGATGGAAGTGATGAAGAACAAAAGGGAATTAGGTTGTGGTGGCTAGGGCTTGCAACTTGAGTATACCTTGGAGAAAAGGTTTTGAAAAAGTGATAAAACAAGTGGGAATTCCCCCTTGTCTTTAGGGTTCGACCGCAACAAAGGGAGGGGCAAGGGCATTCGGGGCCTTGGCCCGTCTCGTCCAATCCGTCGTCTCGAATCGCTTGTCATCCCATTTTTACACGATTCCAATGAACTATTATATGTCATATAAATTAAGTTATTTATATTTTCAATCTGATTTTGTTATATTTAGTAGACTTTAGACAAAGTTCACAAATGTTTGGTTTTGTTTGCTTTAACGTAAATTTTAGCGTCTCACATTTTTAAAAATACTTGATTAGACTTAAGGCACAAGAACTTAAATTATAACAAGCCTAATGGTTATTTTACTGACAATAACACTAGGCTCACTAAAATATAACTAGGCCCATTAAGTACAATTTCAAACCAAACATTGATGAAAAACAATTAAAACAAAACCCAAATCAATCAAAAGAATTAAAGTCAAATGTTAGAGTCAAAGGTGAACACACCTGTTTTGGTGACGGATGTCACATTACTTTTATTTTTATTTATTTTTTTGTCTTTTAGTTAAGAGATAAAAAGAACATTTCGCACATAGTTGGCTATAAAACTTAACGGTCATCCAATTCAAGTAGTGCTCGTGTTACGGTTTGACAAATAGTTGAAACAAATGACGTAATTTTGTTTAGTTGAGACCCATCCCACGATATAAGCATACCAGAAAGACCAACAATGTAATTAACTATAAAAATATTTTAAGGGAAAATGCTTAAAAAAACAAGCAACAATCCTAACCCTAAGGGACAACAAATCCTAAAATAATAGAAATCTCAATTCTCAACAAATAAAAGGCAAGTTAAAAATTTCAGTACGTGAGATCCCACTATAAGAATAACAAACCTAACTTTCATTAAACAATCCAAAATGACAACAACGTTTGACTTAACAAGATTTAACTATGACAAAACAAGACTTGAACCCATATCTACCTCTGAGTAGCCAAGTAGAACTCATGACAACTTAGATGCAGTAAATACATCAGGAAATTAATCTCCAAAAACTGCATCAAGAAGATTGTTAGAAGAATCAGTTCCTTCAAAAAACCCATTTTTGGCATCATTTTCTCTTTTAAGCTTGCGTTCTTCGGTGACAAATTCTGCTGTTTCAGTGCAGAAGTTACGCCCCACCTTATGCGCCTGTCTGTCTGCTACAACAAACTTGTTCCCATCACGGATTCGCTCAGAGAATCCAGCCCAGACTGCAGAAATAAAACATCCAATAAACAGTAATTTATGGTAAGGTTCAGGTTTTGATGGATTACTATTTAAAAATAGAAATTTAGTTTACTATAGAAAAGATAGAAACTTTTTAAAAACCAAACATACTTTTAGTTTTTTTCTCACAAAGGTCCTAAACAATTTTTTAAACATGAAAAGCCAGCATACTTTCATTTCTTTCCCACACAAAAGTCCCTCAACAATTTTCTGCAAATAAAAAATTAGCATATTTTCTGTTTTTCCTTGCAAAAATCTTTCAACATTTGTTTACACACTAAAATCACTTCACATGTTAAATTTGAGCAAACTTGTGAAAATAAAAACTAAAACTTTTGCATCAGTTGTTCTGTTTGCGTACATTTTTTTCCTACATGGCTTGTTTAGCTTATGGGAGCTCGAATTCATGCAGTGGTATTCTAGACGTGGCATGAACCTAACACAGAATTTATGGGTTGTGCTAGTCTATAAGTGTTCAGGTCAATTTATGTACTAACCTGAACTAACCTGTGAACAAGTTTAGCTAAATGGGTCGTGCTCGCGTCAACCTAGTGAGTTTGCTATTTGACCTATTTATCCTATTTATTTTTATAAAATCAAAACAAAATGTGTTCTATGTCAAAACTTGGATATATGACAAAATTTAGAAGGTAAAAGTCAAATGTCCATAAGGTTTAATAGTTTAAATGTAAGGATTTTATATACATTTGTATTTTTAGTAATAAATAGTTAACTTTATAATATTAATACACAAGATTAAATATCAGAATTTCAGGTTCAACGAATCTGTTTGTGTCCTCATTTCACGTTTGGGTTCATGTGGCTGACACAATTTTTAAGTTCGTGTCGTGATTGAGTCTCTGTGAAATTTTCAGGTTATTGTAGGGTTCGACCCGCCAACACACGTAAACAGCCGTTTAACATCACTACCTTATGCCATAAGATTGTATCAAGGAATTATATCTTTGTTCAATCAAGCCCAGTGACATTCAACAAATCACTGAAACGAAGAACAGCCAACAGGTGTTTGACAAGTTCCAACGATGAGATGTAGGTCATATTCTGCATGTTTGACTTATGTTATATGAGTAGAAAGATGTGGCTAATGGCTACAGACCTGATTGATTAATGTAATCATAAAAGATGACAAGATCAACAAAACTGAGGATGTATAACTTGGTAAATCTGAATTTAAGTTGGATCAGTATAGTTTGATTTCTAATTAAACCACAATCTTAGTCATTATTATAATGATAATTAAGTTTACGTTCAAATTGTGATGTTTTATACCATAATTGGCATAATGCATACATGTGTAGATGAATCTATAGTCCATGTATTATATATATAAAAAAGAAAGTATAATTTATAATATTTAAATAGTGTATATATATATATTTTTTTTTATATTCTGTAGTACATTGATCATGGCAGGACTTGGAAATGGTATCTTTAATTCTTGTTTGCGTTCATTTTTCTGTTGAACGTTGGTAGAAAAGCTTCACAAATATTTAGGTTGACTGTTATTTGAGTTCAATAAACAAGAGATTTTGTTTATATACTTAAATCCTCAGTTATTATAGACGTTTGTATATCATCCAATTTATATCACTGTGAAATATTACACAATTTATTTAAATATTTCACAACTTTGCCAAGTAGAACTTATTTAAAACATTTATCCCACAAACATTTTTCATCATGCCATCACTGAGGGTTCAAGCAGTAAACATCTATCATTCAAAATATTCATTCAGCATAGAAATTTTAACAATGATTCCTCATTCAGGTATCAAACAAGAATTTTTCAGCCAACACTTATTCCAGATTGGAGGTTTAACCTTCATTTTCTATCATTCATACCATTCATTCAGCACATATATCATTTTCAACATGTGCTTTACTTAACTTAAAACCTACAGGAAGTAAAGCAAATTTACCGGCAAAGTGATGTAGAACGATGGAAGCTGCAACAGTGACATTTAGTGAAGCAGTGCCACAACCGTACTGAGGAATATACACAAAGTAATCACAAACTTCGCATTCTTTAGCAGATAACCCACTACCCTACAAACAGATAACAACAGTAGCGTATCACAGCATGTTTCATATAAGTAACTATGAATAAACAATCTAACTTTCCAAAGAAAATGGTTTTGGAGGTTTTATGCACTAAAATTAAACTTCAAATGAATTTTGACCTGTTTAGCATGCTTCCCTTTTAGTAATATTTGCTTTATGTTAAACATGAAACATAATCTGAATCCATCCATTTATAAGTAAATGGATCAAATTGGGAACCTTACCAGTCAGTTAACAACTCACGAACCAGTGTAAGATTAACGGATATTTACCAATGAAGGTACTGAGTCAGCTCGTTTCCTATGTAAACTGACTGACTCAGTTGGTTGGATTGGATTTCAAGGGTTAATTCTATATCCAATTCAAACAACTACTACGCCAAACGATTCAACATATTCCAATCCATTAACCACCCTAAACACAAACACCACATATATGTAAAATCAGAATTGCATACCTCGTTGCCGAGAAGGAAAGCTGTGCTTTTTCTAAACGGATGATCACTGACAGCAATGGCGTTATCAGTAATCTCGACACCACATATATCGCAATTCTTCTCCTGTAACAAGTGTGGAACTTTTTTTATAAAGTTCTGCGGAAATTCCTGTATATAGTGAGAAGAGAAGATATAGAGACCTTGAGGAAAAGACGAGCGTCGGAGAGTGAGTAGAAATGGCGGAATCGGAGATGAGAAGTGGAGCCGTGGCTGCCGAAGGCGTTGAAGTCACGACGGCCCACCAGTATGAGCTCCGAAACGCCGAATGCGGTGGCGCTACGAGCTAATGTGCCAACATTGTGTCTCTTTGCTATGTTGTGAATCAGTACGTAGCTCTCGAAACCCTCAGGATTTTGAATTTGATTTTCATTTTGATGTTGATCCCCCATTTTATGGATCTGCATACATGAACGAGGGGGTTTGAAGACGGAACCTAAAACCCTAGTTTCTGTTTATTGATGTCGTGAAGGCATTTTTGTTGGCAAAATTAAAAGGTTGGGCGAGTATGATCGGTCTATTTCATTTTTAGTTTAAAACTGAAACTAAAAATTTATATTTTGATTTATAGGTTTTTAAAATATTCGATTTCATTTTTTTGGTTTTCATTTTAATTTTGGTTCGGTTTTTGTTTTTTTCGATTTTACCATTTGTACTTCAAGTTTTTAAATAAAAAATTGTTTTGAAGTAATAAATTTAAGATAAAAACTTTGGTCTTACATCATTTTATTGATCTTTAAATATAATTTATATATTTTTATAAATTAATTAACATTAAAAATTAAATGCAATTCATAAAATATAAAAATAAAAAATTCAATAAAACATTTTAATCTATTAATTCAAACAAAAAAAGTTTAAAGATTATTACTCAAAACTAAATACTTAATCTTTTGTAGATAAAATAAGTTAAACAACTAAGTAATAGACTAATAATGTTTATAAGTGTATGATTACACCTCTAAATTTACAAGTTTGGTTGTATGGTTTCGGTTCATTTTTTTCTGTTTTTGTTACCAGCAAAACCAAAATCGAACCGAAAAATACGGTTTTTAAAAAATAATCAAACTAAACCGTCGGTTTCTTAGCGGTTTCGGTTTTCTCGGTTCAATTGTGTCGGTTATTTTGGTTACGTAATAAAAAAAATATGTTGTCAAACAAGAAAATATGAAAAATGAAGATAGTGAGAACCGTTTTTTATTCATTGGTGTGTTTGAAAATAAAATGCAAATGGTTATTTTTATAGGAGTTAAAATTTTATAATTCAATAACCTTATATAACATAACTAGGTTATAACCCCGTGTATTACACGGTTTCAATAAAAAATATTAAAAATTAATGAAAATTTAGAAAATATAAAACATTATTTTGATATAATATATGATTAAAATTATATGTGAATAAGTACTTTAATTAATAAAATATTTTTATTAATTTTTTTAAAAATTTCATTTTAAAAAAGTGTTTTTTAACTCCCATTTTATAAATATGTTAAGATATATTTCATTCCAAGAATATTGTTTTTGAAAAATGTCATTTTTAATAAAAATATCATTATTTTAAAACTATGGGTTTTAGTTATTTTTGTTTTATAAAATTTTTTTTGTATTTAATAAAAATTTTCTTTGTCAAAATATCAATTTTATAAATTTTTTATTGTTTAAAAACTCCCGGTTTCAGTTATCCTTTTAAGTATTTTAGAAAAACATTTTCATATAAAACCTTTATTTAAAAAAAATAAGTTTTAGAATATTTCATATGTGTAGAAAGATATGTTGTTTAAAAAAATTCATAGTTTCTAAAAATATTTTTTTAAAGTGTATTTTTTAATCAAAATGTTTTATTTTTAATTAATAAAAAAATATTGATTTTAAAAAAATTTGAATTGTTTAAACTGTGAGAGAGAGAGAGAGAGAGAAGAAGAAGAAGAAGAAGAAGAAGAAGAAGAAAAGAGATAACTAAATAAAGAAAGTTTAGTAATTAGTTATTTTGACTTTTTAAAATTTGATAAATGATTTTGAGCGGTAAAACAAATGGTAGAGTTAATATAAAGGTGACATGTGTCCACCCAATGTAATCATCTATTAGTATAGATAATTTTTAATTCAACTATATATATATATATATATATATATATTATATATATATGATTAGTGACACGTGAATTACACGAGTTGAATATGTGATAAAGTGTTAAAATTAAAAAAAAAAAGATGTTGATAACGTGATCTAATTAGAATAAAGGATCTAGTATCAAGACAAAAAAATATTCATAAAATAATGTAATTATATTTAATATTAGTTGTAAGGATTATAGAAAAGACTGATGCACCCAAAACACTCGAGATGCTTCCTGCATGCATGCACTTTGTGCATGGTGGAAGTTACTTCGTAAGTTTTACACACTGCAAAGAAAATACTCTAAGTGTAAAATCTTCCGAATCCAAAGATCAAATCTTTCGAAGCTTAGAAGACAAAGTCTTCCGAAGCCATAAAGATAGAAGACTGATTTCTTCCGAAGACAGAGAAGACATGCTTTCTCTGATCTACTTTTTCAGAAAGCTGACCAACTTTCCGCTGCCACTCTGATTACTCACCAACTTGCATAAGTTGGTGAAAAGGTCTATGCTTTAGGAAACTATAGATTATGGTCTTGTGTCTGTAACTTTCCACTTTATGTACTTTTATCTTTTTTGTAATATATTAGGATATGAGCTATGGCTTGTCATAGTCACTAGTTAAAAGACAATCTGCCTTTTGACTTTACATTGATCTTGTTGTCTCGATTAGTGTTTCCAGCTGGCCTTGAAAGTATGGCCGGCTGTAGGATGTAGTATAAAGTATCTCAGGTCCTTGTATTTTATTTCTATGCTTTGTAACACTTGTAAAAGAACTTGAGAGCAATATAATTAATCCTTGAATACCATTTTCGGCTGTTGTTCTTAGTTCTTAGTCCTATTGTTTGCTTGTGTTCTTAGTATCATTCCTAAAGTTCTAGTTCCCTGTTTGATCTGTTAAGTGTTCTAAGTCTCTCCTCATTGCGAAACTGATTGTATTGACCCCCTTCATCGATCCTGCAATTGGTATCAGAGCATTCAAGGCTCTTGATTGTAAGATCTTACCCTATTAGATCTCTTAGTTTCACAAAACACTTAACATCTCAAATGGTAGCTCTCACAAAGGCTGATATGGAAATTGGTACTATGACAAAATTGGTACTATGACAAAGTCCCACTAATCACTCCTGAAGACTTTGATACTTGGTGTCAAAGAATGGAAGGCTTCATCAAGTCACAAGACTTCAGGATGTGGGAATCTTTTGTTTCTAGACCTTACATTCCATGCACCTCTTCAGCTGCTGCTAGAGGTGGCATGATACCAAAAGAGGCAACTGACTATTCTGAAGAAGATAGAATGAAGATTGATATCGACCATAAAGCCATGATTGCCTTCCAAACTGCTCTTCCAAACTCCATATAAAGGGGCATCAGGAAGTGTAAAACTGCTAAGCATTTATGGGATGCACTGAAGCTCATGTATAAGGGATCCTCTGAAGCAAAAGAGAACAAAAAGGACCTCTTGAAGCAGCAGTTTGGGAATTTCACCTACAAAACAGGTGAAACCATACTCAATAATACTTCAGGTATGTTGAGATTGTGGACACTCTTATGGATGTTGGAGTAAGTCTTGAAAATAGGGACATTGTGAGGAAGTTCATGTCCTCTCTTCCTAGACAATAGACCCATTACTGTGTTGTTCTCAAGAAAACTGAGAACCTTAAGACTCTTACTCTTATAGAGTTGTTGTGACAATCGGCAATTTCAGGTCAATACCCGGCCCTGACTTGGTTATAATTACACCTATAATACTTTATTTTCAATTGAATTCTATTTATTGAAGTCAACATTGTAAAATTTCACGCATAAAATTTAATGTATCGGTAATTCGATGTAATTACTATTTTGGCACGCGATACTAGCACACACGAACGTTGGTGATTATTAATATATATGTGCCAATAAATACTTTAAAGTGTTTCAAAGTACTTTAGAATCCAAATTAAATACATTGAAAAAGTTTAAAATTTAATTTAAACCTTAACGCATAAATTAATATTTTACCCGGATAAAACGCGTATAACGCAACTACTAAATACACGAGTTATTATTTACATATCATCAATATTAAAATATGTAATATTATATGATTTCTTATAATATTTTTATGTATTTTAAAAAGTAACAAGTAAAAAATATAAAAATATGTAAAAATTACCATAGTGCAATAAATACCACCCAAATACCCCATACTATACAAGAGTTGAAAATCAACCCAACCCCCCACCCCTCTTGGCCGTCCCCTTTCCCCGCACCCCCACCTCCTTCTTCTTTTCTTCCTTTGTTGTCAAATCCTTATAAGACAAGTTTGTCTTTTGTAAAACTCAAGAATTGCCATTTTGGTGATAAGGGAAAGTTATGAACATAATGACTTGATTCTTTTTCCACAATTGTGAATCTCTTCCATCCATGTTGACTAAGAGTCATGAGATGGTGATACCCAAGATCTTGTAAATGCTACAAATACAAACAACATTCACACTTCATCCACACAAATCACCAACACCACCAACACACTCTTCTCCCTCTTTCTCCTTTCAAATTTTTGGCCAAGCACCACCACCATCACTTCACCATCTTTCAAAACTTAAATCTTACAAATCTTGTGTGTTCAAGAACCCTTGGTTGAAGATCAAGTTATTTTGAAGTCTTCAAGCATCCTACAACAATATTTCCACCTTTCCTTGTATGGTTTAGTGAGAACAACTTCTTCTTGTTTATATATATATTTTACGTGGTTATGTTTTACTACATACAAGTTTATATGTAACAAAATTCATCCACAAAAAGTCATTCTTGTTAAAAATAGTGTTTTTATCAACAAAGAGTTTCAAGGATAATATTTCATACAAAACATTTTAACATGAGTTAAGTGATGATTCTTGTTCTTAAAAAGTAAATATTTATAAAACCATGTTTGACCAAGTTACTAGTTGAAGATTTTATATAAAGTTATAAAAGTATGTTAAAACTCAAGAAGAGTTCAAATGGGTTACTTTATGTTTATGAGATTTTTAATGTGTTGCAAGTATTATTATGAACAATTGTAAATTTTACAAGTATGGTTAAGTATATATACATGGGACTTAAATGGAAAATATGAACTTTATAACTAAATATTATGTTAGTTTAAAGGAGATGTTAAAATGGTTAGTAGATGACTTGATATTTTACATTATGATATAATGTAATAAAAATTATAAATAATTTAAAGAAACTTTAAGTTCATAAAAGTTAAATAAAATAAAATAATAAATCTACTAAGAAAATAATTAAATAATTATTTTACGGGCAAATATATATATATATATATATATATATATATATATATATATATATATATATTTATACATGGTTTGTAAAATATGAAAGTTAGTGATTTTACTTGGATGTAAATATTTTAAAATTGTCTTTCATTTAAAATAATATAAGTATTATTTTATCGAGGAAAATAAGATTTCTTCAAAACCCTAATTATTTATAAATTACATATGAAAAATATATAAATAATTACAAGACACTCGAGGCACACCTCGGGTCGATTAAAAATAATATTTAGTTACCCAAATAATATGTCAACTTTAAAATATAAAGGTTTTTGAACATTTTCAAGCGAAGTATAGTTTATTAATATTTGTCTAGTAACATATATATTACACAAATTATCATCTTGTATCACCAACGGGTCGTCGAGTCAAACATGTTGTTACCAAGTTATGTGGATTAAATAGTTACATGCGCACATTATATGTAGGAGCAATTACTTAGACATAAGTTGCCTTAATTATTCTAGGGCAAACTTAGGTCGGTTTCCTCTAGCACTTTGGATATTTACAAGTTTACATACCCGAATACCCACTGTCAGGTGAGTTTCACGGCCCCATTTTTACTTATTTTCATTTTGGGGGAGATTACATGCAAATTACTATTTTTCTAGACACATTTACTTGTCAATGATTTCACATGTTATATAAGTTGTTTACTTACCGTACAAAGTCCCCTGTTATCGGACCGTTAGTTTATTTCCCAAAGCGTGGTAATCATGTACAGTACTATTGGGCTTGACTACCCCCACCCGGGTTAATTACCCTAACCTTGACTAGAGGTCTAAACGGGTGCATTATTAGCCTGTTCACCCCTGTGATTACGGTAGGCACGGGTAGGGGCAATCTATTACGTTACAGTCTAGCTTCGGTTTTTGAATCCAAGGATTGCAATCAGGAATTATCAGGTTAGACTTAGTTCGAATAATGATCGCGGAATTATCACTATTCGTTGTTTGATTGATTGAATATGAAATAACAATTGCAGTAATAAGTAATAATGAAGAACAGAACAATTAAGTGCAATGAATGAACAAATACGATTTGATTCAACAGTATTTCATTAAAAACAGATTAATGATTACAGAAGAACAAATAATAATTGATGATGATCACGGTTGCTATGTTTCTATTGATGATTTTGGTGTAAATGATGTTGCGGCTGCTAGGGTTTGATCGTGATTGATTGATGTATTGTTAGGTATTCAGCCGTCTTCATAAGTGTGAGCTTATGCCTTGTATTTATAGGCTCAGGAATTTACTGTTAGGGTAGCAGTGAATTTCTTGAAAACGGTAACTTTCTTATCGTGGTAAGAAAGTTACTCAGAGAATGTTATGATGTGACACATTCTCTGACTGAGATAAAGTCGTCCGTAGGAGTTGACTCTATTACATCACTCAGTGTTTGACTTGTTGACTTGAAGTACTTGGTGAAGTACATGTAAGTGTTGGTCTTCCGAAGGTCATTAGTCTTCCGTAGGAGTTATGCCTTCCGTAGGAGTCTTCACTTGGTAGACTTCATCCGCAACAAGTTGTTCTTCCACAGAAGATCCCTAGATGCACTTTACTTTGTTTCAGAAGATTATCTACGGAAGAACAAATATGTTCATCCATAGATGTTTCTTACACTTAGTCAATTTTTGTAAAATTGACTAAGTATACTATTAAACCTGCAATCACACATATAAATCAACACAATTATGGGTTAACCTATACATATAAAGCATACATTAAGATAATGATTTACAAAAGTTTATTACAAAAGATTGATTAAAGTTCTAAGCCTATACAATGTATCTAGACCTATCAGGACTAGACTCAACAATACTCCCCCTTACGCTTAGATACTTGATAATCAACTTTTCAGACTTGAAAGTTCTTTCACTCTTGTCACCATCTTATTGTTTTGAAGAGAGTAATTTGAATGTTGGCGGAAAGAGGGGTTAACGTTTTGTGAACAATTTTGTAGGTCTGAAAAAGTGTTCTGAAAAAGTGAATAAAAATGACAAGTCAAAAACATCATTTATACTCCCTCGGACTTATTAATTTCATTTATTAAATGAAGTGGGACCCTCTTTCCTTATTACCCTTCCTTGGAATTTTATTGATTCCACATATTCTAATTCTTCCGTAGATCATCTACAGATGCCTAACTTTGAAAGAACTGAATTTTGATAAAGTATAATTTGATTTTCCATAGGTTACCAATCCATAGAAATGTATTATACTTTAAAATATCAGCACATCCGTAGGTTGCCAATCTACGGATGGACATATTTTTCTTGTTTTAAGTTTCGCACAGTAGCATCTGCTGATGAGAAAAATGCACTGTAGCTTCTGCTGAAGTCCAAATTTGCACTATAGCTTCTGTAGCTTCTGCTGAATTGAAAAGTTTGAAACTTATTGATTTGTATGATTCTTTCAACATGTTAGAACCATTTGTTGCTTTTGGACCTTTTTGACTTTGCCAACATGGGAAATATGCAAGAAATGATTTGACTTGAAAAACCTCATGTATCATGTAGCCAAGTTAGTGCTCAAGTCCCAATTCCTTTATTTGATTAAAAATTTAGATTTCATGATTCAGATTTCATGATTTCATGCATTAACTACTCCCCCTAAATTATGATTAATGATGAACTGATGCATTTATCATAAATTTATCTAGGAAATAGCATGAAAGACACTAGTCTGTCCAACAGAACTAGAAATAACTTAACTAAAATTATAAACAAAATGAATTAAAAACTTATGTACAAGCATATATATACATATAATGGGATCATACTATGACACTAAGCATCTTCCTGTATCGATTTGTTTGATGATATGAGACATTAATGTAGTGCTGATTGCAAGTAGAGATTCCACATAAATTCAAACAGGAGTATGTGTTCAACTAGGCATGCTGTTTATCATATTTTGATGTTGATTAAAGATAACCAATTATGGGCTCCACATTCAATTCACATTAGAGTTTGTCCTCCATTTATGAGTCAAGTCATCACTTTTTCACACTTAGAAACTATGTACTTTAAGTTGTAAGTTCTATCTCGAGATGTATTTTATATCTCATTAATGCATTGATGCAAAAGCTCTTAAGTTAATATACAGTTGATCACAATGGATTCTTTTGAGAGCTGAGATATGATCATCATCAGGTCACGAGGTCTTTACTTCCATAAAAACAGAGGTGCCTTTAACCCAGGTCTTTGTTTACACAAAACAGAGGGATGATGAGGATCATAATCTATTCACCAGTTGGTTACAGATGTATACTAAGGTGATCATAATCCCAGGTCTTTGTTTACACAAAATAAAGGGATTATGAATTGCAAAGATAGAAGTTATAAAGTGTTGTTACATAGTGTGCTTGGGTGAGTGAGTTGATCACATCAGGATAAGACTTACTTGCTTGATCCTCAAAATGGAATTTCCCACAGATAGTTACCTTTTCATTATGTTATGCATGCGCTTAGTGTATTTTCTACTCAAGCTGAACCTACCCACATATCAAAGCACTTCTGATTAGTCTTTAGTGAAAGTTAAAAACTTAGGAAAGAAGCAAGGACATAGTGTACTATCAGTTAAAAACTTAGGAAAGAAGCCATAGTGTACTATCATTTCCCATCAATATGGACTGCTAGATATGAAAACAAATAATTAAGACATTCTTTTTGTATTTTTATATTGTTTTATGAATGTTTTTGGATTTTGCGTATGAATATATACAAGGACAGACTCATGCTTTTCAGTTGGCAGATGATTAATCTAAGTTAATCATGTCCAAAGATTCAATCAGAAAAGTAAATCTAACTGAATCAAAGGCTTTAGTGAATAAATTAGCAAGCTGATTTGTTGTATCCACTTTGATTAACTTGATTAAACCTTTTTCTGAGCAATTTCTCAGAAAATGGTATCTGATTTCTATGTGTTTTGTTTTACTATGTTGCACCGAATTTGCAGTGATGAACATAGCAGCAGATTTATCAATATGAATTGGTGTTTGAAGAAAATTGTAACCATAATCAAGTAATTGGTTTTGCAACCAAAGAACCTGAGAGCAACCAGCTGAAGCAGCTATGTACTCAGCCTCAGATGTGGATACTGATACATTTGTTTGCTTCTTGCACTGCCAAGAGACAAGTCTTGGTCCTATGAATTGACATCCACCGGTTGTGAATTTTCTGTTCTTGTTGCATCCTCCAAAGTCACTATCAGAGTATGAATAGAGGTTGAATTCTTCATCTTTATGATACCAAAGTCCAAGAGCTGGCTTCCCTTTGAGATATCTTAAGATCCTCTTAATAGCATTCAGATGTGACTCTTTAGGATCTGATTGGTACCTAGCACAAACACACACAACAAACATTATGTCAGGTCTGCTTACAGTTAAATACATTAAAGAACCTATCATTGATCTATACAGTCTTTGATCAATTGATTTCCCTGTAGGATCAGGTACAATCTTATCTATTATGGATGCTGGTGTTTTGCATGAAGAAGTATCAGCAAGATTTTACTTCTTCAAGATTTGATGCATATACTTCTCTTGATTAATGAAGATGCCATCTGGTTTCTGATGAACTTGTAAACCAAGGAAGAAGGTTGATTCTCCCATTGAACTCATCTGAAATTCAGATTTCATTAAACCTTCAAAGCTTTCACACAATCTGTTGTTTGTTGAGCCAAAAATAATGTCGTCTACATAAATTTGGACAACCAAGTGGTCTTGATGTTCTTGTTTGAGAAAGAGAGTATGATCTATTGTTCCCTTTTTATATCCATGCTTGAGTAAGAATGATGATAATGTTTCATACCACTTTCTTGGAGCCTGATGAAGACCATACAAAGCTTTGTCAAGCTTGTATACCCTATGTGGGTATTCAGGATCCTCAAAGCCTGGAGGTTGAGCAACATAGACTTCTTCATCAATTTTCTTATATAAGAAAGCACATTTTACATCCATTTGGTAAACTGTGAACTTCTTATGTGAGGCATAGGCTAGGAATACTCTTATTGCTTCAATCCTTGCAACTGGTGCAAAGACTTCATCATAATCTATTCCTTCTTCTTGGGTATAACCTTGTGCTATCAACATTGCTTTGTTTCTCACAATTATGCCTCTGTCATCTAGTTTATTCTTGAAAAGCCATCTTGTGCCAATTGGATATTGACCTTCAGGAAGATCAACTAGATTCCAGACTTTCTGCTTTCTGAATTGTTGAAGCTCCTCTTGCATAGCTTCAATCCAGCTGTTATCTTTCAATGCAGCAGTTATGTTGGGAGGAACCACTTGTGAAAGAAAACATGTGAAGAGACAAATGTTGGCTGCTCCCTCTTGATTTCTAGTAGTTCTTTCATTAAGGTCACCAATAATATTGTCTATTGGATGACTTTTATGAATTCTTGTTGTTGGAATAGATGCAACTGGAATAGATAATTCCAAGTTAGTCATATTCCTTGATGGAGAGTGATCCAGCTGAGATGGAGAATCAATAAAATAGTTAAGATCTTCATCATTTTGATCCTCTGAAGCTGAATGATATCCCTCCTCATGAGTTTGAGCATCAGCAGCATTATGAACAACTTCCGCAGGAACATCTACGGATGTGTTTCGTGCTTCCGCAGGAGTTACAGGAACATCTACGGATGTTGTTTGTTGATCTGCTGACTTGGTTTCCTTAGAATGTATTGCAGCATCTCCAGAGAATGGGATATCTACAGGTGTAGATGGAACATCTGCGGATGTAGTGATCATTTCTCCGGATGCAGGAAAAACATCTGTGGATGCAGAGTTAACTGCAGCTGATGCTGTGTTTTTATCTGAAGATGTTGAACTGTTTGTTTGATCATGTACTGTAGTTCTTGGATGATATGAAGTGCCAGGATCAAAAACACTGGAAGAGTGTTGTGATGGTTTTGGAGGATCAGCAGATAATGATACTTCATTCATGTTTGGAGGAACATATGGATAGCATGTATCCGTAGAACCTGCAGTATTCAAATAACCAGAGTTAAATGAGTTTGTTAATGCATCTATATCAAACAACCATGATGATCCTTTAACAGATTTTGGAAATAAGGATTCATCAAATGAAACATTAGGTGTTTCTTTCATAATGTTTTGCTGTGGAATATAAACTCTATATGATTTAGATGTTGAGGAGTACCCAACAAAGAAACCATCATAGGCTTTTTCAGGAAACTTTCCCAATTGTTCTTTTGTGTTTAAACTAGACACATGACATCCAAAAGCTCTAAGATATCATATGAAAGGTTTTCTTTTAAATAAGAGCTCATATGGTGTTTTGTTATGTTCTTTGACAATTAAAGTTCTGTTTTGAACATTGCATGCCGTGTTCACTGCTTCAACCCAAAAGATGATTGGCAATTGTGAGTCAGCTAGCATTATTCTTGCAGCTTCAATGAGAGTTCTGTTTCTTCTTTCAGCAACTCCATTTTGTTGTGGTGTCCTGGGGGCACTTAATTGCCTTGCTATGCCTTTATTCCTGCAAAAGGAATCTAGAACATTATTAACAAATTCAGATCCATTATCACTCCTAAAAATTTTAACTTTTAGATCAAGTTGATTTTCAATCTTAGTGACAAACTCCATTAATGTTCCTGATGTTTCACTCTTTTGTTTTAAGAAAAAGACCCATGTGAATCTAGTGAAATCATCCACAATCACCAAACAATATTGCCTTTTGCCAATGCTCATCACATTGGTTGGCCCAAATAGATCCATGTGAAGCAATTTGAGTGGTGTTAAGTTTATGTTGATTGTTTAGGATTTATGTGACACTCTATGTTGTTTTCCTTTATAACAAGATTAACAATGATTGGAACAATAAAATTCTCTTTTTGGAAGTCCAATGACTAGGTCATTTTTCACCAATTTGTTCATGTTCTTCATGTTGGAATGAATAAGCCTTCTATGCCACAACTGAGATTCATCTTCTGATGACTTAGACAGCAGGCATGTTTCATTGCTTGTGAGTGCAGTATTATTCATATCCAAAACATATGTGTTCCCTTTTCTTGATGCTTTAAGAAGGATCCAGTCTTCTGGAATGGGAAAACCTGGCTTAAGAATATAACAGTTAGTGTTATCAAATAAAGTGGTATAATTTTGATCACAAATTTGAGATACACTCAGTAAATTGTATTGTAAATTTTCACAATAATTTACTTTCTCAAACTTGAGTACACCATTAGTTACCATTCCTTCATCAACAATTTTACCTCCCATCTTATCCCCACCAAATGCCACATAGGAGGCATTTTTATGTTTGAAATCATGGAGTAGAGAACAGTTTCCTGTCATATGCTTGGAACAAGCACTGTCAACATACTACTTGTTGTCAGTCCTCCATGTTTGTTCCTGCATACATAAAGAAATCAATTAGAATGGGGAACCCAAGCCTTAATGATCTTCGATTTACCACTAGTATCTAAAATTGTTACTCCCTCATGATTGAGTCTTGAGGATTCAGTGTTAACTTTAGACTCAATTGATTCATAATGTTTTGGTTGTGGTGAGGATGACTCTGTTGAAGATGAATTTGTGGAACCTTGTTCTTGTTTCTCAATCCCTTCTTCTTTCACCTTCTCTTTGTTTGGCTTCTGCTTTGATTTTGATGATGATCCCTGATTTAAGAAAGTTTCATCATCTTTTGATTTTGATTATGGTATTTGAGTACCCTTTTTTAAATGATCAAAGAAGGTGTCATCAGCATTTGTTGTCTTCTCTGTCAAATCCACCTTTTTGTGAGGTGTTTTGAGTTGATGATGTGGTTTTTCTTTCTTCTTCAAAGGCTTACCATCAGCAGATGGTTGCTTCTTTGCTTTTAGCAGCTTTTGTTTTTGCTGCTGCTTTTTTGGCTTTGAATCTTCTGGACTATCACTTGATTGAGAGTCTGATTCAGCCTTCTCTGATTGTTGCTTCTTTGTGCTCTTTGTTTTGTTCTTTTTGTTAAAATAACATTCCTAAGTGGAATGGCTATTTTTGTTACAAATTGCACAGTGTTTGTTGAAGTAACATTCAGAAGTCATGTGATTGTTCATATTGCAAATGGAACAGTAGCTGCTGATGTAACAATCTCCAGTGTTGTGATTTTTCATGTCACACCATTTACAATACTTTTCTTCTTCCTCACTTTCATAGACACTCACCTTCTTCTTCCTTTTCTGTTCTGCCAATTCTTTTCCAAACTTGGCAGCTGATGAATCCTTGCTTTTCCTTGACATGATATCAAAGGGTTCTTGTTTAGCAGCAGGTAACTTCTGTTGCTTAGGATTCACAATCTTTTGTTGTTTGGCTTTCTTGATGGTTGTTGCTTTTTTGCTTCCGCTGATCTTCCACGGATTCAACAGATTTTTGCTTCCGGAGATCTGCTACGGATGTTGATTGATCAGCATTTTTCTTCTTCTTCCGGAGATCTGCAACGGATGTTGATTGATCAACATTTTTCTTCTTTTTCCGGAGATCTGCAAATGGTGTTTTCTTTGCTTTTTCTATGGAAGAGATTTTGATTTCTTTCGTAGATGTGAACTTCACACCATCTTTAGTTGATGATTTTTGCTGTTTGTTAAGCTCATGAAGACCT
Source organism: Flaveria robusta (assembly GCA_025506415.1). Taxonomy (NCBI): domain Eukaryota; kingdom Viridiplantae; phylum Streptophyta; class Magnoliopsida; order Asterales; family Asteraceae; genus Flaveria; species Flaveria robusta. The sequence goes on along the minus strand of CM046464.1, from coordinate 12,387,604 downwards.
TCATTCAGTTGAGCTATCGTCTTGCAGATTGTTTTCAACATATTTCTATACTTAGGAGGATAAGGCAGCTTGGTTTCTTCAAGAACTTTGGGAATGATTTGTTCAAATGAAATGTTCTTACCAATACCCAATTCATCCACAATTTTCTCAATATGTTCATCAGAATCATCCAAGTCATCACATTCATCATAGTCAAGTTCTGAGTCATTTTTTTTGACTTGTTCTGATTCAGAAGACTTTGTTTCACTCACCTTAGAATCATTACCATTTATCAATTGATTAATTTTTGTTTCAAAGTTAGTGCTTGGCACAAAATGGTTTGATACACTGTTTATCATTGACTCAGGTAAGGGTGTGTAATTATCATTCAGAGGAGGTGCAACAGCATTGAATCCCAACCCGTACCTGTTCTTTGATTCAATATGAGAATTTAACAATTTCTCATATTGCTAAGATGACAGTTGAAACTTCTGAAGTTTCACTTCAGTTGATGCATGATCAGACATGGATTTTGTTAAGGAAGTGGTCAAATGCTCAACTTGGGCTTTTAAGTTGTAATTTTCAAAAACAAGTTTATCTAAATCTTTTTGCAAAGAGTTGATTTTGATTTGATATAGTTTATGCTCTTTTACATGAGATTCATTTAAAACCATTGTTTCTTTTACTTTGTTAGCCAGTTGTTGAGCATGAACTCTATATCTTTCAACTTTCTCAACACACATTGATGAACACAATCTATCTCTTACCTCTATGGCCATAGGTGGGACTTTGTTCTCCATGTTGCCCATTAGAGCTTGATTTTCTTCCAACACCTCCTTCTCATACATGCTCCAGTCACATGTTCCATCTTGCAAAATTATAAGTCCAGTTTCTTTGAAATTGCTTGGCCCTACTGATAAACTTGTGGCTGGTAGGGATGAGTTAGTTAACTGAGGCTATCTAAAGAATCTTGGAGTTGATGATGGTTGATTAGATTGATGTTGATGAGATTGATGTTGCTGATTTTGCCTCATGCCAGAAGTTGATTGTTGATTGCACTCTCTTGAGAAATGTCCATAGAGATTGCATTTGAAACATCTCACCTTTGACTTATCAACCCCAATCTTAGTTGTTCTACCTGCTACAGCTAAGTTATTATTTCTCCTCGGATACTGCTTGGCTTTGTATGCAATCATTGCCATTTGCCACTGGATATCCATTTCTTTTACTTCATCTGGATGAAGTTCTTCCGGGTCTTGTTGACAAATGTTAGCAGGTGTTAGAGTGCTGTCCAAATAAGCTTGGAAGCTTGAACTGAAGGCTGCAAATGCTGCTTTTTGTTCTTTAGAGTCCAGAATCACAGTAATGGGCTCTGTTTGATTGTTGTTGTTGGATGAAGTCTTTGCTGATGCTGCAGATGAATCCTTTCTTTCATCAGATCTTCCTTTTTCCTTTGCTGATTTACTTTGAGAGGATGATTTTGAAGGCTTTGAGGCATAAAAACCAACTTCTTCCTCATCTTCACTCAAAGTACAGGAACTGTCATTATCATGGTTAGAAATAAAAGCACTTCCAGTACTTTTAGTTTCTTTAAATTGATAAGGACTAACATGTGATCTCACACTCTTGTTTTTTGACTTTTCATCCATTTCAAGAGCTTTCACTTTAGCTACCAATGTATCTAAACCAATGGTTTTGAGATCAAGGGTATTCTTGAACATGGATACAGTCTGCTTCCAACTTTCAGGCAAAGTATGGAGCATCTTTTTGTTTAACTCCTCATTGGTTTACTTCAATTCTGAGATGTTCATCTTGGTCACCAATTGCATAAACTGTTGGAGCTCTTGAAGATTAGCATTTAGTCTTTAGATTTTGTTTTTGTCATAGTAGAGGGACTTATTGTGTAAATATATGTTCCTTAGTTTCATTGTTAGTATAAATAGGATATTGTTTATATGTGCTGGTAGACTTTTGAAGAATTTCAGTTAGAACTTTCTCTGTACATTGTATCCGATTGCAAATTGCTTTCAATGAAATTACTGTGAATTTTTGAAGTATTTTGCTCTTGTTGATTACTTTGTGCTTATAATTGATCTTTGCATTACAATATCATCACAGATCGATCCATTTGAACCTATCAAATGGTATCAGAGCTTTCGGCTCAGTGATTTGAAGCTTAAAATCGAATTTTGAGCTCTGTGAATCACTTGAATCTGTGTTTGATAGCAATTGATCAAGTAGTTGTTGATTTCAGTTGTGTTTCATCATCTGAAACATGAATTGAATCACAATTGAGTGATTTCTTACATTCAGATCTGAATTTTCATCAGATTTGTGTGCGAACTGTTCTTCGTTGTCGAACTCTAATTCAATCAGCAATTCAGATTTGTTGTTGTTAATTGAGAGAATTGATGAATTAGGATTGATTATCGACTTGAATTCTACCTTATTGGAAGTTTTGAGATCAATTAATCAAGTTTTGAAGAATTTGATAAGATCAGGTTGTTATGAAGATGATGAATTAGGCGCTTGGGGTGTTAAAATATCTGAAATTTGCTCAAGTGTTTAGGCGCATTGCAACTGTGTAGGCGCATCAACACTGTTTGGGCGTTTCAGAGTTGGACGTTTTGACACTATTTGGACGTTTTACCACTGTTTGGACGTTTTTGAAACCCGAGAGTTCTAGGCGTTTGAAGACTGTTTGGGCGCTTCAGTTGAAAATCCAGAAAATTTGACCAAGTTCCCAGGCGTTTGACAACTGTTTGGACGCTTGACAACTGTTCAGGCGTTTGACAACTGTTTAGGCGCATCTTCGGTTGGGCGTTTCAAGAATTCTACTAAAGCATTCCCTTAGGCGTTTCAAGTACAAAGTGGGCGTTTCATAACTATTCTGGCGCATCAGATTTCAGACTTTTCATTCAACGCTTAGAAAATTTTTCAAAAACTAAAATCCAAAAATATTGTCATTTCTTTGTTTCATTTCAAACTTTAAAGCAACAAAAACATTTTCTTTTCTTAATTTCAAAACTTAAAATGGCTAAGTCTGAAGATTCTGAGAATAGGGTTCCTAAGTTGAAGAATAGAGTTGATTTCAAGAACTAGTCTCTCAGATTAAAACATCACTTAAACTCTATTGATATAGATCTCTGGAAGTCAATAGAGAAAGGACCTCACATTCCTGTTTCATTAGATGGTCCTGACAGAGGAGTTGTTTACACCAAAGACTCTTAAGAACCATATCCTGAAGATGGTTTACATGGTGATGACCTGAAGAAGGTTAAAAATGATATTAAAGCTTATTCTCTGATGTGCAAGGGTTTACCTTTGGAAGTGTTAACAAGACTTGATAGTTATCAGACTGGGTATACCATGTACAAAGCTTTAAAGATCATTTGTGAAGGTGGTAAAGAGATTCAAGATCTCAAAAAGTAGAAACTAAAAAGGCAACTTGAATTATTTGAGCATCTTTCCGGAGAAACAATCAATCAAATGATGAACAGATTTGTGCAGGTCATTACTAAAATGTCAACTGTTGGAGTGAAGAATGATCTCAAAGATCTAAATGACAGACTTCTCAATGCTCTTCCATCTTCATGGAAACAAACAGTTACGTTGTTGAAGCATACAGAAAAGTTTCCTATGGATCTTGATCTTCTGATTGCCAAAATAGAATCAGTTGAAATTGATGAGAGTTCAAGGAACAATGATAGATCTACATCAACATCTCAGTATAAGTATGTTGCATCTCCAGCTAACACAGTGGAGAATGCATTTATGGCTAAAGATGATAGTTCTTCAAAAGATGAGGGTGATTTGTTTGTTGGAGCTGGTTTCTTTGCTGACTTAACCTATACAAGTGCTCCTGTCTACACAAATCAACCACAGTCTCCTCCTAAAACTCAAATGCCTAAACCTCAAACTGAGACTCCATCTTTTAACTCTGTTAAACCTAGCAAAGTTAAAGATGTCATAAACATCCTTTTACAGGATGAAGAGTCAAAATCTGCTTTTACTGCTTTCATGGCAAACTTTCAAGCTTATCAAGGTAGTCATCTAACTCAAGTTGATTTGATTTTGCAGGATTTATTTGAGATGGATCCTGATGATATAGAAGAGATGGATTTGAACTGGCAAATGGTGATGATAGCTTACAGGACTTAGAAACACTCTTATGTGAACAGAAATTATAAGCCAAGTGCAAACAAAAAGGTTGGCTTTGACAAGTCAAAATCAAGGTGTTTCAACTGTAATAGCTATGGTCATTTTTCAAGAGAATGCAAAGCTCCAAGAAATCAAGGAGGAAATGATCAAGCAGTTCCAGTAGTCAAAGATATCAACATCAGTCTCAGAAAAATTTTCAGAAGCCATATCAGAGTCTTCCTATGCCAGAGCTGAAAGAAGAATAAAAAACAACTGAAGAGCTAAAGAAAGCTCTAGTTGTCAGCATCAAGGATGGTTATGACTGGAGTGCTTATGCAGAACAGTTTACTGCTGATCTCACTTCTGGTTTAGCACTTGCTGCTGAAATTAATGATGAAGACTGGTCTGAAGACAATGATCCAAAGGCAGATGATGATTCAGACAATGATGAAAGCTATGATTGGATTGACAAATCTGATCCCAAGGAAGATTCAGAAGAAATTGCTCTCATGGCACAATCAGAACAACCAAAGGTTGAACAATCATCATCTAATACTAAGACTTCACCTTCTTAACCAGAAATTCCAATGGAAGTCAGAGAGAAAATGTGCACAAAAGCATGTTTTGAACAAGTTGAACACTACAGAACCTACTCATTCAAAATATGTGATAAACTTAAACAAGAAGAGTTAATGCACAACAAACTCAAAGCTGATCATAAAATCTCTGATGACAAAATCATATCTCTTCAAACATCATGGAACAAAACTTTAAAAGAACTTGAACAAGTAAAAAGGCAACTTGAAGAGATGACCAAAACTCTAGAACAAGAAAAGTTGGCACATGCTGCAACTCAAGTTGATCTTGCAACAGTTAAAAGTTCAAAAACTATAGTTGAACAACTGGTAAATGGGAGAAAAGATAAAGATAAAACAGGTCCAGGTTTCACACATGAGCCTATGCCTGAATCAATCTCAAACACTTTGCCAGAGAACTTTAACACTCATGATCACTCACCTGAAAACAAAGCAAAGCTCAAAGCATTTCATGAAAAGAAAAAGAATGAGCAATCTACTGAAGAAAGTGAAATTGAAAAGATAAATATTGAAATCTTTGAGGAGAAGGATTCAGAAAAGATAAAAAATGGTCATCCGATAAAAGTCAAATCATATGAACCTCGACCTAAGAACAAGAAGTTGTTTGTCCCAAAAGGATCTAATGAATGTGTTGTTGAACAATGTGTTGAAGAAGTCATTGAAATAAAAAACAAAAAGAAAGGGAAAGCTAAAGAAGAAAAATTGAAATCAGATACTTCATGTTCTGATGATTCAAGCTCTTGTGAATCAAACCAAAATGAACATAAACTTAAAGAATCTGAAAAAGAATCTTCTCAAAAATCAATTCCTTCCCAAAGCAACAAAACATCTTCCAGCTCAAGAAATCAAAGAAGGAGAAAATCAAATGTTAAAACTAAAAATTCTCAAACTCAAGGAACTGATCAATCGAATCAATTGAAACCTGTGAAGTTTGTGTCAGCAGGAACTTTTAACATGAACACAATTTCTGAAACAACATCAAAATCAAAGATCAAATCTAACTCTGATCTGACAACAGGTTCAGGTCCTAAGTCTTCCGCTGTTCATAAAAGATTTGCATCTAAGGAGTCAAAGAATTGTGAAAATGTTCAAAAACTTAAACCTAAAAATCAAAAGACCAAACTCTCAAATCAAAAACAACAGATTAACCTGCCAACTTCTAAATCTAAACAAGGATCAAATGTGGGATCCACATCTAGGGTTAATCATCAGTTCTTTAATTCTTCATAAAGGTACTGTGACATTTGTGACATGTATAATCATAACACATCTGAATGTTATTTTAACAAATACAGTCACATTTGTGATATGACAAATCACACAACTGCTGAGTGTTATTTCAATAAATATTGTGCCTTGTGTGATGAAAGAAATCATAATACTGAAGATTGTTACTTCAGAAAGAACTCGCCAAGGAATGAATATGTTCATCCACGATTTCAAAGAAATCAAAACAATGGTTTTCAAGGTTTATCACAACAACCTTCCTTAGGCTTGAGATCTCTCAGAAGAATCAATTCTGATTATGATGATCATTATACTGGGAGAACAAAACAGTATACACAAGGAAATTTCATTCCACGATCTGTGAGAATGAACAATGGAACATTTCCCAAGTAAAATTTTTTTAAGAATGTTTCAACGAATTGTTCAAAATTTCTTGATGAGGATCTTGAAAATAGATTTAATGCTTTGAGGATCAAATAAAATAAAGATAATCAGAAATTTGTCAGAAAAAGAACTGATAATTCTAAATATCAAACGAAACCTGACATGAATAAACTCCATTTTAAGTAGTTTACCATTGTTGATAAGTATGGCAAGCCCAAGACCATCTCAGCTTGGGTTGATAACTCAACTTAATTATCTTTGAAATGCAGGTATGCCCAAAAAGACCAATAAACACGTGGTATGTTGATAGTGGGTGTAGCCGGCATATGACAGGCAATCATGCCTTACTTCAAGACTTTAAGATGAAAGATGGTACACATGTAGCATTTTGAGGTGATGCAGGTGGAAAGATTACTGGAGAAGGAACAGTATCAAATGGGATTATTAGCTTTGATAAAGTCAACTACTGTGCTCAGTTGAACTTTAATCTTTTAAGTGTTTCCCAAATTTGTGATAAATCATATTCTGCTTTATTTGATGACTCTCATTGTTACATTTTAAAGCCAGGTTTTCAGATTAGCAAGGAATGAGTAGTTGTTAAAGCTGTTCGTGATCGAGATGTATACAAACTAGATATGTCTCAAGTTGATCCTTCAACAGAAACAACTTGCCTAATTGCTCAAGTATCAAATGATGAAAGTCAGCTTTGGCATAGACGTCTCGGACATTCTAACTTCAAAAACATGAACAAGCTTGCTGCAGGATATCATGTAGTAGGCATTCCAACAAAGAAGTTTGCTACATCAGATCTCTTCAAAGCATGTTTGAAAGGGAAACAACATCGAGCATCTTATAAGTCCAAGCTGATAAACTCAAATTCCAAGCCTCTACAGATGTTGCACATGGATCTATTCGGTCCAGTAAACGTGCAAAGTATTGGAAAGAAATCTTACTGTTTAGTTATCATTGATGACTTTACAAGATTTACTTGGGTTTTCTTTTTGCATGCTAAATCTGAAACGGCTGAATTATTAAAAAAGTTTATCATTAAAGTAGAAAATCAATTAGATCAAAATATAAAAATCATTCGAAGTGATAATGGAACAGAATTTAAAAATGCTAATGTTGACATGTTCTGTGCAGGAAAAGGAATTGCTCATCAGTTCAGTGCTCCTAGAACTCCACAACAAAATGGAGTTGCTGAAAGGACTAACAGAACATTGATTGAGGCAGCTCGTGCAATGCTAGCAGATGTGAAGATTCCAATCACCTTCTGGGATGAAGCCATATCCACTGCATGTTTTGCTCAGAATCGTACTCTATTAGTGAAAGATAAACAGAAAACTCCTTATGAGTTGATGTTTGGCAGGAAACCAAACATAGATTTTCTTAAATCTTTTGGTTGTCCGGTTTTGATTTTAAACTCAAATGATTAGATTGGAAAATTTGAAGCAAAATCTAATGATGGATTTTTTCTTGGATATTCATCAGTTTCAAAAGCATTTAGAGTTTATAACTCTAGAAAGAATGTTATTACTGAAACATTCAATGTTAAATTCCTTGAAAATTCATTTCCATCAGTTGCAAATGGTTCAGCTTGGTTATTTAATTTAGATTCTTTGTCAAACTCATTCAATTCTAACCTGTTCGAATCCTCGTGTGTCAACAGGAAACAGGTAGGAGATCTTGGATCTTTCAGTGATGATTCAGATTTTGATGATATGGATGATTCAAGCCCAGATTACCCATTCTTCTCATTTGTTAAAGATTCTGTGCTCAATTCAAAATCTCATGATCAACAAGCTCAAGAACAACCTCCAGTTTCTCAAAATTCAAATGTTTCTCAACCTATTCCTAATGATGGACCAGAAATTCTACATCCTGAGTCTGGAACTTCATCTATATCTGGAGATGTAGATGTTAATGACAAGCTTGATTATTTTATCAACTCACCGACTCAAGTTCTGAATTTTACTCCACATTCTTCAAACTTGTTGCATCAGCTTTCCAACTTGAACCAGACTAATCTTGATGTGAATGTTCAAGAAGATGAGATCCCAACGTCTCGTGTTCACAAGAAACATCCTATATCATAGATTATTGGTCCTTTGAATGGGAGAACAACGAGAAGTCATTCCAAGCAAGCAAACATTTGCTTATACTCGTGTTTTCTATCTCAAATTGTTCCTAAAAACATTTCTGAAGCGTTACATGATAATAGTTGGATTGAGGCTATGCAAGAAGAGTTATTACAGTTCCGCAAACAGGAAGTGTGGTGTAACACCCACAAATTTTAAAAGAAGAAAAATGAAGAAAAGGAAAGAAAAGCAAAATAACCCAAGTTGTGGATTTGCCTGAAGGAGAAAATGCCATTGGCACAAAATGGTTGTTCAAAAACAAATCAGATGATAGAGGAATTGTTGTTCGAAACAAAGCAAGGCTAGTAGCACAAGGTTACACCCAAGAGGAAGGAGTTGATTATGATGAAGTGTTTGCTCTAGTTGCAAGACTTGAAGCAATTCGTGTCTTCCTAGCATATGCTTCATATATGAAATTCAAGGTGTACCAAATGGATGTTAAAGGCGCTTTCTTGTATGGACCAATCACAAATGATGTGTATGTCAAGCAACCTCAAGGTTTTGAAGATGCTGAAATTCCTCATCATGTGTACAAGCTGAGCAAAGCGTTATATGGTCTACATCAAGCTCCTAGAATCTGGTATGAAACATTGTCACAGCACTTGATCCAAAATGAATACACAAGAGGGAAAATTGATCCGACTTTATTCATAAAAAAGGATGCAGATGATCTCTTATGTGTTCAAGTATATGTTGACGATATCATATTTGGTTCTACAAGTCAGAAATTATGCTCAGAATTTGAAGATATCATGAAATCTCGCTTTCAAATGAGTTCTATGGGAGAAATAAACTTTTTTCTTGGTTTACAAGTTAAACAGTCTGCAGATGGAATTTTTATCAATCAAGAGAAATTTGTTAACAAGCTCTTGAAAAAGTTCAAACTGCAAGATTGTCAATCCATCAGAACTCCAACTGACATTAACACCAAGATTGATCCTGATCCAAAAGGAAAATCAATTGACCAAACTCTATACAGATCTATGATTGGATCTTTGATGTATCTTACTGCATCTAGACCTGATATAATGTATGCTGTTTGTGTTTGTGCCAGGTATCAATCAGACCCGAAGGAATCTCACCTTATCGCTGTCAAACGCATATTCAGATATCTCAAAGGAAAACCGGCTCTAGGGTTATGGTATCCTTATGAAGGAAACTTCGAGTTACATGGATATACTGATAGTGATTATGGGGAATGTTGTCAAGATAGAAAATCTACAACGGATGGTTGTTAGTTTTTGGGTCCCAGATTAGTCTCATGGCAGTGTAAGAAACAAACAAATGTCTCAGTCTCAACTGCAGAAGCTGAGTACATAGCTGCATCAGCAGGATGTTCTCAAATTCTTTGGTTACAAAACCAACTGTTGGATTATGGGTTCAATTTTCTTAAAACTCCAATTTACATTGATAACACCGCTGCTATGTTTATAACAGGTAATCCTGTCCAACATTCAAAAACAAAGCATATCGAAATTCGATATCATTTTCTCAGAGATAACTCTGAAAAAGGTTTAATCATTTTGATTCAAATATCAACAGAAAAACAATTGGCTGACCTATTTACAAAAGCCTTTTTACCAGAAAGGTTTGAGTATTTGGTTGAGTCTATTGGTCTTATTAACCATATTGAAAATTGATTTTGATGGTTCAAAATGAATATAACCCTCCCTTCTTTTAATAAGAAAAATAAAGAGAAATTGTCAAAATTAACTGCCTGATTGTATATATTGTGTGTGTAAAGAAAAAGCAAATACAAAACTAGAAAAGTGCAAAATCAAAATAGAAAAATATAAAATAAAAATACAAAAATATATTTTATTATTTCAGGATTGAATCTACCATTGCAATATGTGAGAAATGATAGTAAATCAGTTTTAATCAGTTGCATTCTTCACTCGTTAATAAAGTCTGACGTGATCAGATATGATGTGCTGGTAAACTCTTGTAATTATACTGAAAAAGTAGATTCTTGTGATTTAACTAAATCATTATGCATTTGTGTGTATCCGTCTTAGTTCTAATGAGTGGTATTGACTTTTCTGATTGTGTGCTTGTCAAGTTACAAACTCACACCTGGTGATGATATGATTAACCATGAGATCTGTTTACAGCATCTGTTCACTTCTTTGTTATGAGTCATCATAGACCTGAAGTGACGAGGTATCCTCTGTTGTAAGTCATTACAGACCTGGATATTCTCACCTGATGCAAAAGATGCCAATGTGCACAAACTATTCAAAAGTCCAAAAATGGATATAAACATGAGATCTGGTTATTCATATATGTCAGGTTTTTAAGCTGAGAAAAAGTGCTTGTTTGCATTACTTAACGAAGGTCAGACTCTCTAAGTCTAATACTGGATCACATAATGTCATATCTAATCAAAGCAAATCAATCCAAGAATTGAAAAAGTAGGTGTGCTGATACTTTGCCAAAGTACTTATTGTCTGTCCTTAGATCTAGTGTCTCCTCTGCTGCGGGAACGCTGACCTGGAACACACCTGATCAGGATTTAATCATTGTCTATGACTATCCATATTTTTTTTGGTTAATGTGCTGATTGTTTACTGATATGATCTCACTGCAGGCATGTGATTTATTATAAGTATAGTGTAGAGTTTTATTCTGCTTTATTTTAATTTTTGCATGATTTTCTGTGTGCAGGCATGTTGATAATGACTGTTTTGTCTTTCTTTTTCATCAATTAAATAAACTTCTAAGTTTGTGAACTTAAAAGTTTAGGGGGAGTAAAGATTGAAAAAGAATTTCAAAATAAATGATTGAATGATGAAAAGGATGATGTTAAACGTTTACAAGTATGTGTGTGTTTGATATGATTCAAAAATGAACCTGAAAAGAATTCAAATTAAGTTGAAATGTGGAAAAGCTTCTTGCAATAAAAAAAATAAATAAAGATCTGAGATTATTTGTAATTTTTGAAAATTTCAAAAGTTTGAGACTAAAATGACAGGAAATTAATTGAGAAATAAAAGGTATAATTTGAGTGAAATAAATTTTTGAATGATAAAAGTCAAAAAGTCAAAGATTTTTAAAGTCAAAAAGTCAAACTTTGACCAGGTTGAAATTTTATGATGAACAGTGAAAATCTTCAAAATTAGGGTTTGGATGAATTAGGTGAAGAAATGCCAAGTGTTAGACGTATGGAAAGGTCTCATACGCCTGAACAGTGGTCAAAAGTCTAATTCAGGAGTATGATGATATTTCAGGAATATATATAAGTGTTGGGCGTTTTGTTTCAACTCATGCGCTTAAACAGTTGTCATAAGTCTGAAAATTTGGTTAAGTAATGGGCATTTCAAACAAACTCATGCGCCTAAAAAGTACCAGACTTTCCATGTTGAAAATATTCCAAGTGTAGAAGCTTTGAAAGTCCATGCGCCTAAACAGTTCTTATATGAACTAAAGGTTCATGAAATTGTCCAAGTGTTAGGCGTTTCAGGCTAGGTCATGCGCCTGAACAGTTCTCATGCGCCTAAACAGTGCTCATGCGTCTGAACAGTGTCCATGCACCTAAGTCCTTTCTGATGAAAATCTGACCAAGTGAGTTCATACGTCTCAACAGTATTAATACGCCTGTACAGTTGTCATGCGCCTAAACCTCATGCGTCTCTACAGTGGTCATACGCCTTCACAGTGGTCATGCGCCTAAGAGTTTTTCACACTTATATAAATTCAACACTTGATAGAATCTCATTTCACTCGTTCATTCACACTGATACTCTGTTCTTATTCATTCATCCGACGATTATCATCTTCATATTTCATACTGATTTACTGAAATCATTGTGACATTTAGGTATAAACTTTGATGCTAAACAACATATTGAGTTCAAATCATCAAAACACAAAACATTTAACATACATTTGATTGGGCGTATGAACCCTATTCGGCGTTCGAACCCTAAGGGTTTAAGAAATTTGAAATTTTCAGATTAAATGTGTTAAATTGTTCAAAATTGAATCTAAAATTGTTAAATACATGTGTTTGCGACCTGATTGACATCATCAAAACTCAATTTCATCACAAAAAATTTCTTGATGATTTTGTGTTCATCAGTCGAATAAAATAATAATAAAAATTTAAAAATGAAATGAATCGACAAAATTGAAGTTTTAATAAAATTTTAATTTTAATCATCAAAAACATCTCTTAAATCTCATAAATCAAAAAGAAACGAATTACTTAGTGATTATAAATTTTTAAAACTTGAACTTAACCGTAAGTGTTTCAAACACTTAGAAAATTTTGAATAAAATTGATCAAGTTTTAACAATTTAAAATCTATTAAGTAAAATTTTGAAAACATATTGTTATATGTTACTTGGTTTTAATCTCAAATTATTAATTGATTTATATCCAATACAATTGAGTAATGAGTATATCAAATACTTAGAAAATTTCTAATTATTATTGGATAAAAATTGATAAATCATTATGAGATTTACATCAATGTAATACATTCATTCTTATATTGTTTCTTTGTAAATGACAGATGGCAGAACTCAAGTTTGAGCCCAAGCATAATGTAGCTGTTTTCTTAAATGAAGAAGTTAGAGAGGCTACTGGATATGAAGAAATGATCAGATTCTTGTTGAGAACAAGATATGTGTATGCTATGTGTGCTCGTCCTGTCATATATTCAAGGCTGATTAAAAGATTCTGGAGGACAGCAGAGATTGAAAGAGATGAAGAAGGCAAGAAAGTGCTGAGCGGATTTGTAACTGGTGATAGAATGATAGAAGTATCTGAAGAGTCAATCAGAGAAGCATTAAGACTGGGTGAAAATAATGCACAAGATTTGGCAGAATTTACTTTCAATGAGTGCAGAGATACTTTCATGATGATGGGTCACCCAGATTACTTTCCAAAGAAACAATTCTTCAGAGCCAGAGTTTTTAACCACTGGAAACTTCTGTGCTATATATTTCAACATTGTATGTCTAAAAGGAGTGCAGGATGGAACTCATTTCCTGTTGATATAGCTTCTCCTATTGTTGCATTGGCAACAAACAGAAGGTTTAATATGGCAAGATGGATTATGAATGGGTTCTTATTCAATTTGGAGAAAGTAAATTGGAATAAATATCTGATGTATCCAAGATTCCTGCAAATAATTATAAATGTAGAACACCCTGATTTTCATGTATATGGGGTAAATGGTGAAAGACTGGATTTAGAACACATGTCTGAAACTGTGTACAAAAGATTATCTGTTGTTACCGGAGCCTAGAACATTCAAATGTTTGATTACATGAGGGCAGTAGATAGAGATGAAGTAGACATCAATCAAGATCGCTTTCATTTAATTGAGGACGAACCAGTTAATCCAAATGATTTGATTGAAGATGTTATTCAAGAAGTTGTTGAAGAAGAAGAGGAAGATGACGATGATGAAGATGAGCAAGATGGTGATGAAAGCTCATCAAGTGATGATGATAATGATGATGATGCTAATGTTGGTGAGAATGTTGAAGAAACCATTCAAGATGTTGATAGTGAGGAAACTATGTCTGATGAAATAAATGAAAATGTTGATGATGATGAAACTGAAATGAATGAGCAAGCAGAAAATGAAGAGTTTGAAGTTGATAATGAAAATGTTGATGAAAGTTTAGATCAAAATCAGACATTTGATTTTGATTACATTAATGCAATATTATCTGAACCTATAAATGTAACCTCTGAAGATTTGCAAGAGGAACATATAGTTATTGTGGATGAAAGTATAAGGAAACAAACTCAAAACGCAACTGTGCAAAGTGAAGATGACAGTGATAACGAATTAATTGATGAGTTGAAAGTTAAGAATGAAAAACAAGAAGAATTGATTAAGAAGCTTCAAGAAGAGAATGATGTATTAAAAGCTGAGGTTGATAAGAAAGATTTGATAGTAGCTGATCTTGAAGAGAAAGTAAAAAGATTGAATGAAGAAGTTGAAAGATTGAAAGAGAACTTAAAGGAGATAGAGATAGAATCAGAATCAGAAGTGGAGATAATTGAAAAGATCTCTGAAGCTGGTAAAGGAAAAAGGAAGATTGATGAAGTGATTATAGATGCATCTGCTACTCCATCTAAAATTCAGAAAACTGTAGATGAAACAGTGTATATTGATGAAGAAAATGTGCAACAGCAAATTGAAGCTTTAGATGACATTGACTCTGAATTTAATGATGATTGGTACAACGAAGTACTTGAAGATGAAGATGTGTGTGAACTTGTTGAATCTCCAATTCAAAACATTCAAGATGATGTCCCAATTGACTTTGAAGATAAATATAATTACCTTGTTAAGAATAAGTATAATCATGTATTTTTGGATGGGTTAACAGTTTCTCAAATAAATGAAGAATATGAGAAATGCGTGTTAGCTGAATCAACTACTCCGGTGGATCCAAATGAAATTTGTATAGAACATGGAGAATGGACACCGATGAGTGAGAGCATAAATGTTGATGATATTCTTGTGTCTGAATTGCACTGGAGATCACCAAAAGAACAAGAATTTTGAAACCACAAGAGATAAAGTCTATGGAGCTTGTGAAGAAGAGTCATGAACAGAGACAAGAGTTGATGAAAATGTTTCCAGAGAAAGAAAATCAAGCTTATCAAGTCTCAATTGATCAAAAACAACTGTGGAACAAAGCAAGATCTGCTGGTGATATAGTGAGGAATGTGTTGCAAACAGGACAATCAATTTCAGAGCTATTAAATGCTATGATTGTGCCTGATAATACTAAAGAAGTGAAGATTGTTGCATGGAAGTACGATGAAGTATTTGATGCATTTTTGATCAAGAGATTAAATGCTATCTGTGATGTGTTTCATTTTTACTCTAGTATTATTGCTCTTCCAGTCCAAGATTTAAAAGAATTACACAAGTTACCTCTAATTAATCCAACCAAGTCATCAAGAGGAGAAAACTTTGTGAAACTTTTGGATTATGGAATCTCAAGAATGTCATCCTTTCTGAAAACAAGATGTGATCAAGAAGATAAGTTGTATTTCCACTCTTTAAAGAAAAGAAAGAAAGGAGAATCAAGCTCATCAGAAAAAGAAAGCTATCCGGAGACATTCAGTGACAAATATTTTGATAAAGTAACCAATCCAGGATTGAAGGTGATAGATGGTACCCAAACTTCAAAACCTATTCTTAGATGGTTTTATGATTCAGAATCATTTCAATTGATGTTGGTACGGAATGAAGATGATTGGGACAAGGACATGATAAGTTTGTTTGGAGTGTTTGAGTTGAAACTTTTGCATCCAAGTTACATTTCATTTTTGTCAAATCAAAAGTTTGAAAGAGTGTCATCTGAAGCAGCTGAAAATGATAGAAAGTATTTCTTGACAATAATTAAAGTGATGAATGCAGCCATGGAGCGAATTTCGTTGAGGAAAGCTCTGGCTTATGCGAATATTATCAAGAAAGATGTACATAATATAGAATTTATGAGAATATCAAGCAAAGGAGTGTTAGAGATACATACAAAGGATAATCAAGATCTATTAGAATTTTATGCAAATATTGACATTGCAGGGTTGTCAAAAGAAACCTTGATGGTAATGGATGCTATGGAAATAAAGACAAATGAATCAAAGCCTGTACAAGGCATTTTGGCAGCAAAATTCAAGTCTGCAATAAAGAAAGCTTTAAAAGATATAGAGATATATAAAGAAAAGCCGATGTTCAAAATCAAAGAAGAACCTGAAGATTTTTTTGACTGAAGACTATGCAAATCTTAGGGGGAGTATTGTTGGAGCTCTTGAAGATTAGCATTTAGTCTTTAGATTTTGTTTTTGTCATAGTATAGGGACTTATTGTGTAAATATATGTTCCTTAGTTTCATTGTTAGTATAAATAGGAAATTGTTTATATGTGCAGGTAGACTTTTAAAGAATTTTAGTTAGAACTCTTTCTGTACATTGTATCCGATTGCAAATTGCTTTCAATGAAATTACTGTGAATTTTTGAAGTATTTTGCTCTTGTTGATTACTTTGTGCTTATAATTGATCTTTACATTACAATATCATCATAGATCGATCCATTTGAACCTATCATAAACCTGTGGAGTTGTTGAGGAACCGATTCACCCTAAATATGATAGAATGTTTCATATTGGGAGCGAAGGGTATCCTTCCTTATGCTTCTGATTTCATCATTCCCTTCACAGAGAGTATGCAAAATCTTCCATAAGGAATTTGCTGTTTTGTAGTTCTCACACTTGATTAGTATATCTTCAGGTAAAGCCATACTGAGTAAACGGTATGCTCTAATATCGACTTTAACCTTTTTAACATCCTCAGGTGATAGATCTTTTGTATTTATGGGTTGATTATTGTCTTTATAATCCGTTCCAAGAGCTGGTGGAATATAAGGACTTTCAGTTACTGATACCCACAAATCAGAATCAGTGTAGTTCACATGATTCCTGAATTTGATTTTCCAGGATTTAAAATCCGCTTTAGTTTCCAACTTTGGGGGTTGGAATGATGATCCACCAAAAGAGTTACTCATTTTGGTTAATGTATTAATTTTCAACTAAAACAGAATTCTTTTTGCAATGAACTAATTAATGACAAACTCTTAATTATCGAATAATTAAGTTGTTGCAGTCACAAATCAGTCAATCCTCTTAATGATTATTAAGATTAATATCAAATCCAGAATGTTTGTTGATATGTTTTTGTTCAATTGAACTGAACAATTGTTGATTATCAATCAATAACACAGATCTACGTATCAATTAATGAGAATGTAGAATAATGTTAACCGAGCAATGTAACAGTACTCGCTGAACGATAAATCATAGTTTGATTGTTTTAAATTGATTTAAATCAAAACGTTGAGTATAATGCCTTTGTTAGATATCGATAAGCCTAACTCAACTTATATGTTGATCAGTTCATTCTATAACACTCTTGAATCTGGGTTACAAACTCTCAAGACGTTATTAACACTTAAAAGCAATTTTACTCAAAACCAATAGATCTGGTCAGAAAACTGATAGATCAAATGATATAAACAATTAATCAAACAAATCTAACACTGATAGATCAATGGATCTAAATCAATGAGCACAAGGCGCTGATACCACCTGTGAATCCAAGGATCGCAATCAGGAATTATTAGGTTAGACTTAGTTCGAACAATGATCGCAGAATTATCACTATTCGTTGTTTGATTGATTGAAAATGAAATAACAATTTCAGTAATAAGTAATAATGAATAACAGAACAATTAAGTGCAATGAATGAACAAATACGATTTGATTCAAAAGTATTTCATTAAAAACAGATTAATGATTACAGAAGAACAAATAATAATTGATAATGATCACGGTTGCTATGTTTCTATTGATGATTTTGGTGTAAATGATGTTGCGGCTGCTAGGGTTTGATCGTGATTGATTGATGTATTGTTAGGTATTCGGCTGTTTCCATAAGTGTGAGCCTATGCCTTGTATTTATAGGCTCAGGAATTTACTGTTAGGGTAACAGTGAATTTCTTGGAAACAGTAACTTTCTTATTGTGGTAAGAAAGTTACTCAGAGAATATTATGATGTGACAAATTCTCTGACTGAGATAAAGTCGTTCGTAGGAGTTGACTTTATTACATCACTCAGAGTTTGACTTGTTGACTTGAAGTACTTGGTGAAGTACATGTAAGTGTTGGTCTTCCGTAGGAGTTAGGCCTTCCGTAGGAGTCTTCACTTGGTAGACTTCATCCGCAACAAGTTGTTCTTCCGCAGAAGATCCCCGGATGCACTTTACTTTGTTTCAGAAGATTATCTACGGAAGAACAAAAATGTTTATCCGTAGGTGTTTCTTACACTTAGTCAATTTTGTGAAATTGACTAAGTATACTGTTAAACCTGCAATCACACATATAAATCTACACAATTATGGATTAACCTATACATATAAAGCATACATTAAGATAATGATTTACAAAAGTTTATTACAAAAGATTGATTAAAGTTATAAGCCTATACCATGTATCTAGACCTATCAGGACTAGACTCAACAAAGTATTCACGAAAGCTTAACTAAAAACATAGGAAATGAGCTAGTTATACAAAAATATTAAACTAGAATACTTCTCGTATTGTTAGCTTTTTTGCTTTTCATGACAACCTCCAATGCTATGGAGTTTTGATTATCTAACCATCTCAACACACTCCAGAACCAATCAAATCACCTTTGATTATAATAATCATTGGAATCACACTAATTAATCAAAAATGGACCATAGCGTCTATTGTTTGAATCAAAACCAAAATCAAACACGAAACCACACGAATGACTCTAGAAATCAATCCATCCTACCCAAAACTCATCAAGAACACTCCACATCTAACTTCGAACAATCTTGCCTCAAAAATCTATTGAATCTATCCAAATGACAACTTTCGATCCATGCAATCCTTTATTGACCATGAAAGAAAGGAACACAAGTTTTAAATGACAAGAAACGACTCGTATTGACTCAATAAGAATCAAGAAACACATTACAGTGGCGGAATGAAACTATGCATGCGTAATAAGAAAACGCAACGTGGGATCGATTAAAAAGAAGTCAATCAATGTACCACGTCCAAGTAAATAAGATTTGCTTGTATTGTATTCTAAATTGTATAGATATAGATTAGTGAATTCAAAGTATTCGCGAAAGCTTAACTAAATACATAGGAAATGAGCTAGTTATACAAAAATATTAAACTAGAATAATTCTAGTATAGTTAGCTTTTTGCTTTTCGTGACAAACTCCAATGCTATGGAGCTTTGATTATCTAACCATCTCTACACACTCCAGAATCAATCTAACCACATTTGATTATAATAATCATTGGAATCACACCAATTAATCAAAAATGCACCATAGTGTCTCTTGTTTGAATCAAAACCAAAAACGAACACGAAACCACACGAATGACTCTAGAAATCAATCCATCCTACCCAAAACTCATCAAGAACATTCCACATCCAACTTCGAACAATCTTGCCTCAAAAATCTATTAAATCTATCCAAATGACAACTTTCGATCCATAGAATCCATTATTGACCATGAAGGAAAGGAACACAAGTTTTAATGACAAGAAACGACTCGTATTGACTCAATAAGAACCAAGAACAAATTTTAGTGGGGAATGAAACTATGCATGCGTAACAAGAAAATGCAATGTGGGATCGATTAAAAAGAAGTCAATCAACGTACCACGTCAAAGTAAATAAGATTTGCTTATATTTTATTCTAAATTGCGTAGATATAGATAAGTGAAATCAAAGTATTCACGAAAGATTAACTAAATACATAGGAAATGAGCTAGTTATACAAAAATATTAAACTACAATACTTCTCGCATTGATAGCTTTTTGCTTTTCGTGATAAACTCCAAGGCTATGGAGTTTTGATTATCTAACCATCTTAACAAACTTCAGAACCAATCTAATCACATTTGATTATAATAATCATTTGAATCACACTAATTAATCACAAAAGGACCATAGCGTGTATTGCTTGAATCAAAACACAAACCGAACACAAAGCCACACGAATGACACTTCAAATCAATCCATCCTACTCAAAACTCATCAAGAACACTCTATATCCAACTTCGAACACTCTTGCCTCAAAAATCCATAGAATATATCCAAATGACATCTTTCGATCAATGGAATCCTTTATTGACCATGAAGGAAAGGAAAACTAGTTTTAAATGATAGGAACCGACTCGTATTGACTCAGTAAGAATCAAGAAACACATTACATTGGCCGAATGAAGTTATGCATGCATAACAAGAAAAAGCAATGTGTGATCGATTAAAAAGACGTCAATCAACATACCACGTCCAAGTAAATAAGATTTACTTGTATTTTAATCAAAATTTTGTAGATATAAATTAGTCAAATCAAAGTATTCACGAAAGCTGAACTAAACATATAGGAAATGAGCTAGTTATACAAAAATATTAAACTAGAATACTTCTAGCATTGTTAGCTTTTTACTTTTCGTGACAATCTCCAATGCTATGGAGTTTTGATTATCTAACCATCTCAACACACTCTAGAACCAACCTAATCACATTTGATTATAATAATGATTGGAATCGGAATAATTAATCACAAATGGACCATAGCAACTATTGTTTGAATTAAAAACAAAACCGAACACGAAACCACACGAATGACTCTTGAAATCAATCCATACTACCCAAAACTCATCAAGAACACTCCACAACCCACTTCAAACAATATTGCCTCAAAAATCAATTGAATCTGTCCAAATGACAACTTTTGATCCATGGAATCATTTATTGACCATGAAGGAAAGGAACACAAGTTTTAAATGACAAGAAACAACCCGTATTGACTCAATAATAATCAACAAATCAAAAATGGTCAATAGCGTCTATTGTTTGAATCAAAACCAAAACCAACCACGAAACCACACGAATGGCACTTTAAATCAATCTATCCTACCCAAAACTCATCAAGAACACTCCACATCCAACTTCGAACAATCTAGCCTCAAAAATCCTTTGAATCTATCCAAATGACAACTTTCGATCCATGGAATCCTTTATTGACCATGAAGGAAAGGAACACAAGTTTTAAATGACAAGAAACGACTCGTATTGACTCAAAAATAATCAAGAAACACATTACAGTGGCGGAATGAAACTATGCATACGCAACAAGAAAACGCAATGCGTGATCGATTAAATAGAAGTCAATCAACGTACCACATTCAAGTAAATAAGATTTGCTTGTATTTTATTCTAAATTGTGTAGATATAGATTAGTGAAATCAAAGTATTCACGAAAGCTTAACTAAATACATAGGAAATGAGCTAGTTATACTAAAATATTAAACTAGAATACTTCTCGCATTGTTAGCTTTTTGCTTTTCGTGACAACCTCCAATGCTATGCAGTTTTGATTATCTAACCATCTCAACAAACTCCAGAACCAATCTAATCACATTTGATAATAATAATCATTGGAATCGCACCGATTAATCACAAATGGACCATAGCATCTATTGTTTGAATCAAAACTAAAACCAAACACGAAAACACGAATGACTCATCAAATCAGTCCATCCTACCCAAAACTCATCAAGAACACTCCACAACCCACTTCGAACAATCTTGCCTCAAAAATCAATTGAATCTGTCCAAATGACAACTTTTGATCCAAGGAATTCTTTATTGACCAAGAAGGAATGGAACGCAAGTTTTAAATAACAAGAAACGACTCGTATTGACTCAATAATAATCTAGAAACACATTACTGTGGCGGAATGAAGCTATGCATGCGCAACAAGAAAACGCAATGTGTGATCGATTAAATAGAAGTCAATCAACGTACCACGTCCAAGTAAATAAGATTTGCTTGTATTTTATTCTAAATTGTGTTGATATAGATTAGTGAAATCAAAGTATTCACGAAAGCTTAACTAAATACATAGGAAATGAGCTAGTTATACAAAAATATTAAACTAGAATACTTCTCGCATTGTTAGCTTTTTGCTTTTCGTGACAACTTCCAATGCTATGGAGTTTTGATTATCTAACCATCTCAATAAACACCAGAACCAATCTAATCACATTTGATAATAATAATCATTGGAATCGCACCGATTAATCACAAATGGACCATAGCATCTATTGTTTGAATCAAAACTAAAACCAAACGTGAAAACACGAATGACTCATCAAATCAATCCATCCTACCCAAAACTCATCAAGAACACTCCACAACCCACTTCGAACAATCTTGCCTCAAAAATCAATTGAATCTGTCCAAATGACAACTTTTGATCCAAGGAATTCTTTATTGACCAAGAAGGAATGGAACGCAAGTTTTAAATAACAAGAAACGACTCGTATTGACTCAATAATAATCTAGAAACACATTACTGTGGCGGAATGAAGCTATGCATGCGCAACAAGAAAACGCAATGTGTGATCGATTAAATAGAAGTCAATCAACGTACCACGTCCAAGTAAATAAGATTTGCTTGTATTTTATTCTAAATTGTGTTGATATAGATTAGTGAAATCAAAGTATTCACGAAAGCTTAACTAAATACATAGGAAATGAGCTAGTTATACAAAAATATTAAACTAGAATACTTCTCGCATTGTTAGCTTTTTGCTTTTCGTGACAACTTCCAATGCTATGGAGTTTTGATTATCTAACCATCTCAATAAACTCCAGAACCAATCTAATCACATTTGATAATAATAATCATTGGAATCGCACCGATTAATCACAAATGGACCATAGCATCTATTGTTTGAATCAAAACTAAAACCAAACATGAAAACACGAATGACACTTTAAATCAATCCATCCTACCCAAAACTCATAAAGAACACTCCACATCCAACTTCGAACAATCTTGCCTCAAAAATCAATTGAATCCGTCCAAATGACAACTTTCGATCCATGGAATCCTTTATTGACCATGAAGGAAAGGAACACAAGTTTTAAATGACAAGAAACGACTCGTATTGACTCAATAAGAATCATGAAACACATTACATTGGCGGAATGAAACTATGCATGCGTAAGAAGAAAACGCAATGTGCGATCGATTAAAAAGAAGTCAATCAACGTACCACGTCCAAGTAAATTAGATTTGCTTGTATTATATTCTAAATTGTGTAGATATAGATTAGTCAAATCAAAGTATTCACGAAAGGTTAACTAAATACATAAGAAATGAGCTAGTTATACTAAAATATTAAACTAGAATACTTCTCCCATTGTTAGCTTTTCGCTTTTCGTGACAACCTCCAATGCTATGGAGTTTTGATTATCTAACCATCTCAACACACTCAAGAACCAATCTAATCACATTTGATAATAATAATCATTGGAATCAAACCAATTAATCACAAATGAACCATAGCATCTATTGTTTGAATCAAAACTAAAACCAAACACGAAACCACACGAATGACTCTTGAAATCAATCCATCCTACCCAAAACTCATCAAGAACACTCCACAACCGACTTCGAACAATCTTGCCTCAAAAATCCATTGAATCTATCCAAATCACAACTTTCGATATATGGAATCATTTATTGACCATGAAGGAAAGGAACACAAGTTTTAAATGACAAGAAACGACTCGTATTGACTCAATAAGAATCATGAAACACATTACATTGGCGGAATGAAACTATGCATGCGTAACAAGAAAACGCAATGTGTTATCGATTAAAAAGAAGTCAATCAACGTACCACGTCCAAGTAAATACGACTTGCTTTTTTTTATTCTAAATTGTGTAGATATAGATTAGTGAAATCAAAGTATTCACGAAAGCTTAACTAAATACATAAGAAATGAGCTAGTTATACTAAAATATTAAACTAGAATACTTCTCGCATTGTTATCTTTTTTCATGACAACCTCCATTGCTATGAAGTTTTGATTATCTAACCATCTCAACAAACTCCAAAACCAATCTAATCACATTTGATTATAATAATCATTGGAATCACACTAATTAATCAAAAGTGGACCATAGCGTCGATTGTTTGAATCAAAACCAAAACCGAGCACGAAACCACACGAATGACTCTTTAAATCAATCCATCCTACCCAAAACTCATCAAAAACACTCCACATCCAACTTAGAACATTCTTGCCTCAAAAATCTTTTAAATCTATCCAAATGACAACTTTCGATCCATGGAATCATTTATTGACTATGAAGAAAAGGAACACAAGTTTTAAATGACAAGAAACGACTCGTATTGACTCAATAAGAATCATGAAACACATTACATTGGCGGAATGAAACTATGCATGCGTAACAAGAAAACGCAATGTGTGATCGATTAAAAAGAAGTCAATCAACGTACCACGTCCAAGTAAATAAGATTTGCTTGTATTTTATACTAAATTGTGTAGATATAGATTAGTGAAATCAAAGTTTTCACGAAAGCTTAACTAAATACATAGGAAATGAGCTAGTTATACTAAAATATTAAACTAGAATACTTCTCGCATTGTTAGCTTTTTGCTTTTCGTGACAACCTCCAATGCTATGGAGTTTTGATTATCTAACCATCTCAACACACTCTAGAACCAATCTAATCACATTTGATAATAATAATCATTGGAATCGCACCAATTAATCACAAATGGACCATAGCATCTATTGTTTGAATCAAAACTAAAGTCAAACATGAAACCACACGAATGACTCTTGAAATCAATCCATCCTACCCAAAACTCATCAAGAACACTCCACAACCGACTTCGA
This sequence comes from Flaveria robusta, assembly GCA_025506415.1. NCBI lineage: Eukaryota > Viridiplantae > Streptophyta > Magnoliopsida > Asterales > Asteraceae > Flaveria > Flaveria robusta. The sequence continues at coordinate 12,362,826 of CM046464.1, read as the reverse complement.
ACAATCTTGCCTCAAAAATCCATTGAATCTATCCAAATAACAACTTTCGATCCATGGAATCCTTTATTGACCATGAAGGAAAGGAACACAAGTTTTAAATGACAAGAAACGACTCGTATTGACTCAATAAGAATCAAGAAACACATTACATTAGCGGAATGAAACTATGCATGCGTAACAAGAAAACGCAATGTGTGATCGATTAAAAAGAAGTCAATCAACGTACCACGTCCAAGTAAATAAGATTTGCTTGTATTTTATACTAAATTGTGTAGATATAGATTAGTGAAATCAAAGTATTCACGAAAGCTTAACTAAATACATAGGAAATGAGCTAGTTATACTAAAAAATAAAACTAGAATATTTCTCGCATTGTTAGCTTTTTGCTTTTCGTGACAACCTCCAATGCTATGGAGTTTTGATTATCTAACCATCTCAACACACTCTAGAACCAATCTAATCACATTTGATAATAATAATCATTGGAATCGCACCAATTAATCACAAATGGACCATAGCATCTATTGTTTGAATCAAAACTAAAGTCAAACATGAAACCACACGAATGACTTTTGAAATCAATCCATCCTACCCAAAACTCATCAAGAACACTCCACAACCGACTTCGAACAATCTTGCCTCAAAAATCTATTGAATCTATCCAAATAACAACTTTTGATCCATGGAATCCTTTATTGACCATGAAGGAAAGGAACACAAGTTTTAAATGACAAGAAACGACTCGTATTGACTCAATAAGAATCAAGAAACACATTACAGTGGTGGAATGAAACTATGCATATACAACAAGAAAATGCAATGTGTGATCGATTAAAAAGAAGTCAATCAACGTACCACGTCCAAGTAAATAAGACTTGCTTGTTTTTTATTCTAAATTGTGTAGATATAGATTAGTGAAATCAAAGTATTCACGAAAGCTTAACTAAATACATAGGAAATGAGCTAGTTATACAAAAATATTAAAATAGAATACTTCTCGCATTGTTAGCTTTTTGCTTTTCGTGACAACCTCCAATGCTATGGAGTTTTGATTGTCTAACCATCTCAACACACTCTAGAACCAATCTAATCACATTTGAATAATCATTGGAATCGCACCAATTAATCACAAATGGACCATAGCATCTATTGTTTGAATCAAAACTAAAGTCAAACATGAAACCACACGAATGACTCTTGAAATCAATCCATCCTACCCAAAACTCATCAAGAACACTCCACAACCGACTTCGAACAATCTTGCCTCAAAAATCTATTGAATCTATCCAAATAACAACTTTCGATCCATGGAATCCTTTATTGACCATGAAGGAAAGGAACACAAGTTTTAAATGACAAGAAACAACTCGTATTGACTCAATAAGAATCAAGAAACACATTACAGTGGTGGAATGAAACTATGCATATGCAACAAGAAAATGCAATGTGTGATCGATTAAAAAGAAGTCAATCAACGTACCACGTCCAAGTAAATAAGACTTGCTTGTTTTTTATTCTAAATTGTGTAGATATAGATTAGTGAAATCAAAGTATTCACGAAAGCTTAACTAAATACATAGAAAATGAGCTAGTTATACTAAAATATTAAACTAGAATACTTCTCGTATTGTTATCTTTTTTCATGACAACCTCCATTGCTATGGAGTTTTGATTATCTAACCATCTCAACAAACTCCAAAACCAATCTAATCGCATTTGATTATAATAATCATTGGAATCGCACTAATTAATCAAAACTGGACCATAGCGTCGATTGTTTGAATCAAAACCAAAACCGAGCACGAAACCACACGAATGACTCTTTAAATCAATCCATCCTACCCAAAACTCATCAAGAACACTCCACATCCAACTTCGAACATTCTTGCCTCAAAAATCCTTTGAATCTATCCAAATGACAACTTTCGATCCATGGAATCATTTATTGACCATGAAGGAAAGGAACACAAGTTTTAAATGACAAGAAACGACTCGTATTGACTCAATAAGAATCATGAAACACATTACATTGGCGGAATGAAACTATGCATGCGTAACAAGAAAACGCAACGTGTGATCGATTAAAAAGAAGTCAATCAACGTACCACGTCCAAGTAAATAAGATTTGTTTGTATTTTATTCTAAATTGTGTAGATATAGATTAGTGAAATCAAAGTATTCACGAAAGCTTAACTAAATACATAGGAAATGAGCTAGTTATACTAAAATAATAAACTAGAATACTTCTCGCATTGTTAGCTTTTTGCTTTTCGTGACAACCTCCAATGCTATGGAGTTTTGATTGTCTAACCATCTCAACACACTCTAGAACCAATCTAATCACATTTGAATAATCATTGGAATCGCACCAATTAATCACAAATGGACCATAGCATCTATTGTTTGAATCAAAACTAAAGTCAAACATGAAACCACACGAATGACTCTTGAAATCAATCCATCCTACCCAAAACTCATCAAGAACACTCCACAACCGACTTCGAACAATCTTGCCTCAAAAATCTATTGAATCTATCCAAATAACAACTTTCGATCCATGGAATCCTTTATTGACCATGAAGGAAAGGAACACAAGTTTTAAATGACAAGAAACAACTCGTATTGACTCAATAAGAATCAAGAAACACATTACAGTGGTGGAATGAAACTATGCATATGCAACAAGAAAATGCAATGTGTGATCGATTAAAAAGAAGTCAATCAACGTACCACGTCCAAGTAAATAAGACTTGCTTGTTTTTTATTCTAAATTGTGTAGATATAGATTAGTGAAATCAAAGTATTCACGAAAGCTTAACTAAATACATAGAAAATGAGCTAGTTATACTAAAATATTAAACTAGAATACTTCTCGTATTGTTATCTTTTTTCATGACAACCTCCATTGCTATGGAGTTTTGATTATCTAACCATCTCAACAAACTCCAAAACCAATCTAATCGCATTTGATTATAATAATCATTGGAATCGCACTAATTAATCAAAACTGGACCATAGCGTCGATTGTTTGAATCAAAACCAAAACCGAGCACGAAACCACACGAATGACTCTTTAAATCAATCCATCCTACCCAAAACTCATCAAGAACACTCCACATCCAACTTCGAACATTCTTGCCTCAAAAATCCTTTGAATCTATCCAAATGACAACTTTCGATCCATGGAATCATTTATTGACCATGAAGGAAAGGAACACAAGTTTTAAATGACAAGAAACGACTCGTATTGACTCAATAAGAATCATGAAACACATTACATTGGCGGAATGAAACTATGCATGCGTAACAAGAAAACGCAACGTGTGATCGATTAAAAAGAAGTCAATCAACGTACCACGTCCAAGTAAATAAGATTTGTTTGTATTTTATTCTAAATTGTGTAGATATAGATTAGTGAAATCAAAGTATTCACGAAAGCTTAACTAAATACATAGGAAATGAGCTAGTTATACTAAAATAATAAACTAGAATACTTCTCGCATTGTTAGCTTTTTGCTTTTCGTGACAACCTCCAATGCTATGGAGTTTTGATTATCTAACCATCTCAACACACTCCAGAACCAATCTAATCACATTTGATAATAATAATCATTGGAATCGAGCCAATTAATAACAAATTGACCATAGCATCTATTGTTTGAATCAAAACTAAAACCAAATATGAAACCACACGAATGACTCTTGAAATCAATCCATCCTACCCAAAACTCATCAAGAACACTCCACAACCGACTTCGAACAATCTTGCCTCAAAAATCCATTAAATCTATCCAAATAACAACTTTCGATCCATGGAATCCTTTATTGACCATGAAGGAAAGGAACACAAGTTTTAAATGACAAGAAATGACTCATATTGACTTAATAAGAATGAAGAAACACATTACAGTGGTGGAATGAAACTATGCATGTGCAACAAGAAAACGCAATGTGTGATCGATTGAGAAAAAGTCAATCAACGTACCACGTCCAAGTAAATAAGATTTGTTTGTATTTTATTCTAAATTGTGTAGATATAGATTAGTGAAATCAAAGTATTCACGAAAGCTTAACTAAATACATAGGAAATGAGCTAGTTATACTAAAATATTAAACTAGAATACTTCTCGCATTGTTAGCTTTTTGCTTTTCGTGACAACCTCCAATGCTATGGAGTTTTGATTATCTAACCATCTCAACACACTCAAGAACCAATCTAATCACATTTGATAATAATAATCATTGGAATCGAACCAATTAATCACAAATGAACCATAGCATCTATTGTTTGAATCAAAACTAAAACCAAACACGAAACCACACGAATGACTCTTGAAATCAATCCATCCTACCCAAAACTCATCAAGAACACTCCACAACCGACTTCGAACAATCTTGCCTCAAAAATCTATTGAATCTATCCAAATAACAACTTTCGATCCATGGAATCCTTTATTGACCATGAAGGAAAGGAACACAAGCTTTAAATGACAAGAAACGACTCGTATTGACTCAATAAGAATCAAGAAACACATTACAGTGGTGGAATGAAACTATGCATATGCAACAAGAAAACGCAATGTGTTATCGATTAAAAAGAAGTCAATCAACGTACCACGTCCAAGTAAATAAGATTTGCTTGTATTTTATACTAAATTGTGTAGATATAGATTAGTGAAATCAAAGTATTCACGAAAGCTTAACTAAATACATAGGAAATGAGCTAGTTATACTAAAATATTAAACTATAATACTTCTCGCATTGTTAGCTTTTTGCTTTTCGTGACAACCTCCTATGCTATGGAGTTTTGATTAACTAACCATCTCAACACACTCTAGAACCAATCTAATCACATTTGATAATAGTAATCATTGGAATCGCACCAATTAATCACAAATGGACAATAGCATCTATTGTTTGAATCAAAACTAAAGTCAAACATGAAACCGCACGAATGACTCTTGAAATCAATCCATCCTACCCAAAACTCATCAAGAACACTCCACAACCGACTTCGAACAATCTTGCCTCAAAAATCTATTGAATCTATCCAAATAACAACTTTCGATCCATGGAATCCTTTATTGACCATGAAGGAAAGGAACACAAGTTTTAAATGACAAGAAACGACTCGTATTGAGTCAATAAGAATCAAGAAACACATTACAGTGGTGGAATGAAACTATGCATATGCAACAAGAAAATGCAATGTGTGATCGATTAAAAAGAAGTCAATCAACGTACCACGTCCAAGTAAATAAGACTTGCTTGTTTTTTATTCTAAATTGTGTAGATATAGATTAGTGAAATCAAAGTATTCACTAAAGCTTAACTAAATACATAGGAAATGAGCTAGTTATACTAAAATATTAAACTAGAATACTTCTCGCATTGTTATCTTTTTTCATGACAACCTCCATTGCTATGGAGTTTTGATTATCTAACCATCTCAACAAACTCCAAAACCAATCTAATCGCATTTGATTATAATAATCATTGGAATCGCACTAATTAATCAAAACTGGACCATAGCGTCGATTGTTTGAATCAAAACCAAAACCGAGCACGAAACCACACGAATGACTCTTTAAATCAATCAATCCTACCCAAAACTCATCAAGAACACTTCACATCCAACTTCGAACATTATTGCCTCAAAAATCCTTTGAATCTATCCAAATGACAACTTTCGATCCATGGAATCATTTATTGACCATGAAGGAAAGGAACACAAGTTTTAAATGACAAGAAACGACTCGTATTGACTCAATAAGAATCATGAAACACATTACATTGGCGGAATGAAACTATGCATGCGTAACAAGAAAACGCAATGTGTGATCGATTAAAAAGAAGTCAATCAACGTACCACGTCCAAGTAAATAAGATTTGCTTGTATTTTATACTAAATTGTGTAGATATAGATTAGTGAAATCAAAGTATTCACGAAAGCTTAACTAAATACATAGGAAATGAGCTAGTTATACTAAAATATTAAACTAGAATACTTCTCGCATTGTTAGCTTTTTGCTTTTCGTGACAACCTCCAATGCTATGGAGTTTTGATTATCTAACCATCTCAACACACTCAAGAACCAATCTAATCACATTTGATAATAATAATCATTGGAATCGAACCAATTAATCACAAATGAACCATAGCATCTATTGTTTGAATCAAAACTAAAACCAAACACGAAACCACACGAATGACTCTTGAAATCAATCCATCCTACCCAAAACTCATCAAGAACACTCCACAACCGACTTCGAACAATCTTGCCTCAAAAATCTATTGAATCTATCCAAATAACAACTTTCGATCCATGGAATCCTTTATTGACCATGAAGGAAAGGAACACAAGCTTTAAATGACAAGAAACGACTCGTATTGACTCAATAAGAATCAAGAAACACATTACAGTGGTGGAATGAAACTATGCATATGCAACAAGAAAACGCAATGTGTTATCGATTAAAAAGAAGTCAATCAACGTAGCACGTCCAAGTAAATAAGATTTGCTTGTATTTTATTCTAAATTGTGTAGATATAGATTAGTGAAATCAAAGTATTCACGAAAGCTTAACTAAATACATAGGAAATGAGCTAGTTATACTAAAATATTAAACTATAATACTTCTCGCATTGTTAGCTTTTTGCTTTTCGTGACAACCTCCTATGCTATGGAGTTTTGATTAACTAACCATCTCAACACACTCTAGAACCAATCTAATCACATTTGATAATAATAATCATTGGAATCGCACCAATTAATCACAAATGGACAATAGCATCTATTGTTTGAATCAAAACTAAAGTCAAACATGAAACCACACGAATGACTCTTGAAATCAATCCATCCTACCCAAAACTCATCAAGAACACTCCACAACCGACTTCGAACAATCTTGCCTCAAAAATCTATTGAATCTATCCAAATAACAACTTTCGATCCATGGAATCCTTTATTGACCATGAAGGAAAGGAACACAAGTTTTAAATGACAAGAAACGACTCGTATTGAGTCAATAAGAATCAAGAAACACATTACAGTGGTGGAATGAAACTATGCATATGCAACAAGAAAATGCAATGTGTGATCGATTAAAAAGAAGTCAATCAACGTACCACGTCCAAGTAAATAAGACTTGCTTGTTTTTTATTCTAAATTGTGTAGATATAGATTAGTGAAATCAAAGTATTCACTAAAGCTTAACTAAATACATAGGAAATGAGCTAGTTATACTAAAATATTAAACTAGAATACTTCTCGCATTGTTATCTTTTTTCATGACAACCTCCATTGCTATGGAGTTTTGATTATCTAACCATCTCAACAAACTCCAAAACCAATCTAATCACATTTGATTATAATAATCATTGGAATCGCACTAATTAATCAAAACTGGACCATAGCGTCGATTGTTTGAATCAAAACCAAAACCGAGCACGAAACCACACGAATGACTCTTTAAATCAATCCATCCTACCCAAAACTCATCAAGAACACTCCACATCCAACTTCAAACATTCTTGCCTCAAAAATCCTTTGAATCTATCCAAATGACAACTTTCGATCCATGGAATCATTTATTGACCATGAAGGAAAGAAACACAAGTTTTAAATGACAAGAAACGACTCGTATTGACTCAATAAGAATCATGAAACACATTACATTGGCGGAATGAAACTATGCATGCGTAACAAGAAAACGCAACGTGTGATCGATTAAAAAGAAGTCAATCAACGTACCACGTCCAAGTAAATAAGATTTGTTTGTATTTTATTCTAAATTGTGTAGATATAGATTAGTGAAATCAAAGTATTCACGAAAGCTTAACTAAATACATAGGAAATGAGCTAGTTATACTAAAATATTAAACTAGAATACTTCTCGCATTGTTAGCTTTTTGCTTTTCGTGACAACCTCCAATGCTATAGAGTTTTGATTATCTAACCATCTCAACACACACCAGAACCAATCTAATCACATTTGATAATAATAATCATTGGAATCGAGCCAATTAATAACAAATGGACCATAGCATCTATTGTTTGAATCAAAACTAAAACCAAACACGAAACCACACGAATGACTCTTGAAATCAATCCATCCTACCCAAAACTCATCAAGAACACTCCACAACCAACTTCGAACAATCTTGCCTCAAAAATCCATTAAATCTATCCAAATAACAACTTTCGATCCATGGAATCCTTTATTGACCATGAAGGAAAGGAACACAAGTTTTAAATGACAAGAAATGACTCATATTGACTTAATAAGAATCAAGAAACACATTACAGTGGTGGAATGAAACTATGCATGTGCAACAAGAAAACGCAATGTGTGATCGATTGAGAAAAAGTCAATCAACGTACCACGTCCAAGTAAATAAGACTTGCTTTTTTTTATTCTAAATTGTGTAGATATAGATTAGTGAAATCAAAGTATTCACGAAAGCTTAACTAATTACATAAGAAATGAGCTAGTTATACTAAAATATTAAACTAGAATACTTCTCGCATTGTTATCTTTTTTCATGACAACCTCCATTGCTATGAAGTTTTGATTATCTAACCATCTCAACAAACTCCAAAACCAATCTAATTACATTTGATTATAATAATCATTGGAATCACACTAATTAATCAAAAGTGGACCATAGCGTCGATTGTTTGAATCAAAACCAAAACCGAGCACGAAACCACACGAATGACTCTTTAAATCAATCCATCCTACCCAAAACTCATCAAGAACACTCCACATCCAACTTCGAACATTCTTGCCTCAAAAATCTTTTAAATCTATCCAAATGACAACTTTCGATCCATGGAATCATTTATTGACTATGAAGGAAAGGAACACAAGTTTTAAATGACAAGAAACGACTCGTATTGACTCAATAAGAATCATGAAACACATTACATTGGCGGAATGAAACTATGCATGCGTAAGAAGAAAACGCAATGTGCGATTTACTAAAAAGAAGTCAATCAACGTACCACGTCCAAGTAAGTTAGATTTGCTTGTATTATATTCTAAATTGTGTAGATATAGATTAGTGAAATCAAAGTATTCACGAAAGCTTAACTAAATACATAAGAAATGAGCTAGTTATACTAATATATTAAACTAGAATACTTCTCACATTGTTAGCTTTTTGCTTTTCGTGACAACCTCCAATGCTATGGAGTTTTGATTATCTAACCATCTCAACACACTCAAGAACCAATCTAATCACATTTGATAATAATAATCATTGGAATCGAACCAATTAATCACAAATGAACCATAGCATCTATTGTTTGAATCAAAACTAAAACCAAACACGAAACCATATGAATGACTATTGAAATCAATCCATCCTACCCAAAACTCATCAAGAACACTCCACAACTGACTTCGAACAATCTTTCCTCAAAAATCCATTGAATCTATCCAAATAACAACTTTCGATCCATGGAATCCTTTATTGACCATGAAGGAAAGGAACACAAGTTTTAAATGACAAGAAACGACTCGTATTGACTCAATAAGAATCAAGAAACACATTACATTGGCGGAATGAAACTATGCATGCGTACTAAGAAAACGCAATGTGTGATCGATTAAAAAGAAGTCAATCAACGTACCACGTCCAAGTAAATAAGATTTGCTTGTATTTTATACTAAATTGTGTAGATATAGATTAGTGAAATCAAAGTATTCACGAAAGCTTAACTAAATACATAGGAAATGAGCTAGTTATACTAAAATATTAAACTAGAATACCTCTCGCATTGTTAGCTTTTTGCTTTTCGTGACAACCTCCAATGCTATAGAGTTTTGATTATCTAACCATCTCAACACACACCAGAACCAATCTAATCACATTTGATAATAATAATCATTGGAATCGAGCCAATTAATAACAAATGGACCATAGCATCTATTGTTTGAATCAAAACTAAAACCAAACACGAAACCACACGAATGACTCTTGAAATCAATCCATCCTACCCAAAACTCATCAAGAACACTCCACAACCAACTTCGAACAATCTTGCCTCAAAAATCCATTAAATCTATCCAAATAACAACTTTTGATCCATGGAATCCTTTATTGACCATGAAGGAAAGGAACACAAGTTTTAAATGACAAGAAATGACTCATATTGACTTAATAAGAATCAAGAAACACATTACAGTGGTGGAATGAAACTATGCATGTGCAACAAGAAAACGCAATGTGTGATCGATTGAGAAAAAGTCAATCAACGTACCACGTCCAAGTAAATAAGACTTGCTTTTTTTTATTCTAAATTGTGTAGATATAGATTAGTGAAATCAAAGTATTCACGAAAGCTTAACTAATTACATAAGAAATGAGCTAGTTATACTAAAATATTAAACTAGAATACTTCTCGCATTGTTATCTTTTTTCATGACAACCTCCATTGCTATGAAGTTTTGATTATCTAACCATCTCAACAAACTCCAAAACCAATCTAATTACATTTGATTATAATAATCATTGGAATCACACTAATTAATCAAAAGTGGACCATAGCGTCGATTGTTTGAATCAAAACCAAAACCGAGCACGAAACCACACGAATGACTCTTTAAATCAATCCATCCTACCCAAAACTCATCAAGAACACTCCACATCCAACTTCGAACATTCTTGCCTCAAAAATCTTTTAAATCTATCCAAATGATAACTTTCGATCCATGGAATCATTTATTGACCATGAAGGAAAGGAACACAAGTTTTAAATGACAAGAAACGACTCGTATTGACTCAATAAGAATCATGAAACACATTACATTGGCGGAATGAAACTATGCATGCGTAAGAAGAAAACGCAATGTGCGATTTACTAAAAAGAAGTCAATCAACGTACCACGTCCAAGTAAGTTAGATTTGCTTGTATTATATTCTAAATTGTGTAGATATAGATTAGTGAAATCAAAGTATTCACGAAAGCTTAACTAAATACATAAGAAATGAGCTAGTTATACTAATATATTAAACTAGAATACTTCTCACATTGTTAGCTTTTTGCTTTTCGTGACAACCTCCAATGCTATGGAGTTTTGATTATCTAACCATCTCAACACACTCAAGAACCAATCTAATCACATTTGATAATAATAATCATTGGAATCGAACCAATTAATCACAAATGAACCATAGCATCTATTGTTTGAATCAAAACTAAAACCAAACACGAAACCACACGAATGACTATTGAAATCAATCCATCCTACCCAAAACTCATCAAGAACACTCCACAACTGACTTCGAACAATCTTTCCTCAAAAATCCATTGAATCTATCCAAATAACAACTTTCGATCCATGGAATCCTTTATTGACCATGAAGGAAAGGAACACAAGTTTTAAATGACAAGAAACGACTCGTATTGACTCAATAAGAATCAAGAAACACATTACATTGGCGGAATGAAACTATGCATGCGTACTAAGAAAACGCAATGTGTGATCGATTAAAAAGAAGTCAATCAACGTACCACGTCCAAGTAAATAAGATTTGCTTGTATTTTATACTAAATTGTGTAGATATAGATTAGTGAAATCAAAGTATTCACGAAAGCTTAACTAAATACATAGGAAATGAGCTAGTTATACTAAAATATTAAACTAGAATACTTCTCGCATTGTTAGCTTTTTGCTTTTCGTGACAACCTCCAATGCTATGGAGTTTTGATTATCTAACCATCTCAACACACTCTAGAACCAATCTAATCACATTTAATAATAATAATCATTGGAATCGCACCAATTAATCACAAATGGACCATAGCATCTATTGTTTGAATCAAAACTAAAGTCAAACATGAAACCACACGAATGACTCTTGAAATCAATCCATCCTACCCAAAACTCATCAAGAACACTCCACAACCGACTTCGAACAATCTTGCCTCAAAAATCTATTGAATCTATCCAAATAACAACTTTCGATCCATGGAATCCTTTATTGACCATGAAGGAAAGGAACACAAGTTTTAAATGACAAGAAACGACTCGTATTGACTCAATAAGAATCAAGAAACACATTACAGTGGTGGAATGAAACTATGCAAATGCAACAAGAAAATGCAATGTGTGATCGATTAAAAAAAAGTCAATCAACGTACCACGTCCAAGTAAATAAGACTTGCTTGTTTTTTATTCTAAATTGTGTAGATATAGATTAGTGAAATCAAAGTATTCACGAAAGCTTAACTAAATACATAAGAAATGAGCTAGTTATACTAAAATATTAAACTAGAATACTTCTCGCATTGTTATCTTTTTTCATGACAACCTCCATTGCTATGAAGTTTTGATTATCTAACCATTTCAACAAACTCCAAAACCAATCTAATCACATTTCATTATAATAATCATTGGAATCACACTAATTAATCAAAAGTGGACCATAGCGTCGATTGTTTGAATCAAAACCAAAACCGAGCACGAAACCACACGAATGACTCTTTAAATCAATCCATCCTACCCAAAACTCATCAAGAACACTCCACATCCAACTTCGAACATTCTTGCCTCAAAAATCTTTTGAATCTATCCAAATGACAACTTTCGATCCATGGAATCATTTATTGACCATGAAGGAAAGGAACACAAGTTTTAAATGACAAGAAACGACTCGTATTGACTCCATAAGAATCATGAAACACATTACATTGGCGGAATGAAACTATGCATGCGTAACAAGAAAACGCAATGTGTGATCGATTAAAAAGAAGTCAATCAACGTACCACATCCAAGTAAATAAGATTTGTTTGTATTTTATTCTAAATTGTGTAGATATAGATTAGTGAACTCAAAGTATTCACGAAAGCTTAACTAAATACATAGGAAATGAGCTAGTTATACTAAAATATTAAACTAGAATACTTCTCGCATTGTTAGCTTTTTGCTTTTCATGACAACCTCCAATGCTATGGAGTTTTGATTATCTAACCATCTCAACACACTCCAGAACCAATCTAATCACATTTGATAATAATAATCATTGAAATCGAGCCAATTAATCACAAATGGACCATAGCATCTATTGTTTGAATCAAATCTAAAACCAAACACGAAACCACACGAATGACTCTTGAAATCAATCCTTCCTACCCAAAACTCATCAAGAACACTCCACAACCGACTTCGAACAATCTTGCCTCAAAAATCCATTAAATCTATCCAAATAACAACTTTCGGTCCATGGAATCTTTTATTGACCATGAAGGAAAGGAACACAAGTTTTAAATGACAAGAAATGACTCATATTGACTCAATAAGAATCAAGAAACACATTACAGTGGTGGAATGAAACTATGCATGCGCAACAGAAAACGCAATGTGTGATCGATTGAAAAGAAGTCAATCAACGTACCACGTCCAAGTAAATAAGACTTGCTTTTTTTTATTCTAAATTGTGTAGATATAGATTAGTGAAATCAAAGTATTCACGAAAGCTTAACTAAATACATAGGAAATGAGCTAGTTATACTAAAATATTAAACTAGAATACTTCTCGCATTGTTATCTTTTTTCATGACAACCTCCATTGCTATGAAGATTTGATTATCTAACCATCTCAACAAACTCCAAAACCAATCTAATCACATTTGATTATAATAATCATTGGAATCACACTAATTAATCAAAAGTGGACCATAGCGTCTATTGTTTGAATCAAAACCAAAACCGAGCAGGAAACCACACGAATGACACTTTAAATCAATCCATCGTACCCAAAACTCATCAAGAACACTCCACATCCAACTTCGAACAATCTTGCCACAAAAATCCCTTGAATCTATCTAAATGACAACTTTCGATCCATGGAATCCTTTATTGACCACGAAGGAAAGGAACACAAGTTTTAAATGACAAGAAACGACTCGTATTGACTCAATAAGAATCATGAAACACATTACAGTGTCGGAATGAAACTATGCGTGCGTAACAAGAAAGCGCAATGTGTGATCGATTAAAAAGATGTCATTCAACATACCACGTCCAAGTAAATAAGATTTGCTTGTATTTTATTCTAAATTGTGTAGATATAGATTAGTGAAATGAAAGTATTAATAAAAGCTTAACTAAATACATAGGAAATGAGCTAGTTATACAAAGATATTAAACTATAATACTTCTCGCATTCTTAGCTTTTTGCTTTTCGTGACAACCTCCAATGCTATGGAGTTTTGATTATCTAACCTTGTCAACACACTCCAGAACCAATCTAATCACATTTGATTATAATAATCATTGGAATCGCACTAATTAATCACCAATGGACCATAGCATCTATTGTTTGAATCAAAACTAAAACCAAACACGAAACCACACGAATGACTCTTGAAATCAATCCACCCTACCCAAAACTCATAAAGAACACTCCACAACTCACTTCGAACAATCTTGGCTCAAAAATCCATTGTATCTATCCAAATAACAAGTTTCGATCCTTGGAATCCTTTATTGACCATGAAGGAAAGGAACGCAAGTTTTAAATGACAAGAAACAACTCATATTGACTCAATAAGAATCAAGAAACACATTACAGTGGCGAAATAAAACTATGCATTCGTAACAAGAAAACGCAATGTGTGATCGACTAAAAAGAAGTCAATCAACGTACCTCGTCCAAGTAAATAAGATTTGCTTGTATTTTATTCTAAATTGTGTAGATATAGATTAGTGAAATCAAAGTATTCACAAAAGCTTAACTAAATACATAGGAAATGAGCTAGTTATACTAAAATATTAAACTAGAATACTTCTCGCATTGTTAGCTTTTTGCTTTTCGTGACAACCTCCAATGCTATGGAGTTTTGATTATCTAACCATCTCAACACACTCCAGAACCAATGTAATCACATTTGATAATAATATCATTAAAATCACACCAATTAATCACAAATGGATCATAGGATCTATTGTTTGAATCAAAACTAAAACAAAACACGAAACCACACGAATGACTCTTGAAATCAATCCATCATACCCAAAACTCATCAAGAACACTCCACAACCCACTTCGAACAATATTGCCTCAAAAATCAATTGAATTTGTCCAAATGACAACTTTTGATCCATGAAATACTTTATTGACCATGAAAGAAAGGAACACAAGTTTTAAATGACAAGAAACGACTCTTATTGACTCAATAATAATCAAAAAACACATTATAGTGGCAGAATGAAACTATGCATGCGCAACAAGAAAACGCAACGTGTGATCGATTAAAAAGAAGTCAATCAACGTACCACGTCCAAGTAAATAAGATTTGCTTGTATTTTATTCTAAATTATTTAGATATAGATTATTGAAATAAAAGTATTCATGAAAGCTTAACTAAATACATAGGAAATGAGCTAGTTATACTAAAATATTAAAGTAGAATACTTCTCGCATTGTTAGCTTTTTTCATCACAACCTCCAATGCTATGGAGTTTTTATTATCTAACCATCTCAACAAACTCAAAAACCAATCTAACCACATTTGATTATAATAATCATTGGAATTGCACTAATTAATCAAAAATGGACCATAGCGTCTATTGTTTGAATCAAAACCAAAACCGAGCACGAAACCACACGAATGACACTTTAAATTAATCCATCCTACCCAAAACTCATCAAGAACACTCCACATGCAACTTCGAACAATCTTGCCTCAAAAATCCTTTGAATCTATCCAAATGAAAACTTTCGATCCATGGAATCCATTATTGACCATGAAGGAAAGGAACACAAGTTTTAAATGACAAGAAACGACTCGTATTGACTCAATAAGAATCATGAAACACCTTGCAGTGTTGGAATGAAACTATGCATGCGTAACAAGAAAACGCAATGTATGATCGATTAAAAAGATGTCAATCAACGTACCACGTCCAAGTAAATAAGATTTGCTTGTATTTTATTCTAAATTGTGTAGATATAGATTAGTGAAATCAAAGTATTCACGAAAGCTTAACTAAATACATAGAAATTGTGCTAGTTATACTAAAATATTAAACTAGAATACTTCTCGCATTGTTAGCTTTTTGCTTTTCATGACAACCTCCAATGCTATGGAGTTTTGATCTTCTAACCATCTCAACAAACTACAAAACCAATCTAATCACATTTGATTATAATAATCATTGGAATTGCACTAATTAATCAAAAATGGACCACAGCGTCTATTGTTTGAATCCAAACCAAAACCGAGCACAAAACCATACGAATGACTCTTTAAATCAATCCATCCTACCCAAAACTCATCAAGAACACTTAACATCCAACTTCAAACAATCTTGCCTCAAAAATCTTTTGAATCTATCCAAATGACAACTTTCGATCCATGGAATCCTTTATTGACCATGAAGGAAAGGAACACAAGTTTTAAATGACAAGAAACGACTCGTATTGAATCAATAATAATCATTGGAATCGTACCAATTAATCACAAATGGACCATAGCATCTATTGTTTGAATCAAAACTAAAACCAAACACGAAACCACACGAATGACTCTTGAAATCAATCCATCCTACCCAAAACCCATCAAGAACACTCCACAACCCACTTCGAACAATCTTGCCTCAAAAATCAATTGAATCTGTCCAAATGACAACATTTGATCCATGGAATCCTTTATTGACCATGAAGGAAAGGAACGCAAGTTTTAAATGACAAGAAACGACTCGTATTGACTTAATAATAATCAAGAAACACATTACAGAGACGGAATGAAACTATGCATGCGCAACAAGAAAACGCAATGTGTGGATCGATTAAAAATAAGTCAATCAACGTATCACATCCAAGTAAATAAGATTTGCTTGTATTTTATTCTAAATTGCGTAGAAATAGATTAGTGAAATCAAAGTATTCACGAAAGCTTAACTAAATACATAGGAAATGAGCTAGTTATACTAAAATATTAAACTAGAATACTTCTCGCATTGTTAGCTTTTTTCATGACAACCTGCAATTCTATGGAGTTTTGATTATCTAACCATCTCAACAAACTCCAAAACCAATTTAATCACATTTGATTATAATAATCATTGGAATCGCACTAATTAATGAAAAATGGGTCCTAACGTCTATTGTTTGAATCAAAACCAAAACCGAGCACGAAACCACACAAATGACTCTTTAAAGAAATCCAACCTACCCAAAACTCATCAAGAACACTTCACATCCAACTTGGAACAATCTTGCCTCAAAAATCCTTTGAATCTATCCAATGACAACTTTCGATCCATGAAATCCTTTATTGACCATGAAGGAAAGGAAAGTAAGTTTTAAATGACAAGAAACGACTCGTATTGACTCAATAATAATCAAGAAACGCATTACAGTGGCAGAATGAAACTATGCATGCGCAACAAGAAAACGCATTGTGTGATCGATTAAAAAGAAGTCAATTAATGTACCACGTCCAAGTAAATAAGATTTGCTTGTATTTTATTCTAAATTGTGTAGATATAGATTTGTGAATCAAAGGATCGCAATCAGGAATGTTATGATGTGACATTCTCTGACTGAGTTAAAGACATCTATAGAGATTGACTTTATGACATCACTCTGTGATTGACTTGTTGACTTGATGTACTTGGTGGAAGTACATGCAAGTGTTGGTCTTCCGTAAAAGTTTTGCCTTTCGTAGGAGCTTTGCCTTCCGTAGGAGTCTTCACTTGGACTTCATTGGAATGCAAGTTGTTCATCCAAAGATCTTTGTTCAACAGTCTTCATCCACTCTGAAGTGTTCTTCCGCACAAGATCCTCGGATGCACTTTATGTAAGAAGATTATCTACGGAAGAACACAAATGTTCATCCATAGATGTTTCTTACACTTAGTCAAATTTTCATGAAATTTGACTAAGTATGATGTTGATCCTGCAATCACATATAAATCAACACATTATGGGTTAACCTATATATATGCATAATGCTTACAAAAATGATTATTTCAAAAGAACTTATTACAAGAGATTGATTAAAGTGCTAAGCCTATACAAAAGATCTAGACCTATTATTCCTAGATCTAACAATACTCCCCCTTAGGCTTAGCAACTTGAGATCAGCTCTTCAGGCTTGAAAGTTCTTTAACTCTTGAAATCATTTTGTTGTAGAAGTATGACACTGCAGCCTTCTGATCATCATACTTGTATTTGATCTCCATTTTACATATCATTCTCAATGTGTCAAAACTCAAACCCAGAATATCTTCTTCAGTTGTAAGGGTTTTCACAACATTGTTATTGTGTACTATTTCTAGTTCATCTTGCTCAGATATTTTCAATTCAGTCACTTCCTTGATCTCTTCTCCAATCAGCTGCCCTGCTTCATACTTCCTTCTCTTATAGGCCTTTGCATGTAATTTGTCAATCACTTTAATGAGATGCACATATAAGAATAGATCATTTTGTGCTTGCTTATCATTTAGCTTACGAAAGAACTTATCATGCAAATATGATTTGTAACTTGGATGGAGAAGCTTGAGTTCCACAGGATAAAAAATTCTAATACTTTTAGCTTTCTTTCTATCTTCATTCCTTAACAGAACCATCTCCTTTGTTTTCTCCACATATCCCCATTCTGTTATGGGAAATGTATATTGGTTTCCTTCAATGATCCTTATAGAAGCTGTCTGTCTGTTTGTGTATCCAACTCTCCTTAAAAATTCATCATCAACCAATGAGGAGGAGTTGGAGTTGGATCTTCTTTGATTCTTTTTCCTTCTTTTATGCTCAACATCATTTCTTCTGGCTTCTTTCAATACATCATCCTTGAATTGATTCTTCAATTTACCCACAGCCACTGAGAAATCTCTTCCTCTTGGGTTAATAGGATAGTTGGTAATGATTAAGCTTTGAAGATCCTTGATGTCACTTTCAGGAAGACATAGTATTGTTTCTACTACCTGGTTGTATTCAATCCTTCCAGATGTTCTTTTAATTACTGCACAATCCCAGTCTGGATCATATTTTCAGGCCATAATCTTGTTTTCTTCAACAGAACTGGGAGTTGTGAGATGATCAAACAGTTCAATCAGTGTTGACTTCTGCTCAGTAATCTCCCTCATTATAGTGCCCAGTGGCCATACCTTGCCAGGAATTACTTCTCTTGGTTCTCTGATGAGCTTTTCTTTTCCCTTGTATTGATCTTTGCTCTCAACGGTTACAGGTTCAGCAGGAGTTTTGACTTGATGTTCATAAGCAGGATTTGGAGCTTCAGTCCTGAATCTTACTCCAGTTTCTAGTTCCACCTTCATAACATGTTCCATCATTCTCCTCAATTCACCCACTGACCTTCCTTTCAACTCATGCATCTTGTAATTTTGACCTTGTAACCAACAAGTCATATTGTATTTGCGGAGTTTAGCTGTATCACAATGACCAAGCTCCTTTTTTGTTTTCTGAATGGACTGAAAGGTTGTGAAGGCTTCATAATTGCAGTTAGGGATAATGAATCTTGCGAGCTCAAAATCTTTAAGTACTTCCTTCATTTCATTCATACTCATTCTTTCTACCATGTCATATGGAAAACCATGGTTGATCAGAGTCATGAACATGGCAGATTCTGGCCTCTCTTCCAAGATGTCTTCTGTAGTCATCAGTTGTTCATCCTTTTCTTGTTGCTCATTGGGAGATTCCATCTGGGTCAGCTCATTCCATTCTTCATCACTCTCACTACCTTCATGAAGCATAGATTTCACTGTGTGTTCAGGAGACATAGATTTTGATCTTTTGGGAGAATCTTCAATTTCAATCACTTCTTTCTTGAATGCTCCCAAATACTTTCTTTTTCTTGTATATTGTATGATTGGCTTTGAAACTTCAGCAGATTCTTTTGTTGGTTTTGTTGTAGGAGCACTTGCTTCAATAGCACTGAGTCTCATCTTTAGGTCCTCAATTTCTTGATCTTTTCTTTTCAGAAGGACAGCTTGTTTAGAGATGATGTTGTTTGCTTTGTTCACTTCTACCACGAACTGCTCCCTCTTAGACTTCTCTTGTTCAACTGATTCTTTGAGTTCTCTAATCAGTTCATGAAGGGCATCAATTACTTCATTGTTTTCTTTAGCATCTTCTCTCAACCTCTTCAGTGATGATTCTTGATTATTTAACACCTCCTCTTTCTCCCTTATTATTCTCTTTAGTTCCCTTATTCTTTGCAGCCTCTTGTTAGACTTGATTGTCAATTTGTTGTACTCAGCCACTAGATAGCTTTTGCTCACAGAAATGTCATCATCACTAAGATAATTTTCATGATAAGCAATAACCTCAACCTGGTTAGTTTCATCTTCACCTTCTTGATTAATTTCTTGATCCTTTTCATTACTCACTTCCAAACATACTTCTTTAGTTTTCTCTGCTTGTTCAGCATCATCATCTTCCTCGGTATTTATCACTTCAGTTGGGACAGCACTTGCAGTGCTTGAGTTGGATTCAGCTGCTAGAGATACTGGTTCTTGATGAGATTGTTCATGAAGTTTATGATCAGGGGTGGGTGAAAATGGTCCAGTGTTGTTTGAGTTTATAGGTGTTTGTGATTGAGTATTTGAAAGTGGTTGGGTGCTTGCTAATGACACTAGTTCGGTATCACCAGACTTCACTGATATTTCAGAGAGAATAGGAGAAATTGGCAGTGTATTTTCACTTGCAGGAGATTGAGCTTGTGGAGTTTGTTCATGGAGGTGTAAGGGTGATTGAGGAGGAGAGTAAGAAGCTTGCTCAGTAAAAGCAGCAGAACTATCCTGTTGGTCTTCATACAATAACTCTTGTGGAATGTTGGCATTAGGATCAGCCACATGTGCAAACATGGGCATATCTTCACCTTCATACTTCCCACTGATCTTGTTCAAAACAGATCTTCCTAAATGAGCTTGTACAAACACATCACAAACTCTTACTATCCCAGGCAACTCAGCATTAATGATCAGTTGTATGAACCTTGGAAACATGAACATCTTATTCGGTTTTTGAACTCTAATTTGATCACACAAGCACCCTAGAATGTACTTTGAGTAGTTATAAGTTCTTCCTTCAAAGATTCCAATGATTCTAGAAGAGATGTGCCTTGAAAATCTATCCAATCCGGATTTCTTGTTTGAGATGCACTTAAGGTAAGTGTGACATAGGAATCGGTTGGGCTTGCACAGTCTCCCTTTCTTGATCTCTCCTTTTTCAAAATCACCATCATAGCCCATCAAATAGAAAATCTTTTCTATATATTCATTTTCAAATACATCAGGGTGACCCGCCTCTTGTTCTCCCAATTCTAGTACTCTTCTAATAGTTTGTTCACTAATCCTCATCCTTTCATCCTGAATGGCAGCAACTATCACTTCACTATTTCCTTCTTCTTCTATCACAGCGGTGTTCGAGAAGTCAATAATGTGTTGTTGGTGAATTACGGGCTCTGCCGTCAGTGCATAAAACAGCCTTGATAGTCTTAAGTATCGGATGATATCTTGACATCCTTCCGACACAGGGTCGTCAGCATTTAGAAAAGCACATACGCTGTGCTCTCTAGCAAACCGATTAGCCATCTTGAAAACGAAGATCTGAAATCAATTTTATGATTTTTGTTTGATATTTTGATTTGGTATTTTGAATGTTTGTTGAAAGAAGGGACAAGTTTGTTGAATTCAAGTTCTCTGAAAAAGTGAATAATGAATTCTTAGGTCAAAAACATCATTTATGTTCACTCGGACTTATTAATTTCATTTATTAAATGAAATGGGTCCCTCTTTTCTTATTACCCTTCCGTGGAATTTATTGTTCCGCAGATTTTAATTTTTCCGTAGGTCATCTACGGATGCCTAAGGATGATTTTTCATAGAATTCCAATCCATGGAAATAAGATATACTTTTAAAATATCAGCACGTCCCTAGGATACCAATCTACGGATGGTTATATTTTAATCGTATCAATTTTCGCACTGTAGCATCTACTGAAGTACAATTTTACACTGTAGCATCTGCTGAAGTATAGGGTTTGAAACCTGTTGATTTGTATGATTCTATCAACATGTTAGAACCATTTGTTGCTTTTGGACCTTGTTGACTTTGTCTACATGGCAAATGTGCAAAACATGATTTGACTTGAAAAACCTCATGTATCCTATAACCAAGTTAGTGCTCAAGTCCCAATTCTTTCATTTGATTTTTAGATAATTCAGATTTCATGCATTGACAACTTCTCCCCCTAAATTTGTTATTAATCTTGAACTAATGCATTTATCATAAATTTATCTGGAAAATAGCATGAAAGACACTAGTCTGTCCAACAGAACTCGAAATAACTTAACTACATTTATGAATCAAAAAGAATTAAAAACAAACTTATGTACAAGCATATATATACATATAATGGGATCATACTATGACACTGAGCACCTTCCTGTGTTAATTTGTTTGATGAAATAAGACCTGAATCTAGTGCTAATTGCAAGTATGCTATTCCACATAAATTCAAACAAGAGTATGTTGTCAACTAGGCATGCTGATTATCATGTTTTGATGTTGATTAAAGATAGACATTTATGAGTTCCACATTCAAGGCACATTAGAGTTTGTCCTCCATTTGTGAGTCAAATCATCACTTTTTCACATTCTGAAACTATGTAAGTTATAAGTTCTATCTTGAGATGCATTTTACATCTCATTAATGCATTGATGCAAAAGCTCTAAAGTTAATATATATTTGATCATAATGGATTCTTTTGAGAGCTGAGATATGATCATCATCAGGTCACCAGATCTTTACTTATGTAAAACAGAGGTGCCTTCAACCCAGGTCTTTGTTTACACAAAACAGAAGGATGATGAGGATCATAATCTATTCACCAGTTGGTTACAGATGTATACCAAGGCGATCATAATCCCAGGTCTTTGTTTACACAAAACAAAGGGAATATGATTTGCAAAGATAGACATTATAAAGTGTTGTTACATAGTGTGCTTGGATGAGTGTTTTGATCACATCAGGATAAGACTTACTTGCTTGATCCTCAAAATGGAATTTCCCACAGACAGTCATCTTTTCATTATGTTATGCATGCACTTAGTGTAGTTTCTGTGACATCCGGTAATTTTCCGTTACCAAACTCCGTTAGTTCTGTTAGGTCTTGCATACACGTGTCGTGAGCACACACTAGTTGTCGTTGAACGTTGGTGACTTAATAACAATTATCTATGGTAAACAAATGATAACCTAGTGAATAATGTTGATTATTAGTTGTGGTTATGTGGTTCATACATTTTAAGTTATTGTTTGTGAATTTTACTTGATAACGTGACAACGTGTAACTATGATTTCATATGTTTTGCTATTAGTTGAAAATGTATATGATTATTATTGTTGATTAGTATTGCTTGTATTTTGTAGTTAAAATTGTTAAAAGTTGCTAAAAAGATTAGTTTTTACAATTTACAAAACATCAAGGGGATTTTTAGTCAAATGGTTACCATATTTAAACCACCAAAACCCAAACCCTAGCCCCCAAACCCCATTTCAGCCGTAACCTCTCTTCCCCACCATCATTCTTTGCGATTTTGATCAAGAACAAGCAAGAACAATTCGATTTTGAGTAGTTCCAAGTGTTATCAAGTGTTAATCATCATCCCTACACGTTTAAAGGTGAGTTTTATCAAGTTTTTCATGGTTTTTGATTCTTGAAGAACCCTAATTCGAAATTGGTGATGAAAAAGTGAAATTGATGATTGTTAGATGTTAATTTGATGTTGGTTAGATTGTATGAATGTTAGATTATGTTGATTATGCAAGAATTCCATGGTTTGATCACATTGTTCACACATTGCCTTAAGAGGAAACTTTTTGTTCTTGGAATTCATGATTTGATGATTGTATGATGTTGGATTCATTGCTTGGATGTTGGTTTATATGAATTGTGCAAGAAAAGTCATGAAATCTAGAGTTTGTTCATACCTTACTATAAGTGGAAACTTTTATGCATGATGATTGGGAATTTTGATAAATTAGTGATGATTATCATGTTAGAATGAATGTTATGAACTTGATTAGGTATAAAATTGATGAAACTATGAAGGAATTGGATGTTAGATTGCTTTTGGGTGTTACCTTCTAAAAAGGGAAACTTTATTTTTGAAGATCATTGGATATGATGATGTGAGCATGTTTATGGTGTTAGGAGCATGTTAGAATGCTTATGGATGATGTCTAATGTGGTGGAATGTGTTACTTGGGTTGTATGGATGCTTGATTGATCATTTAAAGAATGTAGGTTCTTGGTGATTATACATGATGATGAATTATGGCTAGTGATTAGGAAATCATGTTTGGGATTGGAATTGATCATTATTGTGTTTGTTAGTTGGAATGAATCTTGTTGATTTATGTTATTATGATTGTCATACACGCGTGCGAATCTGAGGCCCCTACTTAGTAGGATTGGCAGGGTTTAGGGTGTGAAGTCGTGAGTGGCTTCACATGGCATGTTGTGCATGATTAGACTTCATGAATGAATTATTAGTTGTGATATATTTATGATTGTGTTGAGCATGTTGATTGTTTGAGATTCGCATAAGTTGTATGATGATCTAGGTTGAACTTGGGTTGATGATGTGATATGCGTGAATACTTTGTTTGATAATCATGTATGATAAGTTGATACATTTGATTAAACGAGATTTCAATTAATATGTCACCAACGGGTCAAACGGGTCAACTAGGTTAGAGGAGTCTTGTTTTCCAAAGCCTTGGGTCAATGTGTTTATTGAGCACTTAGGGTTGTTAAGTTTTCTGTGCACACGTACTTATGTACTTGCGTGTTCTAGGTAACCTTTGAAGGGTTGTCTTTTCATCCATCATCAGTTCTCTCTTGTCATTATCCTTGCACATCAGGTGAGTTCATGCCCCACTTTTAAACACTCTCTTTTGGGGGAGGTAGCATACTTGTTCTCAAACGCTATATTATTATTATAAGTTGTGTATGTTTTAACATGGTGTATAATACCTTGAAAGTCCTCACACTTTCGGATCGTTAATAATTTTAACTAGCGGGAAATCTTGGGTAGTACTACTGGGTTTGACAAGCCCCACCTGTGCGACTCGAGGTCAAACGGGTGCAATATTGTCCTAAACACAAACATCGTTACGACCTGGTAAGTCGTGACGGGAGGCAACAAACGCAACACAGTCAGCTTCGATCGCGAAATCACTATGGTTATTACTTATGAATATAGACTAGCTATCTATTTCAATGCACTTCTTATGTGATGCAAATTATTATTGTTTATGTTAAATGCAAACTCTTGAACTCACCAACCATTGTGTTGACATTTTTAGTATGCTATTCTCAGGTCGTTAATTCAGTTTGCCATTAGGAGCACAACACGGGTCCAGCATGCATTCTAAGACTTCATCTTAAGTCATGACATTTGAATTTTATTTATGAGATTTGAATAATGGGTTGGCGCGTGTTTTGCCAAATTTTACATTTACATACTTTGGGTTTGTCTTATTTACAAAACGCTTCCGCATGGTTTTAAAACTTGAACTTTGATTGGTTTATTTTTAAATATGGCATATAGTGTCGTTCTGAGTAACTAGTGACTGTGATCCTGGTTTGTTCACACGCCTCGCGGTAAAACGCCGCACGTGGATTTTGAGGGTGTGACAGATTGGTATCAGAGCCATTGGTTATAGGGAACTAGGTTGCATACACACTAGTCTATAACCGTACACAGTTAGTTAGTCACTCTTTGCTTATTCTCTTACTGTATACCCATTGGCTTACGCATCACGTGCACTGCAGCATGGCATCATCATTACGGGTTTTGGGTAAAAGACCTGCGCGTTCTGAATCCCCTCCTTCTCCTCCTGTACCTCATCGAGAACCCAATTGGCCGCGGTATCCTTACCCTTCTAGAGAGATAGATTTGGACCAGCCATTTGTGCCACCCGAGCTTGATCCTCCTCGAGATTGGAGATACTATGCTACCTATGTGAACCGTATGGTTTACAGGGAGCGGGTCCCAGGCCCTGCTACTACTGGACCCAGGACCAGGTCAGCTACTGGCTCTACGACACCTGCTCTTCCCTCACTTGACGTTCCTCTCGAGCAGGCTATGGCAGCTTTAGTTGCGACTCTTGACACTGAGCGTCGGCGTATCAGAGTACTCACTGACGAGAACTCCACTTTAGCATATGAAGTGCGCCAGCTACGCCTACTAGTGGAGACACTCCAGGATCGACTCTCGATGGCTATTACTGGACATCATACCCTGACTGGTATTGTGATGCAGCTTGTGGAGCGTATGGACGAGCAGGAGCTTTATAATGTAGGTGTGGAGGATAGGTTGACCGGATTGGAGGCACAGTTTGCAGCACTACAGATTGTGGACCATCCTGCACCAGGAGAAGATGTTGATGAAGACCCAGAGGAAGAGCCCGAAGAAGCCCTAGACGGCGGAGATAGTGATGGATCAGATTTGTTTGATTGATTCTTTTCTATTTATATGATCTAGACTGCATAGCGTTTTTTTTTAAAACCTATGTGGGAAGGGTTGTTTCCCACACAACTGAAAACTTGAAATTTTGACATTGATTGGATATTTTGTGAGTTACTTACAATTTATTTATGATAAGTTATTATTTTGGTTATAAATGTTGTGGTTGTGGCAGTACATTATTTCTTATTATTTACCATACTTCATTGAGATTAATATGTTGGATGTTACTCATTATTGTGTTTGTAAATGTAAAGTGAAATATGGACGGCCGAGGCAGTGGACGTGGACGTGGCCGTGGGCGTGGCGGAGGACGTGGCGCCGGCACCGTGAACATGACCCCAGCTGAATTAGCTGCTCTGATTAATCAGTATGTGCAGGCGGCATTGAACACTCAACCCGCTCAGTTTGGAGGTAAACGGTGACTTTAGTCATCGATTACGCAAATATTCTGTTAAGTGATAAATTCATTCGGTTCGATTTAAATACTCTGTCATGCGAATACAGGACCACCTGGGTGTACTTACAAGGCATTTATGCATCGCAAGCCCCATACCTACAGTGGATCTGAGGGAGCTGTAGGGCTCGTGAGGTGGTTCGAGAAGACTGAATCAGTCTTCGCCAAATGCAACTGTCCAGCGGTGGACGAGGTGAAATTCGCCACGGGGACACTTGAGGGTGCAGCACTCACGTGGTGGAATGCGCAAGTGCAGTTGCTTGGTCAGGCGATGGCAAACGCGCTGCCATGGGATGAATTCAAAATGATGATGACAGAGGAATACTGCCCTCGTAATGAAGTTCAGAAGCTAGAAGCCGAGTTTTGGCAATTAAAGATGGAAGGATCTGAAATTGAAGCTTACACTACTAGGTCTCATGAGCTGGCTACACTCTGTCCTGGCATGGTTGACCCGCCGAGCCGACGAATTGAGCTCTACTTACGTGGGTTGGTGCCGGAAATTCAAAGTATGGTGACCGCTGCAAATCTTCCTACTATTCAGCAGGTCATTCGATTGGCTCATAAACTCACCGATCAGGCAGTGGAGCAAGGGAAGTTACCTAAGCGGGGCGCTGTGACAAGCATGCCCGACAATAAACGCAAGTGGGAAAGTAATGCCAGCAAGGGATCGACATCTGGTAGTCAACCTCAGCAACAACAGCCTCAACAACAACAGCAACAAAGGAGGTTTGATAACAACCGCAACTTCAACCAATCGTCTGCCCCAACTCAAGGACCCGGTGGTTATGCGGGGAAAAGCCCCAAATGCAACCGATGCAACTATCACCACAATGGCAGGTGTGATAGCTTTCGATGCCAGCGTTGTGGGAAGGTTGGACACGCGGCAAAGGATTGTCGTGGGGAGTTGATGAAGAAGCCCCAGCAGCCTCAGCAGCCCCAGCAGCCTCAGCGGCCCCATGAAACGCCAAAGGGTTGCTTTGAATGTGGAAAAGAAGGGCATTACAAGAGAAATTGCCCTCAATTAAAAAGAAATGGTAATGGCAATGGAAATGGTGGTAATAACAATAATGGGGGCAGTGGTGACAATAATGGTGGCAACAATGGTGGAGCAAAAGGGAGAGCCTTTGTCATGGGATCAGGTGAGGCTCTAAACGATCCTACTACTGTTACTGGTAAATTTCCTATTAATGGTCGTTTTGCTTTTATACTGTTTGATACTGGAGCCGATAGGAGTTTTATTTCTACTAAATTCTGTAGTCTCCTAAGTGATATGCCTTCTGCGTTGGACCCTAAGTATACCGTAGAATTAGCTGATGGTAAGCAAATCTCCGTTACGCATATCCTTAAGGGTTGTAAGATAGAACTCGCTGGTCATACCTTTGATATCGATCTCATGCCTATTACACTTGGGAGTTTTGACGTGGTCGTAGGTATGGATTGGCTATCTGAGAAGCAGGCAGAAGTCATATGCCATGAGAAGGTTATTTGCATTCCTCTAAAAGAGGGAGAGATTCTCTCAGTTAAGGGCGAGAAGAGTGGTGCAGTGATAGGCATCATATCTTTTATGAAAGCGCAGAAGTGGCTACGCAAGGGTCACTTAGCCATATTAGCCCTTGTGACCGATAAACAACAAGAAGAGAAGAAGATAGGGAATATCCCGGTAGTTTGCGACTTTCCAGAGGTGTTTCCAGAGGATCTGCCTGGACTACCACCTCATCGTCAGGTTGAATTTCAGATTGATTTGACTCCCGGAGCAGCTCCAATTGCGAGAGCACCTTATCGGTTAGCACCAAACGAACTGCAGGAACTATCTGCACAACTTCAGGAGCTATTGGATAAAGGATTTATTCGACCGAGCTCATCACCGTGGGGAGCACCTGTACTTTTTGTTAAGAAGAAAGATGGTACCTTTCGTATGTGCATTGACTACAGAGAGTTGAACAAGGTCACAGTCAAGAACCGATACCCTTTGCCTCGTATTGATGACTTATTTGATCAACTTCAGGGATCAAGCTATTACTCAAAAATTGATTTGAGATCCGGTTATCATCAACTGAGAGTTCGGGAGGAAGACATCTCTAAAACCGCATTCCGTACTCGTTATGGTCATTATGAATTCTTGGTCATGCCCTTTGGGTTGACTAATGCACCAGCGGTATTCATGGATCTCATGAATCGTGTGTGCAAACCCTACCTCGATCAGTTTGTTATCGTGTTTATCGATGACATATTGATCTATTCTAAGACCAAGGAGGAGCATGAGGAGCATCTACGTCTAATTTTGGAATTGCTTAAGAAGGAACAGTTGTATGTCAAGTTTTCTAAGTGTGATTTCTGGATTTGTGAGGTGTAATTCTTGGGTCACATTGTTAACGAGAAAGGAATACATGTGGATCCTACAAAGATTGAGGCTATAAAGAACTGGTCGGTACCCAAGACGCCTAGTGAGATAAGGCAATTTCTTGGACTGGCAGGGTACTATCGACGTTTCATCGAGGGATTTTCAAAAATCGCTCAACCTCTCACAGCCTTGACCCATAAAGGAACAACGTATAAATGGGGTGAGAGTCAAGAAGCCGCTTTTCAGTTGTTGAAACAGAAACTCTGTAGCGCGCCAATATTAGCATTACCAGAAGGAAGTGATGATTTTGTGGTTTACTGTGATGCTTCTATCCAAGGACTTGGTTGTGTCCTGATGCAACGTGGCAAGGTAATAGCCTATGCCTCGAGACAACTGAAGGTGCATGAAAAGAACTATACTACTCATGATTTGGAGTTAGGTGCAATGATTTTTGCCTTGAAGATCTGGAGACATTACTTGTACGGTACCAAATGCACTATTTACACCGATCACAAGAGTCTTCAGCATATCTTTAAGCAGAAAGAGCTAAACATGAGGCAGCGACGCTGGGTGGAACTGTTAAACGATTACGATTGTGCTATCAAATATCAACCAGGAAAGGCGAATGTAGTCGCTGATGCTTTGAGTAGGAAGGAGACTGCTAAGCCCCGGCGAGTGCGTGCTTTGCAGCTTACGATTAGCACTCATTTGCCTGAACAAATCAAGGAAGCTCAGACAGAAGCTTTGAAAACGGAAAACATTGGTTCAGAATCCTTACGTGGGATGGACAAATAGTTGGAAGTCAAATCCGACGGAATCCGGTATTTCATGGATAGACTTTGGGTACCCATGTATGGAGATTTGAGAGATTTAGTCATGGGTGAAGCACATAAGTCTAAATATTCCATACACCCTGGTTCTGACAAAATGTATCATGACCTGAAAGCGCACTATTGGTGGCCTAATATGAAGGCAGACGTAGCAACGTATGTGAGCAAGTGTCTACCCTGTTCCAAAGTTAAAGTGGAATATCAAAAGCCATCTGGGTTACTGCAACAACCTGAGATTCCTTTATGGAAGTGGGAACAGATCTCTATGGACTTTATTACTAAATTACCCAGAACTTCTAATGGTTGTGACACGATATGGGTGATCGTGGATCGACTGACTAAGTCAGCTCACTTCTTGGCGATCAAGGAGACGGACAAAATGGACAAATTAACCAGAATTTACCTGAAGGAGGTGGTCTCAAGACATGGCGTGCCGATCTCGATTATCTCTGATCGTGATGCTCGTTTTACGTCTCATTTCTGGCAGTCGTTACAGAAATCTCTGGGAACGCGGTTGGATATGAGTACTGCATATCATCCGCAGACCGATGGACAAACCGAGCGTACTATTCAAACTTTGGAGGACATGTTACGTGCTTGCGTAATTGATTTTGGAAATAATTGGGAAGTTCATCTACCTTTGGTTGAATTCTCGTACAATAACAGTTACCATACTAGTATTCAGGCAGCACCATTTGAGGCGTTGTATGGCCGAAAGTGTAGATCACCAGTTTGTTGGGCTGAAGTTGGTGATAGTCAGCTCACTGGCCCTGAATTGGTGCACGAGACTACCGAAAAGATTGTGCAGATACGGAACCGTATGGCTGCAGCGCGAGACAGACAAAAAAGCTATGCAGACAAGCGACGGAAACCTTTGGAGTTTCAGGTCGGTGATAAAGTGTTGTTGAAGGTCTCACCATGGAAAGGCATCATACGATTTGGCAAAAGAGGCAAGCTTAACCCGAGATATGTTGGACCATTTGAGATTCTTGAAAGAATAGGTCCAGTGGCGTATCGGTTAGACCTGCCTGAGTCATTAAATGGCGTTCACAACGTATTTCACGTCTCAAATCTGAAAAAGTGCTTATCTGATGAGACTTTGGTTGTACCACTCGAGGAAGTACAAGTGGATGAGCAATTGCGTTTTGTTGAGGAGCCTGTTGAAGTAATGGACCGTGAGGTCAAAACTCTTAAGCAAAGCAAAATACCTATAGTCAAGGTTCGTTGGAACTCAAGACGTGGACCGGAATTCACGTGGGAACGCGAGGATCAGATGAAGCTCAAGTATCCTCATCTGTTCGAAACGACGGTCACAGCCGGGGAAGGTACTGATTAAATTTCGGGACGAAATTTCTTTCAACATGGGGATGATGTGACAACTCACTCGATTTCGTTATGCCAATGCAGTAAACCAGTGATGTAACACAACCATGTAACGCAATTTTCGGGACGAAAATTCTTTCAACATGGGGATAATGTGACATCCGGTAATTTTCCGTTACCAAACTCCGTTAGTTCTGTTAGGTCTTGCATACACGTGTCGTGAGCACACACTAGTTGTCGTTGAACGTTGGTGACTTAATAACAATTATCTATGGTAAACAAATGATAACCTAGTGAATAATGTTGATTATTAGTTGTGGTTATGTGGTTCATACATTTTAAGTTATTGTTTGTGAATTTTACTTGATAACGTGACAACGTGTAACTATGATTTCATATGTTTTGCTATTAGTTGAAAATGTATATGATTATTATTGTTGATTAGTATTGCTTGTATTTTGTAGTTAAAATTGTTAAAAGTTGCTAAAAAGATTAGTTTTTACAATTTACAAAACATCAAGGGGATTTTTAGTCAAATGGTTACCATATTTAAACCACCAAAACCCAAACCCTAGCCCCCAAACCCCATTTCAGCCGTAACCTCTCTTCCCCACCATCATTCTTTGCGATTTTGATCAAGAACAAGCAAGAACAATTCGATTTTGAGTAGTTCCAAGTGTTATCAAGTGTTAATCATCATCCCTACACGTTTAAAGGTGAGTTTTATCAAGTTTTTCATGGTTTTTGATTCTTGAAGAACCCTAATTCGAAATTGGTGATGAAAAAGTGAAATTGATGATTGTTAGATGTTAATTTGATGTTGGTTAGATTGTATGAATGTTAGATTATGTTGATTATGCAAGAATTCCATGGTTTGATCACATTGTTCACACATTGCCTTAAGAGGAAACTTTTTGTTCTTGGAATTCATGATTTGATGATTGTATGATGTTGGATACATTGCTTGGATGTTGGTTTATATGAATTGTGCAAGAAAAGTCATGAAATCTAGAGTTTGTTCATACCTTACTATAAGTGGAAACTTTTATGCATGATGATTGGGAATTTTGATAAATTAGTGATGATTATCATGTTAGAATGAATGTTATGAACTTGATTAGGTATAAAATTGATGAAACTATGAAGGAATTGGATGTTAGATTGCTTTTGGGTGTTACCTTCTAAAAAGGGAAACTTTATTTTTGAAGATCATTGGATATGATGATGTGAGCATGTTTATGGTGTTAGGAGCATGTTAGAATGCTTATGGATGATGTCTAATGTGGTGGAATGTGTTACTTGGGTTGTATGGATGCTTGATTGATCATTTAAAGAATGTAGGTTCTTGGTGATTATACATGATGATGAATTATGGCTAGTGATTAGGAAATCATGTTTGGGATTGGAATTGATCATTATTGTGTTTGTTAGTTGGAATGAATCTTGTTGATTTATGTTATTATGATTGTCATACACGCGTGCGAATCTGAGGCCCCTACTTAGTAGGATTGGCAGGGTTTAGGGTGTGAAGTCGTGAGTGGCTTCACATGGCATGTTGTGCATGATTAGACTTCATGAATGAATTATTAGTTGTGATATATTTATGATTGTGTTGAGCATGTTGATTGTTTGAGATTCGCATAAGTTGTATGATGATCTAGGTTGAACTTGGGTTGATGATGTGATATGCGTGAATACTTTGTTTGATAATCATGTATGATAAGTTGATACATTTGATTAAACGAGATTTCAATTAATATGTCACCAACGGGTCAAACGGGTCAACTAGGTTAGAGGAGTCTTGTTTTCCAAAGGCTTGGGTCAATGTGTTTATTGAGCACTTAGGGTTGTTAAGTTTTCTGTGCACACGTACTTATGTACTTGCGTGTTCTAGGTAACCTTTGAAGGGTTGTCTTTTCATCCATCATCAGTTCTCTCTTGTCATTATCCTTGCACATCAGGTGAGTTCATGCCCCACTTTTAAACACTATCTTTTTGGGGAGGTAGCATACTTGTTCTCAAACGCTATATTATTATTATAAGTTGTGTATGTTTTAACATGGTGTATAATACCTTGAAAGTCCTCACACTTTCGGATCGTTAATAATGGTAACTAGCGGGAAATCTTGGGTAGTACTACTGGGTTTGACAAGCCCCACCTGTGCGACTCGAGGTCAAACGGGTGCAATATTGTCCTAAACACAAACATCGTTACGACCTGGTAAGTCGTGACGGGAGGCAACAAACGCAACACAGTCAGCTTCGATCGCGAAATCACTATGGTTATTACTTATGAATATAGACTAGCTATCTATTTCAATGCACTTCTTATGTGATGCAAATTATTATTGTTTATGTTAAATGCAAACTCTTGAACTCACCAACCATTGTGTTGACATTTTTAGTATGCTATTCTCAGGTCGTTAATTCAGTTTGCCATTAGGAGCACAACACGGGTCCAGCATGCATTCTAAGACTTCATCTTAAGTCATGACATTTGAATTTTATTTATGAGATTTGAATAATGGGTTGGCGCGTGTTTTGCCAAATTTTACATTTACATACTTTGGGTTTGTCTTATTTACAAACGCTTCCGCATGGTTTTAAAACTTGAACTTTGATTGGTTTATTTTTAAATATGGCATATAGTGTCGTTCTGAGTAACTAGTGACTGTGATCCTGGTTTGTTCACACGCCTCGCGGTAAAACTCCGCACGTGGATTTTGAGGGTGTGACAGTTTCCACTCAAGCTGAACCTACCCACATATCAAAGCACTTCTGATCAGGCTGTAGTAAGAGTTAAATACTCAGGCAGGTAGCAAATACATAGTGTACTATCATTTCCCATATATGATATGCTGAAACAAGAAGTTAACATAACTAAGACAATATTTTTGTATTTTTGTATGATTTTATTAATGTTTTTGGATTTTGCATATGAATATATACAAGGACAGACTCATGCTTTTCAGTTGGCAGATGATTAATCTAAGTTAATCATGCCCAAAGATTCAATCAGAAAATTAAATCTAACTGAATCAAAGGCTTTAGTGAATAAATCAGCAAGCTGATTTGTTGTATCCACTTTGATTAACTTGATTAAACATTTTTTTGAGCAATCTCTCAAAAAATGGTATCTGATTTCTATGTGTTTTGTTTTACTATGTTGCACTGGATTTGCAGTGATGAACATAGCAGTTGAATTGTCAATATGAATTGGTGTTTGAAGGAAATTATAACCATAATCAAGTAATTGGTTTTGCAACCAAAGAACCTGAGAGCAGCCAGCTAAAGCAGCTATGTATTCAGCCTCAGCTGTGGATACAGATACATTTGTTTGCTTCTTGCACTACCAAAAGACAAGCCTTGGTCCTATGAATTGGCATCCACCAGTTGTGGATTTTCTGTTGTTGTTGCATCCACCAAAGTCACTATCTGAGTATGAGTAGAGGTTGAATTCTCCATCTTTGGGATACCATAGACCAAGGGCAGGTTTGCCTTTGAGATATCTGAAGATCCTCTTAACAGCATTCAGATGAGACTCTTTAGGATCTGATTGGTACCTAGCACAAACACACACAACAAACATTATGTCAGGTCTGCTAGCAGTTAAATACATTAGAGATCCTATCATTGATCTATACAATCTGTGATCAATTGATTTCCCTGTAGGATCAGGTACAATCTTGTCAATTGTTGAAGCTGGTGTTTTTCATGAAGAAGTATCAGCAAGATTGTACTTCTTTAGGATTTGATGAATATACTTCTCTTGATTAATGAAGATACCATCTTCTTTCTGATGAACTTGAAGACCAAGGAAGAAAGTTAATTCTCCCATTGAACTCATCTGAAATTCAGATTTCATCAACTCTTCAATGTTTTCACATAATCTCTTGTTTGTTGACCCAAATATAATGTCATCTACATAAACTTGGACAACCAAGAGCTCTTGATGTTCTTGTTTGAGAAAAAGAGTCTGATCTATTGTTCCCCTTTTATATCCATGCTTGAGTAAGAAAGATAATAATGTTTCATACCACTTTCTTGGAGCCTGATGAAGACCATACAAAGCTTTGTCAAGCTTGTATACCCTGTGTGGGTAATTAGGATCCTCAAAGCCTAGAGGTTGAGCTACATAGACCTCTTCATCAATTTTCCCATATAAGAAAGCACATTTTACATCAATTTGGTAAACTGTGAACTTTTTATATGAAGCATAGGCAAGGAATACTCTTATGGCTTCAATCTTTGCAACTGGTGCAAAAACTTCATCATAATCTATTCCTTCTTCTTGGGTATATCCTTGGGCTATCAGCCTTGCTTTGTTTCTCACAATACTATCTCTGTCATCTAGTTTGTTCTTGAACAGCCACCTTGTGCCAATTGGATATTGACCTTCAGGAAGATCAACTAAATTCCAGACTTTCTGCTTTCTGAATTGCTGAAGCTCTTCTTGCATAGCTTCAATCCAACTGTAATCCTTCAATGCAGCTGAGATATTGGGAGGAACCACTTGTGAAGAAAAACAAGTGAAGAGACAGATGTTGGCAGCTCCCCCTTGGCTTCTTGTTGTTCTTTCATTAAGATCATCAATAATATTATCTATTGGATGATTCTTGTGAATTCTTGATGTTGGAATAGATGCAACTAGAATGGATGATTCCAAGTTAGTCATATTCATTGGTGGAGAGGGATTCAGTTGACTTGGAAAATCAACAAAGTAGTCAGGATCTTCATCATTTTGATCATCAGAAGCTGAATGATATCCCTCCTCATGAGTTTGTGTATCAGGAGCATTGTGAACAGCTTCCGCAGGGACATCTACGGATGTGATTTGAACATCAGAAGAAGTTACAGGAACTTCTACGGATGATGTTTGTTTATCTGCTGACATAATCTCTTTGGAATGTATTGAAGAATCTCCAGAGCATGGAATATCTACTGGTGTGGATGGAACATCTGCTGATGCAATACTGTAACACCCGAAAATTTTAAAAGAAGAGAAAAAGTGAAGAAAAAGGAAAGGAAAGCAAAGTAACCCAAGTTGAGGGGTTGAAATGGTACAAGGGACAAAGTTTTATATTTCTTTGTTCAAAAGATGGTATGGCCGCCCACATCATCTCCTGTACCATTTTTCTGTCGATTTTCTAGAGAGAGAAAGCAAAGAATTCTCTCGGGTTTTAGAGAGAAGAAAAAGAAGAAGAAGCTGAATTCATGTTAGTTTTCGGATTTTGGGGTGTTCTTGGCTGATTTTCAGCCTTCGGGTATGTACTTATGTGTTTGTGTGTGCTCGGTTGTGTGTTTTTAATGTTTTTAGGTGTTTGAACTCATAAGCATTCGGGTTTGAAGGAAGTTTTACTCGAAAGTTGCAAGAGGTGAGTTCTAGATCACCGTTTTTAAATGTTTTAACCTGATTTTGGGGCTGGAAATGCATGTTATAACATTTTTATTAAAGTTGGGTGTGTACCCGTATGTATATGTGTGTGCCCGATGGGTGGGTGTATGTTCGGGGTGATTTTTGGGTTATGTTCATGATTTGATGCTTAGTATGTTAGAAACTAGGCTAGAACAGGTTAGATTGATGTTTTTGGGCCTGAAATTAAGGTTAGTTAGAAAACAGTTGGTCATGCGCCTAAGTGCTCATGCGCCAAAACAGTACTCATACGCCCAAACAGTACTCATACGCCCAAGGTCCATGCGCACAAATAGTACCCATGCGCCTAGGATTATGCCCAGGAGCCTAAGTGTGCCCATACGCCTAACTGCCCAAACGCCTAAGTTCCCATGCGCCTAAGCCAGGCTCATGCGCCTGCATAATACCCATGCGCCCAGAAACCCTGCCCATGCGCCTAAGTAAGGCTCGTGCACCCAAATAGTGCCCGTGCGCCTAAATAGTGCCCATGCGCCTGAGTCGCCCATGCGCCTAAGTATTCATGCGCCCGCATAGTGCTCGTGCGCCCGCATAGTGCTCATGCGCCTAAAGACTTAGAAAATTTTCAGAAATTTTCGGGAAGAGGGACTTTTAGGCTATGACTTGGGATGTTTCCGGGGATGATATGTGATGATTATATGATGACGTTATGTATGTTATGGCCTGTTTCCTTTATATTCCTTATTATGTATTACTCCGTGGTTTTATGTGGCGTGATTATGTTAATAAACGTAAAGTATTATATAATGAAAGTGGAAGTTAATGTTAATGAAAAGTGGAACGTAAAGAATGAAAGAAGAGTCTTGCAAGCAAACATAAGGAGGTTCACACCCATTGAAGGGTGTTAGCTCAACTGTGTGCAGTTTAGCTAACCCAGGAGGATGCACACGGGGGTCTAATCCTTGTGATTGACCAAACATGTGGGACCCTTGTTGCTTACCCCAGGTACTAGAGTCAACTTCGTGCACAATGTTAGGGGTCTATTTATAGACTCCGGCCTAGTAACCAGCTTCGTGAATGATCGGGGTATAGCACATGGCATTGGTCTGGATGAAAGTGAAAGATAATGATGAATGAACGAATGACGTACGATGGTGAATGATGATGAAAGATAATAATAAATATTATCTGTATGTACATATGATGTACGATCACGAATGAAAGTAATGGAAGGTTTTCTAAACGAAAGTAAAGTATTTCTATTGTAAAACTAGAACTCACTCATCAACGCTGACTTTTATGCATTTTCAGTTGGCAGGTAATGGTTGCTGAGGATGGCACGGGGTGAAGCTGCTTGGCGGGTTTTGACTGGCATCCATTTTGTGCAGCAACGATGTTTTTGAGTAGTAATGAAATCAAACGACGATTTGTAATGTAGTAATGTTGTAAACAGCAATTGTTAATATACGAAATGTTTTTGTTAAATTATTCCACTGCAAATGTTTAATAGATATTATGTGATTTTGAAATATTATGTGCGATTAATGTCCAACTGTGAGTGTCCCGGGAACGGGGCCTTACAAGTTGGTATCAGAGCCAAAGTTTAAGAGAAATGGGTAAATTATTTCAAAACCTAAACTTAAACTGAAAATGTGACAAATGAAAGGATGCCAGCCCAAGTAGCTACGTGCCATCAGGTATTTTCTTTAATGTTAACCGGTATTACGTGCGCATGCTATCTGATTTATGTGCTCTTAGTAGATTTGAATACTGATGTAGTCAGGATAGGAAATGCTTGGTGTATGAAGAGTAAAGTAAGTGGCTAATCACAACTAGCCACTGTAATTAGGGACTTACTATACTTGACATAAACTGAGCTATTACCTTGAATGACCGTGTTGGCGTTTGAATCTTATAGTGTGTTTAGAGGATGGCTGGTGGTAGATCTTCAAAAGCTTCTAGAGGTGGAGGTCGTGGTGGACGTGGTGCTGGACCGCGTGCCACAAGAGGTGGTGCTAAGGCTGTGAAAAGGGCACGTGAAAAGCCCGAGACTCATCACCAGGAAGGTGGTGATGAGAGTGCTAATTTAAGGGCCTCGGTGAAAGAGGCTGTTGTTGAGGAAGTTCACCAGGTCATGCAGACGATCCTGCCGTCTGTGGTGGTTGAAGTGATCAGAGCTGTAAGGGAGGATGAGAAGAAGGAGAAAGAGAAGACCGCGGGAGAAGCGGGGCAATGGGAAACTAAGACGGTTGTCCCAAGTGACGAGGAGGAGGAAGAAGCGGTGCCAGGAATGGCTCAGGGTTGTAATTATGGGGCATTCCAAAGATGCGAGCCCCCGACTTTTGATGGTAATGGCAACGCTGCTGCTGATCATCGATGGGTGAGAGAGACGGAAGCTGTGCTTGATATCAGCGAGTGCAGGGAGGACCAAAAAGTGAAGTTTGCTACCCACTCATTTGTGGACTCGACTTTATGCTGGTTGGACAATATTGTCCAGGCTGAGGGTAGCAGGGCAATTGGGAAGATGAAGTGGGATGAGCTGAAGAAGTTGGTGATTGAGGAGTTCTGTCCTCATAGGGAACTTGATAAAATTGAAAGGGAGTTCTTGCAGCTGGAGGCGGGAACCATGACGCACCAATAGTACACCACTAAGTTTAACGAGATGGCGCGACTGGTGCCAGATCAGGTGACACCTGTGTCACGAAAGATAAAGAGGTACATCCAAGGTTCGCCGGCGGATATTCGCAGGCACATGGTCACCGCTCGGCCAAGCACTTTTAGGTCGGTGGTTGATCTGGCGGGAAGG
The DNA here is from genome assembly GCA_025506415.1 of Flaveria robusta. Taxonomy (NCBI): domain Eukaryota; kingdom Viridiplantae; phylum Streptophyta; class Magnoliopsida; order Asterales; family Asteraceae; genus Flaveria; species Flaveria robusta. The sequence continues at coordinate 12,323,180 of CM046464.1, read as the reverse complement.
CTGTATGACGAGCGGGAGGTGGTAGCAGTTGAAGTGAGCAAGAAAGGTGGTGGTGGTGACCGGAGCTGGAATGGGAAGCGGTTTGGACGTGGTGGTGTCGCTCCAAACAACAAGGTTGCAAGGGTGGATGACCGGCGTGTAGGCACACCCGGTGCGGGGACAAAGAGGTGTGGTAAATGCGGAAGGGAGCATGCGGGGGAGTGCAGATGGGGATCGAACGTCTGCTTCAAGTGTAGGAAGCCGGGTCACATAGCAAAGAATTATGGGGCGATAAAGTATTTTAACTGTGGCGGAGAGGGCCACCTGAGCAGGGATTGCAAGAAGCCGAGGGTAGAGGGTTCTGGAGCAAGGAAGACGACCAGAATTGAAGGGCAGAAGGTGAGCGCCAGAGCTTTCACGATGACCAAGGAGGCTAGGACGGACCCCGATGTTGTGTCAGGTACGTTTCTAGTAAACCAAATTCTTGCTTCTGTGTTATTTGATTCTGGTGATAGTAGGAGTTTTATTTCTGCTGCTTTCTGTGCTAATTTGCCTGTTAGAAGCAGAAGCATTGATGAGCCCTTCGATGTAGAAACTGCTATAGGTAAGTCTACCAGGATTTCTGATCTGATAGAAGGCTGCGACATAGAGCTAGAAGGTCATAGGTTTCCTGCCAGACTGTTTGTGATGACCTTAGGCGGGTTTGATGTAGTCCTAGGGATGGACTGGTTAGCGAACTATGAAGCAAATATCGTGTGCCGCAAGAAGATGATCCGACTGACAGCGCTTGACGGGAGTTCGGTGACGATCTACGGTGATCGAGTTATTACGATTCTGAAGGTAATTTCGATGGCGGTGGCAGGGAAGTGCATGAGGAGTGGATGTAGCGCCTACCTGGCTTATGTGAAGGATGTGGACACATCAACACCATAATTGTCCGACGTACCGGTTGTGTGTGACTTTCGCGATGTGTTTCCAGAAGATTTACCAGGTGTGCCACCGGACTGTGAGAACGAGTTCCAGATTGATTTGATACCCGGTGCTCAGCCTGTCGCTAAGGCACCGTATCGTTTAGCTCCAACAGAGATGAAGGAACTGATGGTTCAATTGTAAGAACTGTTGGATAAAGGGTTTATTCGATCGAGTATCTCTCCCTGGGGTGCTCCGGTCTTATTTGTAAAGAAGAAGGATGGTAGCATGAGGATGTGTATCGACTATCGTGAGTTGAACAAGTTGACGGTGAAGAACCGACATCCCTTACCCAGAATCGATGACTTGTTTGATCAGCTGGAAGGTGCCAGTTGGTTCTCGAGGATAGACCTTCGATCGGGTTATTCCTAAAACAGCTTTTAATACACATTATGGATACTACGAGTTTCTCATTATGTCTTTTGGTTTAACCAACGCACCAGCTGCTTTTATGGATTTGATGAATCGAGTGTGCCGGCCGATGTTGGATAAATCGTGATTGTGTTTATCGATGATATCCTGATTTATTCGAGGAGCGAGGAGGAGCATGCCGGTCACATTCGGGAAGTAATAGAGACGCTTAGAAGGGAGAAGTTGTACGCTAAGTTCTCCTAGTGCGCGTTCTGGTTGCGCGAAGTTCAGTTTTTGGGTCACGTGGTGAATCCCGAAGGAATCATGGTCGACCCAGCAAAAGTAGAAGCTGTGATGCAATGGAAGTCTCCAAAGACGCCATCCAAGATTCGTAGTTTCCTGGGATTGGCGGGCTATTATAGACGATTCATCCAAGAATTCTCGAAGATAGCTTCTCCGTTGACCAAGTTAACCCGTAAGGACGTGAAATTTGTATGGGGTCAAGAGCAAGAAAAAGCTTTTGAGGAATTGAAAGCGAGGTTGACGCAAGCTCCAGTCTTGTCATTACCCGAAGGAAGCGAAGATTTGGTGGTTTATTCAGATGCTTCCTATTTGGGGTTGGGTTGCTTGTTGATGCAGCGAGGGAAGGTTATAGCCTACGCATCCCGACAACTGAAAGTTCATGAGGTTAATTACCCTACTCATGATTTGGAACTAGCGGCTATGGTCTTTGCATTGAAGATTTGGAAGCACTACTTGTATGGGACGAAGTGCACTATCTTCACCGACCACAAGAGCTTGAAGTACTTCTTCGAGCAGAAAGATTTGAATATGAGGCAGAGACGATGGTTGGAACTTATAAAGGATTATGATTGCGAGATCCATTACCATCGGGGCAAAGCCAACGTAGTGGCGGATGCCTTTAGCCGAGAGGAGAGACCTGAACCGATCCGGGTGAAGGCTTATCAATTGATTATGACCTCCGACGTGATGAAGCAGGTCAAGGATTTTCAAGACGAGGCGTTGAAAGAAGATCGCCTTAACTCCGAAAGGATGAGAGGTCTAGTCACGGAATTGGGTGAAAACACTCTCGGTGTTAGAGCCCGATTTGGGCGAATGTGGATTTCTCGTTATGGAGATTTACGTGGAAAGATCATGGATGAAGCTCATAAGACTCGGTACTCCATTCATCCCGGTGCTACAAAAATATATCATGATATGAAGAAAGATTATTGGTGGCCGGGTATGAAGCGCGACGTAGCGGAGTACGTGAGTAAGTGCGTTACTTGCTTACAAGTGAAGGCGGAGCATCAGAAGCCGTACGGGAAGATCCAACCTTTGGATATACCCGAGTGGAATTGGGAGCATATCACCATGGATTTTATTACGAAGCTGCCGCGAACGGCAAGAGGGTATGATGCCATGTGGGTGATAGTCGACCATCTGACGAAGAGTGCTCACTTCCTACCGATCCGTGAAACGTATTCATCCGAGAGGTTAGCGGATCTGTTCATCAAGGAGATTATGACTAGTCATGGTGTACCGGTGTCTATCGTGTCTGACCGTGACACTCGGTTTACATCCAAGTTTAGGAAGAGATTCCACGATGCTATGGGGACGAGGTTACATATTAGTACGGCTTATCATCCTCAAATGGATGGTCAATCAGAAAGAACTATTCAGAAGCTTGAAGATATGCTTCGGGCATGCGTTATTGACTTCGGAGGAAGTTGGGATGAGCACTTACCGTTAGCTGAATTCTCATACAACAACAGTTATCATGCCAGTATTTGTATGCCACCCTATGAGATACTATACGGTAGGAGGTGTAGGATGCCCGTATGCTAGGGTGACATCGATCAGAAGGAGTTAGGGAGCATTGAAGTGATTGAGGCTACGACTGAGAAGCTGGAGAAGATCAAAGCCTTCATGAAGGCAGCCAAAGATAGACAGAAGTCGTATGCCGATAAGAGACGTAGACCGATTGAATTCAAGGTGGACAATAGAGTCATGTTGAAGGTTTCACCTTGGAAGGGTATCATTCGGTTTAGAAAGCAGGGCAAGTTGAGCCCGAGGTACATAGGGCCTTTCCGAATCATTGCTCGAGTAGGAGAGGTGGCCTATAGATTGGAGTTGCCCGATGAGTTAAGTGGAATTCATCCAACATTTCATGTATCTCATCTGAGAAAGTGTGTAAGGCCCAGTTCCAGGAACACTCACAGTTGGACAATCATCGCACATACTATTTCAAAATCACATAAAATCTATTAAACATTTGCAGCGGAAAAATTTAACGCAAACCATTTCAGCTGAGGAGGAGATGAGACAGCATTATCCTCAGCTGTTCGAGGAGTGACAGGTTTTGGGGACGAAACCTATATAAGGGGGGTGGACTTGTAACACCCGAAAATTTTAAAAGAAGAGAAAAAGTGAAGAAAAAGGAAAGAAAAGCAAAGTAACCCAAGTTGAGGGGTTGAAATGGTACATGGGACAAAGTTTTATATTACTTTGTTCAAAAGATGGTATGGCCGCCCACATCATCTCCTGTACCATCTTTCTGTCGATTTTCTAGAGAGAGAAAATAGAGAATTCTCTCGGGTTTTAGAGAGAAGAAGAAGAAGAAGCCGAATTCAGGTTAGTTTTCGGATTTTGAGGTGTTCTTGGCTGATTTTCAGCCTTCGGGTATGTGCTTATGTGTTTGTGTGTGCTCGGTTGTGTGTTTTTGATGTTTTTAGGTGTTTGAACTCATAAGCATTCGGGTTTGAAGGAAGTCTTACTCGAAAGTTGCAAGAGGTGAGTTCTAGATCCCCGTTTTTAAATGTTTTAACCTGATTTTGGGGCTGGAAATACATGTTATAACATTTTTATTAAAGTTGGGTGTGTACCCGTATGTATATGTGTGTGCCCGATGGGTGGGTGTATGTTCGGGGTGATTTTTGGGTTATGTTCATGATTTTATGCTTGTTTGAAGCTTAGTATGCTAGTAACTAGGCTAGAACATGTTAGATTGATGTTTTTGGGCCTGAAATTAAGGTTAGTTAGAAAACAGTTGGCCATGCGCCTAAGTGCTCATGCGCCTAAAGATCATGCGCTCAAACAGTACTCATACGCCCAAGGTCCATGCACACAAATAGTACCCATGCGCCTAGGATTATGCCCAGGAGCCTAAGTGTGCCCATACGCCCAACTGCCCAAACGCCTAAGTTCCCATGCGCCTAAGCTAGGCTCATGCGCCTGCATAGTACCCATGCACCTAGAAACCCTGCCCATGCACCTAAGTAAGGCTCGTGCGCCCAAATAGTGCCCATGCGCCTGAGTCGCCCATGCGCTTAAGCATTCATGCGCCCGCATAGTGCTCGTGCACCTGCATAGTGCTCATGCGCCTAAAGACTTAGAAAATTTTCTGAAATTTTCGGGAAAGAGGGACTTTTAGGCTATGACTTGGGATGTTTCCGGGGATGATATGTAGTGATTATATGATGACGTTATGTATGTTATGGCCTGTTTCCTTTATGTTCCTTATTATGTATTACTCCGTGGTTTTACGTGGCGTGATTATGTTAATAAACGTAAAGTATTATATAATGAAAGCGGAAGTTAATGTTAATGAAAAGTGGAACGTAAAGAATGAAAGAAGAGTCTTGCAAGCAAACGTAAGGAGGTTCACACCCAATGAAGGGTGTTAGCTCAACTGTGTGCGGTTTAGCTAACCCAGAAGGATGCACACGGGGGTCTAATCCTTGTGATTGACCAAACGTGTGGGACCCTTGTCGCTTGCCCCAGGTACTGGAGTTAGCTTCGTGCACAATGATCGGGGTATAGCACATGGCATTGGTCCGGATGAAAGTGAAAGATAATGATGAATGAACGAATGACGTACGATGGTGAATGATGATGAAAGATAATAATAAATATTATCTGTATCTACGTATGATGTATGATCACGAATGAAAGTAATGGAAGGTTTTCTAAACGAAAGTAAAGTATTTCTATTATAAAACTAGAACTCACTCAGCAACGCTGACTTTTATGTATTTTCAGTTGGCAGGTAATGGTTGCTGAGGATGGCACGGGGTGAAGCTGCTTGGCGGGTTTTGACTGGCATCCATTTTGTGTAGCAACGATGTTTTTGAGTAGTAATGAAATCAAACGACGATTTGTAATGTAGTAATGTTGTAAACAGCAATTGTTAATATACGAAATGTTTTTGTTAAAGTATTCCGCTGCAAATGTTTAATAGATTTTATGTGATTTTGAAATATTATGTGCAATGAATATCCAACTGTGAGTGTCCCGAGAACGGGGCCTTACAAATACCCTAATCTTCGGATGCTGGACAAACATCTGCGGATGTAGAGTTAGCTGTTGCTGATGCTATGGTGTCATCTGAGGATGCTGATGTGTCTGTTTGATCATGATCTGCATTTCAAGATGATATGACGTGCCAGGATCAGAAACACTTGGAGAGTGAACTAATGGTCTTGGAGGATCAGCAGATAATGACACTTCATTCATGCTTGGAGGAACATAAGGATAACATGTATCCGTAGAACCTGCAATATTCAAATAACCATAATTAAATGAATTTGTTAATGCATCTATATCAAACAACCATGATGATCCTTTAACAGATTTTGGAAATAAGGATTCATCAATTGATACATTGGGTGTTTCTTCCACAATGTTTTGTTGTGGAATGTAAACTCTATATGATTTAGATGTTGAGGAGTACCCAACAAAGAAACCATCATAGGCTTTCCCAGAAAATTTTCCCAATAGTTCTTTTGTGTTTAAAACAGACACATGACATCCAAAAGCTCTAAGTTATCCTATAAAAGGTTTCCTTTTAAATAAGAGCTCATATGGTGTTTTGTTATGTTCTTTGACAATTAATGTTCTATTTTGGACATTGCATGCAGTGTTCACTGCTTCAGCCCAAAATGTGATTGGCAAATGTGAATCAGCCAGCATTGTCCTTGCTGCTTCAATCAGAGTTATGTTTCTTCTTTCAGCAACTCCATTTTGTTGTGGAGTTCTTGGGGCGCTGAATTGTCTAGTAATGCCTTTAATCCTGCAAAAGGAGTATAAAACATGATTAACAAATTCAAATCCATTATCACTCCTTAAAATTTTGACTTTTGAGTCAAGTTGATTTTCAATCTTAGTGATAAACTCCATTAATGTTTATGATGTTTCACTTTTATGTTTTAAAAAGAAAACCCATATGAATCTAGTGAAGTCATCCACAATCAACAAACAATATTGCCTTTTCCCAATGCTCATGACATTGGTTGGACCAAAAAGATCCATGTGAAGCAAATTGAGAGGTGTTGTGTTTGTGTTGATTATTTTGGATTTATGTGACACTCTATGTTGTTTTCCTTTATAGCATGAAGAACAATGATTTGAGCAGTGAAATTCTCTTTTTTGAAAACCAATGACAAGGTCATTTTTAACCAATTTGTTCAAGTTCTTCATGTTGGAATGAACAAGCCTTCTATGCCACAATTGAGATTCATCTTCTGATGACTTTGACAGCAGGCAAGTTTCATTGCTTGTGAGTGAAGTATTGTTCATATCCAAAACATATGTGTTTCTTTTTCTTGATGCTTTAAGAAGAATCCAGTCTTCTGGAATGGGAAAACCTGGCTTGAGAATGCAACAGTTAGTGTTATCAAATAAAGTGGTATAATTTTGATCACAAATTTGAGACACACTCAGTAAATTGTATTGTAAATTTTCATAATAATTTACTTTCTCAAACTTGAGCACACCATTAGTTACCATTCCTTCACCAACAATTTTTCCTCCTTTCTTATCCCCACCAAATGCCACATAGGAGACATTTTTATGTTTAAAATCATGGAGTAGTGAACAGTTTCCTGTCATATGCCTGGAACAGCCACTGTCAACATACCACTTGTTGTCAGTCCTCCATGCTTTTTCCTAACATAACGAAATCAATTAGAATGAGGGACCCAAGCTTTAATGATCTTGGGTTTACCACTAGCATCTAGAATTGTTACTCCCTCATGAATAAGTCTTGATGTTTCAATGTTGATTTTAGACTCAATTGACTCATTATGTTTGGTTTGTGGTGAGGATGATTATGTTGAAGATGAGCTTGTGGAACTTTGTTCTTGTTTCTCTTGCCCTTATTCTTTCACCTTTTCTTTGTTTGGTTGATGTTTTGATTTTGATGATGATCCTTGATTGAAGAACGTTTCACCATCTTGTGACTTTGATTGTGATGTTTGTGTACCCTTTACAAAGTGATCAAAGAAGGTGTCATCAGTATTGTTTTGCTTTTCTGTCAAATCCATCTTTTTGTGAGGTGTTTTGAGTTTATGCAGTGGTTTTTCTTTCTTCTTTAAAGGTTCACCATCAGCAGATGACTTCTTCTTTGATTTTGGCAACTTTTGTTTTGTCTGCTGCCTCTTTGGCTTCGAATCTACCGGACTATCACTTGATTGAGAGTCTGATTTAGCTTTCTCAGATTGTTGCTTCTTTGTGCTCTTTGTTTTGTTTTTTTTGTTGAAATAACATTCCTGAGTGGAATGGTTATTATTGTTACAAATTGCACAGTGTTTGTTGAAATAACAATCAGAAGTCATGTGTTTGTTCATATTGCAAATGGAACAATAGCTGCTGAAGTAACAATCTTTAGTGTTGTGATTTTTCATATCACACCATTTACAATACTTTTCTTCTTCATCATTTTCATGAACAATTACTTTCTTCTTCTTTTTCTGTTCTGCCAATTCTCTTTCAAACTTGGCAACTGATGAATCCTTGCCATTCCCTGACATGATATCAAAGGGTTCTTGTTTGGTAGTAATTGACTTTTGTTGCTTAGGATTCACAGTCTTTTGTTGATTTGCTTTCTTGATGACTGATGCATTTTGCTTTCGCTGATCATCCACTAATTCAGCAGATTTCTTCTTCTGAAAATCTACTGCTGATGGAGATTGGTCATTAATTTTCTTCTTCCGGAGATCAGTTACGGAAGTAGAATGATGAGCATTTTTCTTTGTCTTCCGGAGATCTGCAAAGGATGATTGACCAGCACGTTTCTTTCCTTCTACGGAAGAAACTTTTATTTCTTCCGTAGGTGTGGACTGCACACCATCTTTAGTTGATGAATTTTGTTGTTTGCTAAGTTCATGAAGCCCTTCATTCAGCTTAACTATCCTTTTGCAAATAGTTTTCAACATGTTTCTTTGCTTAGGAGGATATGGCAGCTTGGTTTCTTCAAGAACTTTGGGAATGATTGGTTCAAATGAGACATTTTTACCAATATCCATTTCAGTCACACTTGTCTCAATGTGTTCATCAGAATCATCCAAGTCATCACATTCATCATAGTCAGATTCTAAGTCATATTGTTTGACTTGTTCTGATTCAGAAGACTCAATTTCACTCACCTCAAAATTTTTCTTCATTTGCCAATTGATTAATTTTTGTTGTAAATTTGGTGCATGGCACAAAATGATTTGACAAACTATTTTTCATTGTTTCAGGTAAAGGTGTGTAATTATCATTTAGAGGGGGTGCAACATCATTGTATCCCAACCCATACCTGTTCTTTGATTCAATATGAGAATTTAATAATTTTTCATATTGCTGAGATGACAGTTGAAACTTCTGAAGTTTCACTTCAGTTGATGCATGATCAGACATTGATTTTGTTAAGGAAGTGGTCAGATGCTCAACTTGGGCTTTTAAGTTATAGTTTTCAAAAACAAGTTTATCTAAATCTTTTTGCAAAGAGTTGATTTTGATTTGATATAGTTTATGTTCTCTTACATGAGATTCATTTAAAACCATTGTTTCTTTCACTTTAATTGCCGGTTGTTGAGCATGGACTCTATATCTTTCAACTTCCTCAACACATGATGATGAACATAGTCTATCTCTTACCTCTCTAGCCATAGGTGGAACTTTGTTTACCATGTTTGCCATTAAAGCTTGATTCTCTTCCAATACTTCCTTCTCATACATGCTCCAGCCACATGTTCCATCTTGTAAAATTATCAGCCCAGTTTCTTTTGAATTACTAGGCCCTACTGATGAGCTTGTGGCTGGTGGGGATGAGTTGGTTATCTGAGGTTGTCTAAAGGATCTTTGAGATGTTGTTGATTGATGAGATTGATGTTGATGAGACTGATGCTGCTCATGTTGGCGATTCTGTCTCATGTCAGAAGATGCTTGTTGATTGCACTCTCATGAGAAATGTCCATAGAGATTGCATTTGAAACATCTTACTTTTGACTTATCAACACCAATTTTGGTTGTCTTACCAGCTACAGCTAAGTTTTTGTTTCTCCTCATATACTGTTTGGCTCTGTATGCTATCATTGCCATTTGCCACTGAAGATCCATTTCCTCAACTTCATCTGGATGAAGTTCTTCCAAATCTTACTGGCAAATATTAGCAGGAGTTAGAGTGCTTCCCAGATAAGCTTGAAAACTTGAACTGAAAGCTGCAAATGCTGCTTTTTGTTCTTCAGAATTCAGAATTACAGTGATTGGCTCTGCTTGATTGTTGTTGGAGAAAGACTTTGCTGATAATGCAGCTGAATGTTTCTTTTCATTAGATCTCCCTTTTTCTTTTGCTGATTTACTCTGAGTGTATGTTTTTGCATGCTTTGATGCATAGAAACTAACTTCTTCCTCATCTTCACTCAAAGTACAAGAGTTGTCATTGTCATTGTTAGAAATAAAAGCACTTCCAGCACTTTTAGTTTCTTTAAACTGATAAAGGGGTGACATGTGTTCGCACACTTTTGTTTCTTGACTTTTCATCCATTTCAAGAGCTTCTACTTTAGCCACCAATGTGTCTAAACCAATGGTTTTGAGATCAAGGATGTTCTTGAACACGGAGATAGTTTGCTTCCAATTCTCAGGCAAAGTGTGGGGCATCTTTTTGTTTAACTCCTTATTGGTATACTTTAATTCCAAGGTGTTCATCTCGGTTACCAATTGCATAAACCTGTGGAGTTGTTGTGGTACTGATTCACGCTCAATATGATAAAATGTTTCATATTGTGAGCGAAGAGTATCCTTGCTTATGCTCCAGATTTCATCACTTCCTTCACAGAGAGTGTGAAGAATTTTCCATAAGGAATTTGCTGTTTTGTAGTTCTCACACCTGATTAGTATATCTTCAAGTAAAGCCATACTTAGCAAACTATTGGCTCTAATATCAATTTTGACTCGTTTAACATCCTCAGGTGATAGATCTTTTGTGTTTATGGGTTGTTTATTGTCTTTATAATCCGCCACAAGAGCTAGTGGAATATAAGGACCTTCAGTTATTGACACCCATAGATCAGAATCTGTGTAGTTTACATGATTTCTAAATTTGATCTTCCAGGATTTGAAATCTGCCTTGGTTTCCAACTTCGGAGGTTGGTATGATGATCCACCGAAAGAGTTACTCATTTTAGTCAAATGTTAATATTCAACTAAAACAAATTCCTGTTTGTGAATGAACTAATTAATGACAAATACTTGATTATTGAATAATTAAGTAGTTGAAGTCACAAATCAGTCAACCCTCTTAATGATTATCAAAGGTGATACCAAATCGAGGATGTTTGTTGATATGTTTTGTTCAAATGAATGGAACACAAGTTGATTATCAATCAATAACACGGATCTACATATCAATTAATCGTGAATGTAGATCATTGTTAATCGAGCAATACAACACTACTCGTTGAACGTTGAATCACGGTTTGATTGTTTTGGAATGATTTACACCAAATCGTTAATTATAATTCCTTAGTTATCTATTGATTAATCTATAACAGCCTTGAATCAGAATTATAACCTCTCAAGTTGTTATGAACATCCAAAAGCAATTTTACTTAAAAACAATAGATCTAAGCAGCAGGCTGATAGATCTAATGATATAGACAATCAATCATCCAATTCTAATACTGATAGATCAATCGATCTAAATCAATGAGCATTTGGATCTGATACCACCTGTGAATCCAAGGATCGCAATCATATATAATAACAAATGCAATAGAACATACTAATGAAGAACATAACAATAAATTGCAATAAGTGAATGAACACGATTTGATTCAAATGTGATTCATTAAAAACACTGATTAATGGTTACAAAAGATCAAACAGCAATTGCTAATAATGATGTTCACTATGATTCTGTTGATGATTTTAGTGTAATTGATGTGACGGCTGCTAGGGTTTTTGTGATTGATTGATCGTATTGATTGATGTATGTTGTTAGGTAATCAGCTGCATCAAAGTGTGAGCCTATACGTTGTATTAATAGGCTCATGGATTTACTGCTAGGGTTACAGTAAATCTCTTGGAATCAGTAACTTTCTTATCGTGGTAAGAAAGTTACTCAGAGAATGTTACGATGTGACATTCTCTGACTGAGTTAAAGTCATCCGTAGAGATTGACTTTATGACATCACTCAGTGATTGACTTGTTGACTTGATGTACTTGGTGGAAGTACATGCAAGTGTTGGTCTTCCGTAGAAGTTTTGCCTTCCGTAGGAGCTTTGCCTTCCGTAGGAGCTTTGCCTTCCGTAGGAGTCTTCACTTGGACTTCATTGGAATGCAAGTTGTTCATCCAAAGATCTTTGTTCAATAGTCTTCATCCACTCTGAAGTGTTCTTCCGCAAAAGATCCTCGGATGCACTTTATGTAAGAAGATTATCTACGGAAAAACACAAATGTTCATCCATAGATGTTTCTTACACTTAGTCAAATTTTCATGAAATTTGAATAAGTATGATGTTCATCCTGCGATTACATATAAATCAACACAATTATGGGTTAACCTATATATATGCATAATGCTTACAAAAATGATTATTTCAAAAGAACTTATTACAAGAGATTGATTAAAGTGCTAAGCCTATACAAAGAATCTAGACCTATTATTCCTAGATCTAACAAGATTAGTGAAATCAAAGTATTCACGAAAGCTTAACAAAATACATAGAAAATGAGCTAGTTATACAAAAATATTAAACTAAAATTCTTCTCGCATTGTTAGCATTTTGCTTTTCGTGACAACCTCCAATGCTATGGAGTTTTGATTATCTAACCATCTCAACAAACTCCAAAACCAATCTAATCACATTTAATTATAATAATCATTGGAATCGCACTAATTAATCAAAATGGACCATAGCGTCTATTGTTTAAATCAAAACCAAAACCGAGCACGAAACCACACGAATGACTCTTTAAATCAATCCATCCTACCCAAAACTCATCAAGAACACTCCACATCCAACTTCGAACAATCCTGCCTCAAAAATCCTTTAAATCTATCCAAATTACAACTTTCGATCCATGGAATCCCTTATTGACTATGAAGGAGAGGAACACAAGTTTAAAATGGCAAGAAACGACTCGTATTGACTCGATAAGAATCAAGAAACACATTACAGTAGCGGAATGAAACTATGCATTCGTAACAAAAAAACGCAATGTGTGATCGATTAAAAAGAAGTCAATTAACGTACCACGTCGAAGTAAATAAGATTTGCTTGTATTTTATTCTAAATTGTGTATATATAGATTAGTGAAATCAAAGTATTCACGAAAGCTTTAAAAAATACATAGAAAATGAGCTAGTTATACAAAAATATTAAACTAGAATACTTCTCGCATTATTAGATTTTTGCTTTTCGTGACAACCTACAATGCTATGGAGTTTTGATTTTCTAACCATCTCAACACACTCCAGAACCAATCTAATCACATTTGATAATAATAATCATTGGAATCGCACCAATTAATCACAAATAGACCATAGCATCTATTGTTTGAATCAAAACTAAAACCAAACACGATGCCACACGAATGACTCTTAAAATCAATCCATCCTACCCAAAACTCATCAAGAACACTCTACAACCCACTTCGAACAATCTTGCCTCAAAAATCAATTGAATCTGTCCAAATGACAACTTTTGATCTATGGAATCGTTTATTGACCATGAAGTAAAGGAACGCAAGTTTTAAATGACAAGAAACGACTCGTATTGACTCAATAATAATCAAGAAACACATTACAGTGGCGGAATGAAACTATGCATGCGTAACAAGAAAACGCAATGTGTCATCGATTAAAAAGAAGTCAATCAACTTACCACGTCCAAGTAAATAAGATTTGCTTGTATTTTATTCTAAATTGTGTAGATATAGATTAGTGAAATCAAAGTAGTCACGAAAGCTTAACAAAATATATAGGAAATGAGCTAGTTATACAAAAATATTAAACTAGAATACTTCTCGCATTGTTCGCTTTTTGCTTTTCGTGACAACCTACAACGCTATGGGGTTTTGATTTTCTAACCATCTCAACACACTCCAGAACCAATATAATCACATTTGATAATAATAATCATTGGAATCGCACCAGTTAATCACAAATGGACCATAGCATCTATTGTTTGAATCAAAACTAAAACCAAACACGAAACCACACGAATGACTCTTGAAATCAATCCATTCGACCTAAAACTTATCAAGAACACTCTACAACACACTTTGAACAATCTTGCCTCGAAAATCAATTGAATCTGTCCAAATAACGACTTATGATCCATTGAATCCTTTATTGACCATGAAGGAAAGGAACGCAAGTTTTAAATGACAAGAAACGACTCGTATTAACTCAATAATAATCAAGAAACACATTACAGTGGCGGAATCATACTATGCATGCGTTACAATAAAACGCAATGTGTGATTGATTAAAAAGAAGTCAATCAACGTACCTCGTCCAAGTAAATAAGATTTGCTTATATTTTATTCTAAATTGTGTAGATATAGATTAGTGAAATCAATGTATTCACGAAAGCTTAATTAAATACATAAGATATGAGCTAGTTATATAAAAATATTAAACTAGAATACTTCTCGCATTGTTAGCTTTTTGTTTTTCGTGACAACCTCCAATCCTATGAAGTTTTGATTATCTAACCATTTCAACACACTCCAGAACCAATCTAATCATATTTGATTATAATTATCATTGAAATCGCACTAATTAATCACAAACGGGCCATAGCATCTATTGTTTGAATCAAAACTAAAACCAAACACGAAACCACGCGAAATGACTCTTGAAATCAATCCATCCTACCCAAAATTCATCAAGAACACTCCACAACTCACTTCGATCAATCCTGCCTCAATAATCAATTGAATCTGTACAATTGACAACTTTCGATCCATGGAATTCTTTATTGAGTATGAAGGAAAAGGAACGCAAGTTTTAAATGACAAGAAACGACTCGTATTGACTCAATAAGAATCAAGAAACACATTACAGTGGCGGAATGAAACTATGCATACATAACATGAAAACGCAATGTGTGATCAATTAAAAAGAAGTCAATCAACCTACCACGTCCAAGTAAATAAGATTTGCTTGTATTTTATTCTAAATTGTGTAGATATAGATTAGTGAAATCAAAGTATTCATGAAAGCTTAACTAAATACATAGGAAATGAGCTAGTTGTACTAAAATATTAAACTAGAATACTTCTCACATTGTTAGCTTTTTGTTTTTCATGACAACCTCCAATGCTATGGAGTTTTGATTATCTAACGATCTCAACAAACTCCAAAACCAATCTAATCACATTTGATTATAATAATCATTGGAATCGCACTAATTAATCAAAAATGGACCATAGCGTCTATTGTTTGAATCAAAACCAAAACCGAGCACGAAACCACACGAATGACTCTTTAAATCAATCCATCCTACCCAAGACTCATCAAGAACACTCCACATCCAACTTCGAACAATCTTGCCTCAAAACTCCTTTGAATCTATCCAAATGACAACTTTCGATCCGTGGAATCTTTTATTGACCATAAAGAAACACAAGTTTTAAATGACACTGAATGACTGGTATTGACTCAATAAGAATCAAGAAACACATTACAGTGGCGGAATGAAACTATGCATGCGTAACAAAAAAACGCAATTTGTAATCGATTAAAAAGAAGTCAATCAACGTACCACGTCCAAGTAAATAAGATTTGCTTGTATTTTATTCTAAATTGTGTAGATATAGATTAGTGAAGTCAAAGTATTCACGAAAGCTTAACCAAATACATAGGAAATGAGCTAGTTATACAAAAATATTAAACTAGAATACTTCTCGCATTGTTAGCTTTTTGCTTTTCGTGACAACCTGCAATGCTATGGAGTTTTGATTATCTAACCATCTCAACACACTCCAGAACCAATCTAATCACATTTGATAATAATAATCATTGGAATCGCAACAGTTAATCATAAATGGACCATAGCATCTATTGTTTGAATCAAAACTAAAACCAAACAGGATACCACACGAATGACTCTTAAAATAAATCTATCCTACCCAAAACTCATCAAGAACACTCCACAACCCACTTCGAACAATCTTGCCTCAAAAATCAATTGAATCTGTCCAAATGACAACTTTTGATCAATGGAATCATTTATTGACCATGAAGGAAAGGAACGCAAGTTTTAAATGACAACAAACGACTCGTATTGACTCAATAATAATCAAGAAACACATTACAGTGGCGGAATGAAACTATGCATGCATAACAAGAAAACACAATGTGTGATCGATTAAAAAGAATTCAATCAACGTACCACGTCCAAGTAAATAAGATTTGCTTGTATTTTATTCTAAATTGTGTAGATATAGATGAGTGAAATCAAAGTATTCACGAAAACTTAACAAAATATATAGGAAATGAGCTAGTTATACAAAATTATTAAACTAGAATACTTCTAGCATTGTTCGCTTTTTGCTTTTCGTGACAACCTACAATGCTATGGGGTTTTGATTTTCTAAGCATCTCAATACACTCCAGAACCAATCTAATCACATTTGATAATAATAGTTATTGGAATCGCACCAGTTAATCACAAATGGACTATAGCATCTATTGTTTGAATCAAAACTAAAACCAAACAGGATACCACACGAATGACTCTTAAAATAAATCTATCGTACTCAAAACTCATCAAGAACACTCCACAACCCACTTCGAACAATCTTGCCACAAAAATGAATTGAATCTGTCCAAATGACAACTTTTGATCTATGGAATCATTTATTGACCATGAAGGAAAGGAACGCAAGTTTTAAATGACAAGAAATGACTCGTATTGACTAAATAATAATCAAGAAACACATTACAGTGGCGGAATGAAACTATGCATGCATAACAAGAAAACACAATGTGTGATCGATTAAAAAGAATTCAATCAACGTACCACGTCCAAGTAAATAAGATTTGCTTATATTTTATTCTAAATTGTGTAGATATAGATTAGTAAAATCAAAGTATTCATGAAAGCTTAACAAAATATATAGGAAATAAGCTAGTTATACTAAAATATTAAACTAGAATACTTCTCGCATTGTTCGCTTTTTGTTTTTTATGACAACCTCCAATGCTATGGAGTTTTGATTATCTAACCATCTCAACACACTCCAGAACCAATCTAATCACATTTGATTATAATAATCATTAGAATCGCACTAATTAATCAGAAATGGACCATAGCGTCTATTGTTTGAATCAAAACCAAAACTGAGCACGAAACCACACGAATGACTCTTTAAATAAATCCATCCTACCCAAAACACATCAAGAACACTTCACATCCAACTTCGAACAATCTTGCTTCAAAAATCCTTTGAATCTATCCAAATGACAACTTTCGATCCATGGAATCCTTTATTGTCCATGAAGGAAAGAAACACAAGTTTTAAATGACAAGAAACGACTCTTATTGACTCAATAAGAATCAAGAAACACATTACAGTGGCGGAATGAAACTATGCATGCGTAACAAAAAAACGCAATTTGTAATCTATTAAAAAGAAGTCAATCAACGTACCACGTCCAAGTAAATAAGATTTGCTTGTATTTTATTCTAAATTGTGTAGATATAGATTAGTGAAATCAAAGTATTCACAAAAGCTTAACTAAATATATACGAAATGAGCTAGTTATACAAAAATATTAAACTAGAATACTTCTCGCATTGTTAGCTTTTTGCTTTTCATGACAACCTGCAATGCTATGGAGTTTTGATTATCTAACCATCTCACCACACTCCAGAACCAACCTAATAACATTTGATTATAATAATCATTGGAATCGCACCAATTAATCATAAATGGACCATAGCATCTATTGTTTGAATTAAAACTAAAACCAAACACGATACCACACAAATAACTCTTAAAATCAATCCATCCTACCCAAAACTTATCAAGAACACTCCACAACACACTTCGAACAATCTTGCCTCGAAAATCATTTGAATCTGTCCAAATGACAACTTTTGATCCACTGAATCCTTTATTGAACATGATGGAAAGGAACGCAAGTTTTAAATGACAATAAACGACTCGTATTGACTCAATAGTAATCAAGAAACACTTTACAGTGGCGGAATGGAACTATGCATGCTTAACAAGAAAACGCAATGTGTGATCAATTAAAAAGAAGTCAATCAACGTACCACGTCCAAGTAAATAAGATTTGCTTGTATTTTATTCTAAATTATGTAGATATAGATTAGTGAAATCAAAGTATTCATGAAAGCTTAACAAAATATATAGGAAATAAGCTAGTTATACAAAAATATTAAACTAGAATACTTCTCGCATTGTTCGCTTTTTGCTTTTTATGACAACCTCCAATGCTATGGAGTTTTGATTATCTAACCATCTCAACACACTCCAGAACCAATCTAATCACATTTGATTATAATAATCATTAGAATCGCACTAATTAATCAGAAATGGACCATAGCGTCTATTGTTTGAATCAAAACCAAAACTGAGCACGAAACCACACGAATGACTCTTTAAATAAATCCATCCTACCCAAAACTCATCAAGAACACTTCACATCCAACTTCGAACAATCTTGCTTCAAAAATCCTTTGAATCTATCCAAATGACAACTTTCGATCCATGGAATCCTTTATTGAGCATAAAGAAAGGAACGCAAGTTTTAAATGACAAGAAACAACTCATATTGACTCAATAAGAATCAAGAAACACATTACAGTGGCGGAATGAAACTATGCATACGTAACAAGAAAAAGCAATGTGTGATCAATTAAAAGAAGTCAATCAACGTACCACGTCTATGTAAATAAGATTTGTTTGTATTTTATTCTAAATTGTGTAGATATAGATTAGTGAAATCAAAGAATTCACGAAAGCTTAACTAAATACATAGGAAATGAGCTAGTTGTACTAAAATATTAAACTAGAATACTTCTCGCATTGTTAGTTTTTATATTTTCGTGACAACCTACAATGCTATGGAGTTTTGATTATCTAACCATCTCAACACACTCCAGAGCCAATCTAATCACATTTGATAATAATAATCATTGGAATCGCACCAGTTAATCACAAATAGACCATAGCATCTATTGTTTGACTCAAAACTAAAACCAAACACGAAACCAAACGAATGACTCTTAAAATCAATCCATCCTACCCAAAACTTATCAAGAACACTCCACAACACACTTCGAACAATCTTGCCTCGAAAATCATTTGAATCTGTCCAAATGACAACTTTTGATCCACTGAATCCTTTATTGAACATGATGGAAAGGAACGCAAGTTTTAAATGACAATAAACGACTCGTATTGACTCAATAGTAATCAAGAAACACTTTACAGTGGCGGAATGGAACTATGCATGCCTAACAAGAAAACGCAATGTGTGATCAATTAAAAAGAAGTCAATCAACGTACCACGTCCAAGTAAATAAGATTTGCTTGTATTTTATTCTAAATTATGTAGATATAGATTAGTGAAATCAAAGTATTCACGAAAGCTTAACAAAAATCATAGGAAATGAGCTATTTATACAAAATATTAAACTAGAATACTTCTCGCATTGTTAGCTTTTTGCTTTTCGTGACAACCTCCAATGTTATGGAGTTTTGATTATCTAACCATCTCAACACACTCCAGAACCAATCTAATCACATTTGATTATAATAATAATTGGAATCGCACTAATTAATCAAAAATGGACCATAACGTCTATTGTTAGAATCAAAACCAAAACCGAGCACGAAACCACACGAATGACTCTTAAAATCAATCCATCCTACCCAAAAGTTATCAAGAACACTCCACAACACACTTCGAACATCATGCCTCGAAAACATTTGAATCTGTCGACAAATCCATTGAAATTGACCATGCAAGTTTTAAATGACAAGAAACGACTCGTATTGACTGAATAATAATCAAGAAACACGTTACAGTGAAGGAATGAAACTATGCATGAGTAACAAGAAAACGCAATGTGTTATCGATTAAAAAGAAGTCAATCAACGTACCACGTCCAAGTAAATAAGATTTGCTTGTATTTTATTCTAAATTGTATAGATATAGTTTAGTGAAATCAAAGTATTCACGAAAGGTTAACAAAATACATAGGAAATGAGCTAGCTATACAAAAATATTAAACTAGAATACTTCTTGCATTGTTAGCTTTTTGCTTTTCGTGACAACCTCCAATGCTATGGAGTTTTGATTATCTAACCATCTCAACACACTCTAGAACCAATCTAATCACATTTGATTATAAAAATTATTGGAATCGCACAAATTAATCAAAAATGGACTATAGCATCTATTGTGTGAATCAAAACCAAAACCGAGCACGAAACCACACGAATAACTCTTTAAATCAATCCATCCTACCCAAAACTCATCAAAAACACTCCACATCCAACTTCGAAAAATCTTGCCTCAAAAATCCTTTGAATCTGTCCAAATTACAACTTTTGATCCACTGAATCCTTTATTGAACATGATGGAAAGGAACGCAAGTTTTAAATGACAATAAACGACTCGTATTGACTCAATAGTAATCAAGAAACACTTTACAGTGGCGGAATGGAACTATGCATGCCTAACAAGAAAACGCAATGTGTGATCAATTAAAAAGAAGTCAATCAACGTACCACGTCCAAGTAAATAAGATTTGCTTGTATTTTATTCTAAATTATGTAGATATAGATTAGTGAAATCAAAGTATTCACGAAAGCTTAACAAAAATCATAGGAAATGAGCTATTTATACAAAAATATTAAACTAGAATACTTCTCGCATTGTTAGCTTTTTGCTTTTCGTGACAACCTCCAATGTTATGGAGTTTTGATTATCTAACCATCTCAACACACTCCAGAACCAATCTAATCACATTTGATTATAATAATAATTGGAATCGCACTAATTAATCAAAAATGGACCATAACGTCTATTGTTAGAATCAAAACCAAAACCGAGCACGAAACCACACGAATGACTCTTAAAATCAATCCATCCTACCCAAAAGTTATCAAGAACACTCCACAACACACTTCGAACAATCATGCCTCGAAAATCATTTGAATCTGTCCAAATGACAACTTTTGATCCATTGAATCCTTTATTGACCATGAAGGAAAGAACGCAAGTTTTAAATGACAAGAAACGACTCGTATTGACTGAATAATAATCAAGAAACACGTTACAGTGAAGGAATGAAACTATGCATGAGTAACAAGAAAACGCAATGTGTTATCGATTAAAAAGAAGTCAATCAACGTACCACGTCCAAGTAAATAAGATTTGCTTGTATTTTATTCTAAATTGTATAGATATAGTTTAGTGAAATCAAAGTATTCACGAAAGGTTAACAAAATACATAGGAAATGAGCTAGCTATACAAAAATATTAAACTAGAATACTTCTTGCATTGTTAGCTTTTTGCTTTTCGTGACAACCTCCAATGCTATGGAGTTTTGATTATCTAACCATCTCAACACACTCTAGAACCAATCTAATCACATTTGATTATAAAAATTATTGGAATCGCACAAATTAATCAAAATGGACTATAGCATCTATTGTTGAATCAAAACCAAAACCGAGCACGAAACCACACGAATAACTCTTTAATCAATCCATCCTACCCAAAACTCATCAAAACACTCCACATCCAACTTCGAAAAATCTTGCCTCAAAAATCTTTGAATCTGTCCAAATTACAACTTTTGATCCATGAATCCTTATTGACATGAAGGAAAGGAACGCAAGTTTAAATGACAAGAAACGACTCGTATTGACTCAATAATAATCAAGAAACACGTTACTGTGGAGGAATGAAACTATGCATGAGTAACAAGAAAACGCAATGTGTGATCGATTAAAAAGAAGTCAATCAATGTACCACGTCCAAGTAAATAAGATTTGCTTGTACTTTATTCTAAATTGTGTAGATATAGATTAGTGAAACCAAAGTATTCACGAAAGCTTAACAAAATACATAGGAAATGAGCTAGTTATACAAAAATATTAGACTAGAATACTTCTCGCATTGTTAGCTTTTTGCTTTTCGTGACAACCTCCAATGCTATGGAGTTTTGATTATCTAACCATCTCAACACACTCCAGAACCAATCTAATCACATTTGATTATAATAATCATTGGAATCGCACTAATTAATCAAACATGGACCATAGCGTCTATTGTTTGAATCAAAACCAAAACCGAGCACGAAAACACACAAATGATGCTTTAAATCAATCCATCCTACCCAAAACTCATCAAGAACACTCCACATCCAACTTTGAAAAATCTTGCCTCAAAAATCCTTTTAATCTATCCAAATGACAACTTTCGATCCATGTAATCCTTTATTGACCATGAAGGAAAGGAACACAAGTTTTAAATGACAAGAAACGACTCGTATTGACTCAATAAGAATCAAGAAACACATTACAGTGGTGAAATGAAACTATGCATGCGTAACAAGAAAACGCAATGTGTGATCGATTAAAAAGAAGTCAATCAACGTATCACGTCCAAGTAAATAAGATTTGCTTGTATTTTATTCTCAATTGTGTAGATATAGATTAGTGAAATCAAAGTATTCACGAAAACTTAACTAAATACATAGGAAATGAGCTAGTTATATAAAAATATTAAACTAAAATACTTCTCGCATTGTTAGCTTTTTGGTTTTCGTGACAACCTCCAATTCCATGGAGTTTTGATTATCTAACCATCTCAGCACACTCCAGAACCAATCTAATCTCATTTGATTATAATAATCATTGCAATCGCACCAATTATTCACAAATGGACCAAAGCATCTATTGTTTGAATCAAAACTAAAACCAAACACGAAAGCACACGAATGACTCTTAAAATCAATCCATCCTACCCAAAACTCATCAAGAACACTCCCCAACCCATTTCGAACAATCTTGCCTCAAAAATCATTTGAATCTGTCCAAATGACAACTATGATCCATGGAATCCTTTATTGACCATGAAGGAAAAGAACGCAAGTTTTAAATGACAAGAAACGACTCGTATTGACTCAATAAGAATCAAGAAACACATTACAGTGCGGAATGAAACATATGTGCAATGAAACTACGTAACAAGAAAATGCGCAATAAGTGCAATGAAAGTAGAAAGAAGTACAATCAACGTCAATCACGTCCAAGTAAATAAGATTTGCTTGTATTTTATTCTAAATTGTGTAGATATAGATTAGTGAAATCTAAGTATTCACGAAAGCTTAACAAAATCATAGAAATGAGCTATTTATACAAAATATTAAACTAGAATACTTCTCGCATTGTTAGCTTTTTGCTTTTCATGACAACCTCCAATGCTATGGAGTTTTGATTATCTAACCATCTCAACACACTCCAGAACCAATCTAATCACATTTGATTATAATAATCATTGGAATCGCACTATAATCAAAATGGACCATAGCGTCTATTGTTTGAATCAAAACCAAAACCGAGCACGAAACCACACGAATGACTCTTAAATCAATCCATCCTACCCAAAACTATCAAGACCTCCACACACACTTCGAACAATCTTGCCTCGAAAATCTTTGAATCTGTCCAAATGACAACTTTTGATCCATTGAATCCTTTATTGACCATGATGGAAGGAACGCAAGTTTTAAATGACAATAAACGACTCGTATTGACTCAATAGTAATCAAGAAACACATTACAGTGGCGGAATGAATTATGCATGCTTAACAAGAAACGCAATGTGTGATCGTTAAAAGAAGTCAATCACGTACCACGTCCAAGTAAATAAGATTTGCTTGTTTTTATTCTAAATTGTGTAGATATATATTAGTAAAATCAAAGTATTCACGAAGCTTAACAAAATCATAGGAAATGAGCTATTTATACAAAATATTAAACTAGAATACTTCTCGCATTGTTAGCTTTTTGCTTTTCGTGACAACCTCCAATGCTGGAGTTTTGATTATCTAACCATCTCACACACTCCAGAACCAATCTAATCACATTTGATTATAATAATATTGGAATCGCACTAATTAATAAAAATGGACCATAGCGTCTATTGTTTGAATCAAAACCAAACCGAGCACGAAACCACACGAATGACTCTTAAAATCAATCCATCCTACCCAAAACTATCAAGAACACTCCACACACACTTCGAACAATCTTGCCTCAAAATCATTTGAATCTGCCAAATGACAACTTTTGATCCATGAATCCTTTATTGACCATGAGGAAAGGAACGCAAGTTTTAAATGACAAAAACGACTCGTATTGACTAAATAGTAATCAAGAAACACATTACAGTGGCGGAATGAAACTATGCATGTTAACAAGAAAACGCAATGTGTGATCAACTAAAAGAAGTCAATCAACGTACCACGTCCAAGTAAATAAGATTTGCTTGTTTTTATTCTAAATTGTGTAGATATAGATTAGTGAAATCAAAGTATTCACGAAAGCTTAACAAAATACATAGGAAATGAGCTAGTTATACAAAATATTAAACTGAATACTTCTCGCATTGTTAGCTTTTTGCTTTTCGTGACAACCTCCAATGCTATGGAGTTTTGATTATCTAACCATCTCAACACACTCCAGAACCAATCTAATCACATTGATTATAATCATTGGAATCGCACTAATTATCAAAATGGACCATAGCGTCTATTGTTTGAATCAAAACAAAACCGAGCACGAAACCACACGAATGACTCTTAAAATCAATCCATCCTACCCAAACTATCAAGAACACTCCACAACCACTTCGAACAATCTTGCCTCAAAATCATTTGAATCTGTCCAAATGACAACTTTTGATCCATGAATCCTTTATTGACCATGAGGAAGGAACGCAAGTTTTAAATGACAAAACGACTCGTATTGACTCAATATAATCAAGAAACACATTACAGTGGCGGAATGAATTATGCATGCTTAACAAGAAAACGCAATGTGTGATCGATTAAAAAGAAGTCAATCACGTACCACGTCCAAGTAATAAGATTTGCTTTTTTTATTCTAAATTGTGTAGATATAGATTAGTAAAATCAAAGTATTCACGAAGCTTAACAAAATCATAGGAAATGAGCTATTTATACAAAAATATTAAACTAGAATACTTCTCGCATTGTTAGCTTTTTGCTTTTCGTGACAACCTCCAATGCTATGGAGTTTTGATTATCTAACCATCTCAACACACTCCAGAACCAATCTAATCACATTTGATTATAATAATATTGGAATCGCACTAATAATAAAAAATGGACCATAGCGTCTATTGTTTGAATCAAAACCAAACCGAGCACGAAACCACACGAATGACTCTTAAAATCAATCCATCCTACCCAAAACTCATCAAGAACACTCCACAACCACTTCGAACAATCTTGCCTCGAAAATCATTTGAATCTGTCCAAATGACAACTTTGATCCATTGAATCCTTTATTGACCATGAGGAAAGGACGCAAGTTTTAAATGACAAAACCTCGTATTGACTAAATAGAATCAAGAAACACATTACAGTGGCGGAATGAAACTATGCATGGTTAACAAGAAAACGCAATGTGTGATCAATTAAAAAGAAGTCAATCAACGTACCACGTCCAAGTAAATAAGATTTGCTTGTTTTTTATTCTAAATTGTGTAGATATAGATTAGTGAAATCAAAGTATTCACGAAAGCTTAACAAATACATAGGAAATGAGCTAGTTATACAAAAATATTAAACTTGAATACTTCTCGCATTGTTAGCTTTTTGCTTTTCGTGACAACCTCCAATGCTATGGAGTTTTGATTATCTAACCATCTCAACACACTCCAGAACCAATCTAATCACATTTGATTATAATAATCATTGGAATCGCACTAATTAATCAAAATGGACCATAGCGTCTATTGTTTGAATCAAAACCAAACCGAGCACGAAACCACACGAATGACTCTTAAAATCAATCCATCCTACCCAAAACTATCAAGAACACTCCACAACACACTTCGAAAATCTTGCCTCAAAATCATTTGAATCTGTCCAAATGACAACTTTTGATCCATGAATCCTTTATTGACCATGATGGAAAGGAACGCAAGTTTTAAATGACATAAACGACTCGTATTGACTCAATAGTAATCAAGAAACACTTACAGTGGCGGAATGAAACTATGCATGCGTAACAAGAAACGCAATGTGTGATCGATTAAAAAGAAGTCAATCACGTACCACGTCCAAGTAAATAAGATTTGCTTGTTTTTATTCTAAATTGTGTAGATATAGATTAGTGAAATCAAAGTATTCACGAAAGCTTAACAAAATCATAGGAAATGAGCTATTTATACAAAAATATTAAACTAGAATACTTCTCGCATTGTTAGCTTTTTGCTTTTCGTGACAACCTCCAATGCTATGGAGTTTTGATTATCTAACCATCTCAACACACTCCAGAACCAATCTAATCACATTTGATTATAATAATCATTGAATCGCACTAATTAATCAAAATGGACCATAGCGTCTATTGTTTGAATCAAACCAAAACCGAGCACGAAACCACACGAATGACTCTTAAAATCAATCCATCCTACCCAAAACTTATCAAGAACACTCCACAACACACTTCGAACAATCTTGCCTCGAAAATCATTTGAATCTGTCCAAATGACAACTTTTGATCCATGAATCCTTTATTGACCATGAGGAAAGGAACGCAAGTTTTAAATGACAAAACGACTCGTATTGACTCAATAGTATCAAGAAACACATTACAGTGGCGGAATGAACTATGCATGCTTAACAAGAAAACGCAATGTGTGATCGATTAAAAAGAAGTCAATCAACGTACCACGTCCAAGTAAATAAGATTTGCTTGTTTTTATTCTAAATTGTGTAGATATAGATTAGTGAAATCAAAGTATTCACGAAAGCTTAACAAAATCATAGGAAATGAGCTAGTTATACAATATTAAACTAGAATACTTCTCGCATTGTTAGCTTTTTGCTTTCGTGACAACCTCCAATGCTATGGAGTTTTGATTATCTAACCATCTCAACACACTCCAGAACCAATCTAATCACATTTGATTATAATAATATTGGAATCGCACTAATTAATAAAAATGACCATAGCGTCTATTGTTTGAATCAAAACCAAAACCGAGCACGAAACCACACGAATGACTCTTAAAATCAATCCATCCTACCCAAACTATCAAGAACACTCCACAACCACTTCGAACAATCTTGCCTCAAAATCATTTGAATCTGTCCAAATGACAACTTTTGATCCATTGAATCCTTTATTGACCATGATGGAAGGAACGCAAGTTTTAAATGACAATAAACGACTCGTATTGACTCAATAGTAATCAAGAAACACATTACAGTGGCGGAATGAAACTATGCATGGTAACAAGAAAACGCAATGTGTGATCAATTAAAAAGAAGTCAATCAACGTACCACGTCCAAGTAAATAAGATTTGCTTGTTTTTATTCTAAATTGTGTAGATATAGATTAGTGAAATCAAAGTATTCACGAAAGCTTAACAAATACATAGGAAATGAGCTAGTTATACAAAAATATTAACTGAATACTTCTCGCATTGTTAGCTTTTTGCTTTTCGTGACAACCTCCAATGCTATGGAGTTTTGATTATCTAACCATCTCAACCACTCCAGAACCAATCTAATCACATTTGATTATAATAATCATTGGAATCGCACTAATTAATCAAAATGGACCATAGCGTCTATTGTTTGAATCAAACCAAAACCGAGCACGAAACCACACGAATGACTCTTAAAATCATCCATCCTACCCAAAACTCATCAAGAACACTCCACAACCACTTCGAACAATCTTGCCTCGAAATCATTTGAATCTGTCCAAATGACAACTTTGATCCATTGAATCCTTTATTGACCATGAGGAAAGGAACGCAAGTTTTAAATGACAATAAACGACTCGTATTGACTCAATAAATCAAGAACACATTACAGTGGCGGAATGAATTATGCATGCTAACAAGAAAACGCAATGTGTGATCGATTAAAAGAAGTCAATCACGTACCACGTCCAAGTAAATAAGATTTGCTTGTTTTTATTCTAAATTGTGTAGATATAGATTAGTGAAATCAAAGTATTCACGAAGCTTAACAAAATCATAGGAAATGAGCTATTATAACAAATATTAAACTAGAATACTTCTCGCATTGTTAGCTTTTTGCTTTTCGTGACAACCTCCAATGCTATGGAGTTTTGATTATCTAACCATCTCAACACACTCCAGAACCAATCTAATCACATTTGATTATAATAATATTGGAATCGCACTATTAATAAAAATGGACCATAGCGTCTATTGTTTGAATCAAACCAAAACCGAGCACGAAACCACACGAATGACTCTTAAAATCAATCCATCCTACCCAAAACTATCAAGAACACTCCACACACACTTCGAACACTTGCCTCGAAAATCATTTGAATCTGTCCAAATGACAACTTTTGATCCATTGAATCCTTTATTGACCATGATGGAAAGGAACGCAAGTTTTAAATGACAATAAACGACTCGTATTGACTAAATAGTAATCAAGAAACACATTACAGTGGCGGAATGAAACTATGCATGGTAACAAGAAACGCAATGTGTGATCATTAAAAAGAAGTCAATCAACGTACCACGTCCAAGTAAATAAGATTTGCTTGTTTTTTATTCTAAATTGTGTAGATATAGATTAGTGAAATCAAAGTATTCACGAAAGCTTAACAAAATACATAGGAAATGAGCTAGTTATACAAAAATATTAAACTTGAATACTTCTCGCATTGTTAGCTTTTTGCTTTTCGTGACAACCTCCAATGCTATGGAGTTTTGATTATCTAACCATCTCAACACACTCCAGAACCAATCTAATCACATTTGATTATAATAATCATTGGAATCGCACTAATTAATCAAAAATGGACCATAGCGTCTATTGTTTGAATCAAAACCAAAACCGAGCACGAAACCACACGAATGACTCTTAAAATCAATCCATCCTACCCAAAACTTATCAAGAACACTCCACAACACACTTCGAACAATCTTGCCTCGAAAATCATTTGAATCTGTCCAAATGACAACTTTGATCCATTGAATCCTTTATTGACCATGAGGAAAGAACGCAAGTTTTAAATGACAATAAACGACTCGTATTGACTCAATATAATCAAGAAACACATTACAGTGGCGGAATGAATTATGCATCTTACAAGAAAACGCAATGTGTGATCGATTAAAAAGAAGTCAATCACGTACCACGTCCAAGTAAATAAGATTTGCTTGTTTTTTATTCTAAATTGTGTAGATATAGATTAGTGAAATCAAAGTATTCACGAAGCTTAACAAATCATAGGAATGAGCTTTTATACAAAAATATTAAACTAGAATACTCTCGCATTGTTAGCTTTTTGCTTTTCGTGACAACCTCCAATGCTATGGAGTTTTGATTATCTAACCATCTCAACACACTCCAGAACCAATCTAATCACATTTGATTATAATATTATTGGAATCGCACTAATTAATAAAAATGGACCATAGCGTCTATTGTTTGAATCAAACCAAAACCGAGCACGAACCACACGAATGACTCTTAAAATCAATCCATCCTACCCAAAACTTATCAAGAACACTCCACAACACACTTCGAACAATCTTGCCTCGAAAATCATTTGAATCTGTCCAAATGACAACTTTTGATCCATTGAATCCTTTATTGACCATGATGGAAAGGAACGCAAGTTTTAAATGACAATAAACGACTCGTATTGACTAAATAGTAATCAAGAAACACATTACAGTGGCGGAATGAAACTATGCATGGTTAACAAGAAAACGCAATGTGTGATCAATTAAAAAGAAGTCAATCAACGTACCACGTCCAAGTAAATAAGATTTGCTTGTTTTTTATTCTAAATTGTGTAGATATAGATTAGTGAAATCAAAGTATTCACGAAAGCTTAACAAAATACATAGGAAATGAGCTAGTTATACAAAATATTAAACTGAATACTTCTCGCATTGTTAGCTTTTTGCTTTTCGTGACAACCTCCAATGCTATGGAGTTTTGATTATCTAACCATCTCAACACACTCCAGAACCAATCTAATCACATTTGATTATAATAATCATTGGAATCGCACTAATTAAAAAGGACCATAGCGTCTATTGTTTGAATCAAAACCAAACCGAGCACGAAACCACACGAATGACTCTTAAAATCAATCCATCCTACCCAAAACTATCAAGAACACTCCACAACACACTTCGAACAATCTTGCCTCAAAAATCATTGAATCTGTCCAAATGACAACTTTTGATCCATGAATCCTTTATTGACCATGATGGAAAGGAACGCAAGTTTTAAATGACAATAAACGACTCGTATTGACTCAATATAATCAAGAAACACATTACAGTGGCGGAATGAATATGCATGCTTAACAAGAAAACGCAATGTGTGATCGATTAAAAAGAAGTCAATCACGTACCACGTCCAAGTAAATAAGATTTGCTTGTTTTTATTCTAAATGTGTAGATATAGATTAGTAAAATCAAAGTATTCACGAAGCTTAACAAAATCATAGGAAATGAGCTATTTATACAAAATATTAAACTAGAATACTTCTCGCATTGTTAGCTTTTTGCTTTTCGTGACAACCTCCAATGCTATGGAGTTTTGATTATCTAACCATCTCAACACACTCCAGAACCAATCTAATCACATTTGATTATAATAATATTGGAATCGCACTAATTATAAAAAATGGACCATAGCGTCTATTGTTTGAATCAAAACCAAAACCGAGCACGAAACCACACGAATGACTCTTAAAATCAATCCATCCTACCCAAACTATCAAGAACACTCCACAACACCTTCGAACAATCTTGCCTCAAAATCATTTGAATCTGTCCAAATGACAACTTTTGATCCATTGAATCCTTTATTGACCATGATGGAAAGGAACGCAAGTTTTAAATGACAATAAACGACTCGTATTGACTAATAACAAGAAACACATTACAGTGGCGGAATGAAACTATGCATGGTTACAAGAAACGCAATGTGTGATCAATTAAAAAGAAGTCAATCAACGTACCACGTCCAAGTAAATAAGATTTGCTTGTTTTTATTCTAAATTGTGTAGATATAGATTAGTGAAATCAAAGTATTCACGAAAGCTTAACAAATACATAGGAAATGAGCTAGTTATACAAAAATATTAAACTGAATACTTCTCGCATTGTTAGCTTTTTGCTTTTCGTGACAACCTCCAATGCTATGGAGTTTTGATTATCTAACCATCTCAACACACTCCAGAACCAATCTAATCACATTTGATTATAATAATCATTGGAATCGCACTAATTAATCAAAAATGGACCATAGCGTCTATTGTTTGAATCAAAACCAAAACCGAGCACGAAACCACACGAATGACTCTTAAAATCAATCCATCCTACCCAAAACTTATCAAGAACACTCCACAACACACTTCGAACAATCTTGCCTCGAAAATCATTTGAATCTGTCCAAATGACAACTTTTGATCCATTGAATCCTTTATTGACCATGATGGAAAGGAACGCAAGTTTTAAATGACAATAAACGACTCGTATTGACTCAATAGTAATCAAGAAACACATTACAGTGGCGGAATGAGATTATGCATGCTTAACAAGAAAACGCAATGTGTGATCGATTAAAAAGAAGTCAATCAGCGTACCACGTCCAAGTAAATAAGATTTGCTTGTTTTTATTCTAAATTGTGTAGATATAGATTAGTAAAATCAAAGTATTCACGAAGCTTAACAAAATCATAGGAAATGAGCTATTTATACAAAAATATTAAACTAGAATACTTCTCGCATTGTTAGCTTTTTGCTTTTCGTGACAACCTCCAATGCTATGGAGTTTTGATTATCTAACCATCTCAACACACTCCAGAACCAATCTAATCACATTTGATTATAATATATTGGAATCGCACTAATTATAAAAAATGGACCATAGCGTCTATTGTTTGAATCAAACCAAAACCGAGCACGAAACCACACGAATGACTCTTAAAATCAATCCATCCTACCCAAAACTATCAAGAACACTCCACAACACACTTCGAACAATCTTGCCTCGAAAATCATTTGAATCTGTCCAAATGACAACTTTTGATCCATTGAATCCTTTATTGACCATGAGGAAAGGAACGCAAGTTTTAAATGACAATAACGACTCGTATTGACTAATAGTAATCAAGAAACACATTACAGTGGCGGAATGAAACTATGCATGTTAACAAGAAACGCAATGTGTGATCAATTAAAAAGAAGTCAATCAACGTACCACGTCCAAGTAAATAAGATTTGCTTGTTTTTATTCTAAATTGTGTAGATATATTAGTGAAATCAAAGTATTCACGAAAGCTTAACAAAATACATAGGAAATGAGCTAGTTATACAAAAATATTAAACTGAATACTTCTCGCATTGTTAGCTTTTGCTTTTCGTGACAACCTCCAATGCTATGGAGTTTTGATTATCTAACCATCTCAACACACTCCAGAACCAATCTAATCACATTTGATTATAATAATATTGGAATCGCACTAATTAATAAAAATGGACCATAGCTTCTATTGTTTGAATCAAAACCAAAACCGAGCACGAAACCACACGAATGACTCTTAAATCATCCATCCTACCCAAAACTTATCAAGAACACTCCACAACACACTTCGAACAATCTTGCCTCAAAATCATTGAATCTGTCCAAATGACAACTTTTGATCCATTGAATCCTTTGACCATGATGGAAAGGAACGCAAGTTTTAAATGACAATAAACGACTCGTATTGACTCAATAGTAATCAAGAAACACATTACAGTGGCGGAATGAACTATGCATGCTTAACAAGAAAACGCAATGTGTGATCGATTAAAAAGAAGTCAATCACGTACCACGTCCAAGTAAATAAGATTTGCTTGTTTTTTATTCTAAATTGTGTAGATATAGATTAGTAAAATCAAAGTATTCACGAAGCTTAACAAAAATCATAGGAAATGAGCTATTTATACAAAAATATTAACTAGAATACTTCTCGCATTGTTAGCTTTTGCTTTTCGTGACAACCTCCAATGCTATGGAGTTTTGATTATCTAACCATCTCAACACACTCCAGAACCAATCTAATCACATTTGATTATAATAATTATTGGAATCGCACTAATTAATAAAAATGGACCATAGCGTCTATTGTTTGAATCAAAACCAAAACCGAGCACGAAACCACACGAATGACTCTTAAAATCAATCCATCCTACCCAAAACTTATCAAGAACACTCCACAACACACTTCGAACAATCTTGCCTCGAAAATCATTTGAATCTGTCCAAATGACAACTTTGATCCATTGAATCCTTTATTGACCATGATGGAAAGGAACGCAAGTTTTAAATGACAATAAACGACTCGTATTGACTAAATAGTAATCAAGAAACACATTACAGTGGCGGAATGAAACTATGCATGTTAACAAGAAACGCAATGTGTGATCAATTAAAAAGAAGTCAATCAACGTAC
Organism: Flaveria robusta; assembly: GCA_025506415.1. Classification (NCBI taxonomy): domain Eukaryota; kingdom Viridiplantae; phylum Streptophyta; class Magnoliopsida; order Asterales; family Asteraceae; genus Flaveria; species Flaveria robusta. The sequence continues at coordinate 12,289,840 of CM046464.1, read as the reverse complement.
CACGTCCAAGTAAATAAGATTTGCTTGTTTTTTATTCTAAATTGTGTAGATATAGATTAGTGAAATCAAAGTATTCACGAAAGCTTAACAAAATACATAGGAAATGAGCTAGTTATACAAAAATATTAAACTTGAATACTTCTCGCATTGTTAGCTTTTTGCTTTTCGTGACAACCTCCAATGCTATGGAGTTTTGATTATCTAACCATCTCAACACACTCCAGAACCAATCTAATCACATTTGATTATAATAATTATTGGAATCGCACTAATTAATAAAAAATGGACCATAGCTTCTATTGTTTGAATCAAAACCAAAACCGAGCACGAAACCACACGAATGACTCTTAAAATCAATCCATCCTACCCAAAACTTATCAAGAACACTCCACAACACACTTCGAACAATCTTGCCTCGAAAATCATTTGAATCTGTCCAAATGACAACTTTTGATCCATTGAATCCTTTATTGACCATGATGGAAAGGAACGCAAGTTTTAAATGACAATAAACGACTCGTATTGACTCAATAGTAATCAAGAAACACATTACAGTGGCGGAATGAGATTATGCATGCTTAACAAGAAAACGCAATGTGTGATCGATTAAAAAGAAGTCAATCAGCGTACCACGTCCAAGTAAATAAGATTTGCTTGTTTTTTATTCTAAATTGTGTAGATATAGATTAGTAAAATCAAAGTATTCACGACAGCTTAACAAAAATCATAGGAAATGAGCTATTTATACAAAAATATTAAACTAGAATACTTCTCGCATTGTTAGCTTTTTGCTTTTCGTGACAACCTCCAATGCTATGGAGTTTTGATTATCTAACCATCTCAACACACTCCAGAACCAATCTAATCACATTTGATTATAATAATTATTGGAATCGCACTAATTAATAAAAAATGGACCATAGCGTCTATTGTTTGAATCAAAACCAAAACCGAGCACGAAACCACACGAATGACTCTTAAAATCAATCCATCCTACCCAAAACTTATCAAGAACACTCCACAACACACTTCGAACAATCTTGCCTCGAAAATCATTTGAATCTGTCCAAATGACAACTTTTGATCCATTGAATCCTTTATTGACCATGATGGAAAGGAACGCAAGTTTTAAATGACAATAAACGACTCGTATTGACTAAATAGTAATCAAGAAACACATTACAGTGGCGGAATGAAACTATGCATGGTTAACAAGAAAACGCAATGTGTGATCAATTAAAAAGAAGTCAATCAACGTACCACGTCCAAGTAAATAAGATTTGCTTGTTTTTTATTCTAAATTGTGTAGATATAGATTAGTGAAATCAAAGTATTCACGAAAGCTTAACAAAATACATAGGAAATGAGCTAGTTATACAAAAATATTAAACTTGAATACTTCTCGCATTGTTAGCTTTTTGCTTTTCGTGACAACCTCCAATGCTATGGAGTTTTGATTATCTAACCATCTCAACACACTCCAGAACCAATCTAATCACATTTGATTATAATAATCATTGGAATCGCACTAATTAATCAAAAATGGACCATAGCGTCTATTGTTTGAATCAAAACAAAACCGAGCACGACCACACGAATGACTCTTAAAATCAATCCATCCTACCCAAAACTTATCAAGAACACTCCACAACACACTTCGAACAATCTTGCCTCGAAAATCATTTGAATCTGTCCAATGACAACTTTTGATCCATTGAATCCTTTATTGACCATGATGGAAAGGAACGCAAGTTTTAAATGACAAAAACGACTCGTATTGACTCAATATAATCAAGAAACACATTACAGTGGCGGAATGAATTATGCATGCTTAACAAGAAACGCAATGTGTGATCGATTAAAAGAAGTCAATCAGCGTACCACGTCCAAGTAAATAAGATTTGCTTGTTTTTATTCTAAATTGTGTAGATATAGATTAGTGAAATCAAAGTATTCACGAAGCTTAACAAAATCATAGGAAATGAGCTATTATACAAAATATTAAACTAGAATACTTCTCGCATTGTTAGCTTTTTGCTTTTCGTGACAACCTCCAATGCTATGGAGTTTTGATTATCTAACCATCTCAACACACTCCAGAACCAATCTAATCACATTTGATTAATAATTATTGGAATCGCACTAATTATAAAAAATGGACCATAGCGTCTATTGTTTGAATCAAAACCAAAACCGCACGAAACCACACGAATGACTCTTAAATCAATCCATCCTACCCAAAACTTATCAAGAACACTCCACAACACACTTCGAACAATCTTGCCTCGAAAATCATTTGAATCTGTCCAAATGACAACTTTTGATCCATTGAATCCTTTATTGACCATGATGAAAGGAACGCAAGTTTTAAATGACAATAAACGACTCGTATTGACTAAATAGTAATCAAGAAACACATTACAGTGGCGGAATGAAACTATGCATGGTTAACAAGAAAACGCAATGTGTGATCATTAAAAGAAGTCAATCAACGTACCACGTCCAAGTAAATAAGATTTGCTTGTTTTTTATTCTAAATTGTGTAGATATAGATTAGTGAAATCAAAGTATTCACGAAAGCTTAACAAAATACATAGGAAATGAGCTAGTTATACAAAAATATTAAACTAGAATACTTCTCGCATTGTTAGCTTTTTGCTTTTCGTGACAACCTCCAATGCTATGGAGTTTTGATTATCTAACCATCTCAACACACTCCAGAACCAATCTAATCACATTTGATTATAATAATTATTGGAATCGCACTAATTAATAAAAAATGGACCATAGCGTCTATTGTTTGAATCAAAACCAAAACCGAGCACGAAACCACACGAATGACTCTTAAAATCAATCCATCCTACCCAAAACTTATCAAGAACACTCCACAACACACTTCGAACAATCTTGCCTCGAAAATCATTTGAATCTGTCCAAATGACAACTTTTGATCCATTGAATCCTTTATTGACCATGATGGAAAGGAACGCAAGTTTTAAATTACAATAAACGACTCGTATTGACTAAATAGTAATCAAGAAACACATTATAGTGGCGGAATGAAACTATGCATGGTTAACAAGAAAACGCAATGTGTGATCAATTAAAAAGAAGTCAATCAACGTACCACGTCCAAGTAAATAAGATTTGCTTGTTTTTTATTCTAAATTGTGTAGATATAGATTAGTGAAATCAAAGTATTCAAGAAAGCTTAACAAAATACATAGGAAATGAGCTAGTTATACAAAAATATTAAACTAGAATACTTCTCGCATTGTTAACATTTTGCTTTTCGTGACAACCTCCAATGCTATGGAGTTTTGATTATCTAACCATCTCAACACACTCCAAACCAATCTAATCACATTTGATTATAATAATATTGGAATCGCACTAATTATAAAAATGGACCATAGCGTCTATTGTTTGAATCAAAACCAAAACCGAGCACGAAACCACACGAATGACTCTTAAAATCAATCCACCCTACCCAAACTTATCAAGAACACTCCACAACACACTTCAACAATCTTGTATTCGCATTGTTAGCTTTTTGCTTTTGTGACACCTCCAATGCTATGGAGTTTTGATTATCTAACCATCTCACACACTCAGAACCAATCTAATCACATTTGATTATAATATCATTGGAATCGCACTAATTAATCAAAAATGGACCATAGTCTATTGTTTGAATCAAAACCAAACCAGCACGAAACACATGAATGACTCTTTAAATCAATCCATCCTACCCAAAACTCATCAAGAACACTCCACATCAACTTGAAAATCTTGCCTCAAAAATCTTGAATCTATCCAAATGACAACTTTCGATCCATGAATCCTTTATTGACCATGAAGGAAAGGAACACAAGTTTTAAATGACAAGAACGACTCGTATTGACTCAATAAAATCAAGAAACATTACAGCGGAGAAATGAAAATGCATGCTTAACAAAAAAGCAATGTGTGATCGATTAAAAAAAGTCAATCAACGTATCACGTCCAAGTAAATAAGATTTGCTTGTATTTATTCTAAATTGTGTAGATATAGATTAGTGAAATCAAAGTATTCACGAAAACTAAATACATAGGAAATGAGCTAGTTATACAAAATATAACTAGAATACTTCTCGCATTGTTAGCTTTTTGCTTTTCATGACAACCTCCAATGCCATGGAGTTTTGATTATCTAACCATCTCAACACACTCCAGAACCAATCTAATCACATTTGATTATAATAATCATTGCACTCGCACCAATTATTCACAAATGGACCAAAGCATCTATTGTTTGAATCAAAACTAAAACCAAACACGAAAGCACACGAATGACTCTTAAAATCAATCCATCCAACCCAAAACTCATCAAGAACACTGCACAACCCACTTCGAACAATCTTGCCTCAAAAATCATTTGAATCTATCCAAATGACAACTTTGATCCATGGAATCCTTTATTGACCATGAAGGAAAGGAACGCAAGTTTTAAATGACAAGAAACGACTCGTATTGACTCAATAAGAATCAAGAAACACATTACAGTGGCGGAATGAAACTATGCATGCGTAACAAAAAAACGCAATGTGTGAAAGATTAAAAAGAAGTCAATCAACGTACCACGTCCAAGTAAGTAAGATTTGCTTATATTTTATTCTAAATTGTGTAGATATAGATTAGTGAAATCAAAGTATTCACGAAAGCTTAACAAAATGTATAGGAAATGAGCTAGTTATACAAAAATATAAAACTAGAACACTTCTCGGATTGTTAGCTTTTTGCTTTTCGTGACAACCTCCAATGCTATGGAGTTTTGATTATCTAACCATCTCAACACACTCCAGAACCAATCTAATCACATTTGATTCTAATAATCATTGGAATCGCACTAATTAATCAAAAATGGACCATAGCGTATTGTTTGAATCAAAACCAAAACCGAGCACGAAACCACACGAATGACTCTTAAATCAATCCATCCTACCCAAACTTATCAAGAACACTCCACAACACACTTCGAACAATCTTGCCTCGAAAATCATTTGAATCTGTCCAAATGACAACTTTTGATCCATTGAATCCTTTATTGACCATGATGGAAAGGAACGCAAGTTTTAAATGACAATAACGACTCGTATTGACTCAATAGTAATCAAAAACACATTACAGTGGCGGAATGAAACTATGCATGCTAACAAGAAACGCAATGTGTGATCAATAAAAGAAGTCAATCAACGTACCACGTCCAAGAAATAAGATTTGCTTGTATTTTATTCTAAATTGTGTAGATATAGATTAGTGAAATCAAGTATTCACGAAAGTTTAACAAATACTAGGAAATGAGCTAGTTATACAAAAATATTAAACTGAATACTTCTCGCATTGTTAGCTTTTTGCTTTTCATGACAACCTCCAATGCTATGGAGTTTTGATTATCTAACCATCTCAACACACTCCAGAACCAATCTAATCACATTTGATTATAATAATCATTGGAATCGCACTAATTAATCAAAAATGGACCATAGCATCTATTGTTTGAATCAAACCAAACCGAGCACGAAACCACATGAATGACTCTTAAATCAATCCATCCTACCCAAACTCATCAAGACACTCCACATCAACTTGAAAATGTTGCCTCAAAAATTTGAATCTATCCAAATGACAACTTTGATCCATGTAATCCTTTATTGACCATGAAGGAAAGGAACACAAGTTTTAAATGACAAGAAACAACTCGTATTGACTCAATAAGAATCAAGAAACATTACAGTGGGAATGAAACTATGCATGCGTAACAAGAAAACGCAATGTGTGATCGATTAAAAGAAGTCAATCAACGTATCACGTCCAAGTAAATAAGATTTGCTTGTATTTTATTCTAATTGTGTAGATATAGATTAGTGAAAAAAGTATTCACGAAACTTAACTAAATACATAGGAAATGAGCTAGTTATACAAAAATATAAACTAAATACTTCTCGCATTGTTAGCTTTTTGTTTTCGTGACAACCTCCAATCCATGGAGTTTTGATTATCTAACCATCTCAACACACTCCAGAACCAATCTAATCACATTTGATTATATAATCATGAATCGCACAATTATTCACAAATGGACCAAGCATCTTGTTTGAATCAAAACTAAAACCAAACACGAAAGCACATGAATGACTCTTAAAATCAATCCATCCTACCCAAAACTCATCAAGAACACTCCACAACCCTTCGAACAATCTTGCCTCAAAAATCATTTGAATCTGTCCAAATGACAACTTTGATCCATGGAATCCTTTATTAACATGAAAAGGAACGCAAGTTTTAAATGACAAAAAGACTCGTATTGACTCAATAAGAATCAAGAAACACATTACAGTGGCGGAATGAAACTATGCATGCGTAACAAAAAACGCAATGTGTGAGATTAAAAAGAAGTCAATCAACGTATCACGTCCAAGTAAATAAGATTGCTTGTATTTATTCTAAATTGTGTAGATATAGATTAGTGAAATCAAAGTATTCACGAAGCTTAACAAAATCATAGGAAATGAGCTATTTATACAAAATATTAAACTAGAATACTTCTCGCATTGTTAGCTTTTTGCTTTTCGTGACAACCTCCAATGCTATGGAGTTTTGATTATCTAACCATCTCAACGCACTCCAGAACCAATCTAATCACATTTATTAAATAATCATTGAATCGCACAATTAATCAAAATGGACCATAGCGTCTATTGTTTGAATCAAAACCAAAACGACAACGAAACCACACGAATGACTCTTAAAATCAATCCATCCTACCCAAAACTTATCAAGAACACTCCGCAACACACTTCGAACAATCTTGCCTCGAAATCATTTGAATCTGTCCAAATGACAACTTTTGATCCATTGAATCTTTATTGACCATGATGGAAAGGAACGCAAGTTTTAAATGACAATAAACGACTCGTATTGACTCATAGTAATCAAGAAACACATTACAGTGGCGGAATGAACTATGCATGCTTAACAAGAAAACACAATGTGTGAGATTAAAAGAAGTCAATCAACGTACCACGTCCAAGTAAATAAGATTTGCTTGTATTTTTTCTAAATTGTGTAGATATAGATTAGTGAAATCAAAGTATTCACGAAAGCTTAACAAATATAGGAAATGAGCTAGTTATACAAAATATTAAACTAGAATACTTCTCGCATTGTTAGCTTTTTGCTTTTCGTGACAACCTCCAATGCTATGGAGTTTTGATTATCTAACCATCTCAACACCTCCAGAACCAATCTAATCACATTTGATTATAATAATCATTGGAATCGCACTAATTAATCAAAATGGACCATAGCGTCTATTGTTTGAATCAAAACCAAAACCGAGCACGAAACCACACGAATGACTCTTAAAATCAATCCATCCAACCCAAAACTCATCAAGAACACTCCACAACCCACTTCGAACAATCTTGCCTCAAAAATCATTTGAATCTATCCAAATGACAACTTTGATCCATGGAATCCTTTATTGACCATGAAGGAAAGGAACGCAAGTTTTAAATGACAAGAAACGACTCGTATTGACTCAATAAGAATCAAGAAACACATTACAGCGGCGGAATGAAACTATGCATGCGTAACAAGAAAACGCAATGTGTGAGATTAAAAGAAGTCAATCAACGTACCACGTCCAAGTAAATAATTTGCTTATATTTTATTCTAAATTGTGTAGATAGATTAGTGAAATCAAAGTATTCACGAAAGCTTAACAAATATATAGGAAATGAGCTAGTTATACAAAAATATTAAACTAGAATACTTCTCGCATTGTTAGCTTTTTGCTTTTCGTGACAACCTCCAATGCTATGGAGTTTTGATATCTAACCATCTCAACACACTCCAGAACCAATCTAATCACATTTGATTCTAATAATCATTCGAATCGGACTAATTAATCAAAAATGGACCATAGCGTCTATTGTTGAATCAAAACAAAACCGAGCACGAAACCACACGAATGACTCTTAAAATCAATCCATCCTACCCAAAACTTATCAAGAACACTCCACCACACTTCGAACAATCTTGCCTCGAAAATCATTTGAATCTGTCCAAATGACAACTTTTGATCCATTGAATCCTTTATTGACCATGATGGAAGGAACGCAAGTTTTAAATGACAATAAACGACTCGTATTGACTCATAGTATCAAGAAACACATTACAGTGGCGGAATGAAACTATGCATGCTAACAAGAAAACGCAATGTTGATCATTAAAAAGAAGTCATCAACGTACCACGTCCAAGGAAATAAGATTTGCTTGTATTTTTTCTAAATTGTGTAGATATAGATTAGTGAAATCAAAGTATTCACGAAAGTTAACAAAATACAGGAAATGAGCTAGTTATACAAATATTAACTGAATACTTCTCGCATTGTTAGCTTTTGCTTTTGTGACAACCTCCAATGCTATGGATTTTGATTATCTAACCATCTCACCACACTCCAAACCATCTAATCCACATTGATTATAATAATCATTGGAATCGCACTAATTAATCAAAAATGGACCATAGCGTCTATTATTGTTTGAATCAAAACCAAAACCGAGCACGAACCACATAATGACTCTTTAAATCATCCTCCTACCCAAACTCATCAAGAACACTCCACATCCCTTTGAAAAATCTTGCCGCAAAAATCCTTGATCTTTCAAATGACAACTTCGATCCATGTAATCCTTTATTGACCTGAAGAAAGGAACACAAGTTTAAATGACAGAAACGACTCGTATTGACTCAATAAGAATTAAACACATTACAGTGGTGAAGTAACTATGCATGCGTAACAAGAAACGCAATGTGTGATCGATTAGAAAGAAGTCAATCAACGTATCACGTCCAAGTAAATAAGATTTGCTTGTATTTTATTCTAAATGTGTAGATATAGATTAGTGAAATCAAAGTATTCACGAAAACTTAACTAAATACATAGGAAATGAGCTAGTTATACAAAAATATTAAACTCAAATACTCTCGCATTTTAGCTTTTTTGTTTTCGTGACAACCTCCAATCCATGGAGTTTGATATCTAACCATCTCAACACACTCCAAACCAATCTAATCACATTTGATTAATATAATTGCAATCGCACCAATTATCACAATGGACCAAAGCATCTATTGTTTGAATCAAAACTAAAACCAAACGAAGCACACACGAATGACTCTTAAAATCAATCCATCCTACCCAAACTCATCAAGAACACTCCACACCCCATTCGAACAATCTTGCCTCAAAAATCAATCCATCCTACCCAAAACTCATCAAGAACACTCCACAACCCATTTCGAACAATCTTGCCTCAAAAATCATTTGAATCTGTCCAAATGACAACTTTGATCCATGGAATCCTTTATTAACCATGAAGGAAAAGAACGCAAGTTTTAAATGACAAAAAACGACTCGTATTGACTCAATAAGAATCAAGAAACACATTACAGTGGCGGAATGAAACTATGCATGCGTAACAAGAAAACGCAATGTGTGAAAGATTAAAAAGAAGTCAATCAACGTATCACGTCCAAGTAAATAAGATTTGCTTGTATTTTATTCTAAATTGTGTAGATATAGATTAGTGAAATCAAAGTATTCACGACAGCTTAACAAAAATCATAGGAAATGAGCTATTTATACAAAAATATTAAACTAGAATACTTCTCGCATTGTTAGCTTTTTGCTTTTCGTGACAACCTCCAATGCTATGGAGTTTTGATTATCTAACCATCTCAACACACTCCAGAACCAATCTAATCACATTTGATTATAATAATCATTGGAATCGCACTAATTAATCAAAAATGGACCATAGCGTCTATTGTTTGAATCAAAACCAAAACCGCACGAAACCACACGAATGACTCTTAAATCAATCCATCCTACCCAAACTTATCAAGAACACTCCACAACACACTTCGAACAATCTTGCCTCGAAAATCATTGAATCTGTCCAAATGACAACTTTTGATCCATGAATCCTTTATTGACCATGAAGGAAGGAACGCAAGTTTTAAATGACAATAAACGACTCGTATTGACTCAATAGTAATCAAGAAACACATTACAGTGGCGGAATGAAACTATGCATGCTTAACAAGAAAACGCAATGTGTGATCAATTAAAAAGAAGTCAATCAACGTACCACGTCCAAGTAAATAAGATTTGCTTGTATTTTATTCTAAATTGTGTAGATATAGATTAGTGAAATCAAAGTATTCACGAAAGCTTAACAAAATACATAGGAAATGAGCTAGTTATACAAAAATATTAAACTAGAATACTTCTCGCATTGTTAGCTTTTTGCTTTTCGTGACAACCTCCAATGCTATGGAGTTTTGATTATCTAACCATCTCAACACACTCCAGAACCAATCTAATCACATTTGATTCTAATAATCATTGGAATCGCACTAATTAATCAAAAATGGACCATAGCGTCTATTGTTTGAATCAAAACCAAAACCGAGCACGAAACCACACGAATGACTCTTTAAATCAATCCATCCTACCCAAAACTCATCAATAACACCTCACATCCAACTTCGAACAATCTTGCCTCAAAAATCCTTTGAATCTATCTAAATGACAACTTTCGATCCATGTAATCCTTTATTGACCATGAAGGAAAGGAACACAAGTTTTAAATGACAAGAATCGACTCGTATTGACTCAATAAGAATCAAGAAAAATATTACAGTGGCGGAATGAAACTATGCATGCGTAACAAGAAAACGCAATGTGTGAAATATTAAAAAGAAGTCAATCAACTTACCACGTCCAAGTAAATAAGATTTGCTTGTATTTTATTCTAAATTGTGTAGATATAGATTAGTGAAATCAAAGTATTCACGAAAGCTTAACAAAATACATAGAAAATTAGCTAGTTATACAAAAATATTAAACTAGAATACTTCTCTTATTGTTAGCTTTTTGCTTTTCGTGACATCCTCCAATGCTATGGAGTTTTGATTATCTAACCATCTCAACACACTCCAAAACCAATCTAATCACATTTGATTAAAATAATCATTGGAATCGCACTAATTATCAAAATGGACCATAGCGTCTATTGTTTGAATCAAAACCAAAACCGAGCACGAAACCACACGAATACTCTTAAATCAATCCATCCTACCCAAACCCATCAAGAACACTCCACATCCAACTTCGAAAAATCTTGCCTCAAAATCCTTTGAATCTGTCCAAATGACAACTTTTGATCCATGGAATCCTTTATTGACCATGAAGGAAAGGAACGCAAGTTTTAAATGACAAGAACGACGTATTGACTCAATAATAATCAAGAAACACATTACAGTGGCGGAATGAAACTATGCATGCGTAACAAGAAAACGCAATGTGTGATCGATTAAAAGAAGTCAATCAACGTACCACGTCCAAGTAATAGATTTGCTTGTATTTTTTCTAAATTGTGTAGATATAGATTAGTGAAATCAAAGTATTCACAAAGCATAACAAATACATAGGAAATGAGCTAGTTATACAAAAATTAAACTAGAATACTTCTCGCATTGTTAGCTTTTTGCTTTTCGTGACAACCTCCAATGCTATGGAGTTTTGATTATCTAACCATCTCAACACACTCCAGAACCAATCTAATCACATTTGATTATAATAATCATTGGAATCGCACTAATTAATCAAAAATGGACCATAGCGTCTATTGTTTGAATCAAAACCAAAACCGAGCACGAAACCACACGAATGACTCTTAAATCAATCCATCCTACCCAAAACTTATCAAGAAACTCCACACATCCAACTTCGAACAATCTTGCCTCAAAATTCTTTGAATCTATCCAAATGACAACATTCGATCCATGTAATCCTTTATTGACCATGAAGAAAGGAACACAAGTTTTAAATGACAAGAACGACTCGTATTGACTAATAAGAATCAAGAAACACATTACAGTGTGGAATGAAACTATGCATGCGCAACAAGAAAGCAATGTGTGATCGATTAAAAAGAAGTCAATCAACGTACCACGTCCAAGTAAATAGATTTGCTTGTATTTTATTCTAAATTGTGTAGATATAGATTAGTGAAATCAAAGTATTCACGAAAGCTTAACAAATACATAGGAAATGAGCTAGTTATACAAAAATATTAAACTAGAATACTTCTCCATTGTTAGCTTTTTCTTTTCGTGACAACCTCCAATGCTATGGAGTTTTGATTATCTAACCATCTCAACACACTCCAGAACCAATCTAATCACATTTGATAATAATAATCATTGGAATCGCACTAATTAATCACAAATGGACCATAGCATCTATTTTTGAATCAAAACTAAAACCAACACGAAACCACACGAATGCCTTAAATCAATCCATCCTACCCAAAACTCATCAAGACACTCCACAACACACTTCGAACAATCTTGCCTCGAAATCATTTGAATCTGTCCAAATGACAACTTTTGATCCATTGAATCTTTTATTGACCATGATGGAAAGGAACGCAAGTTTTAAATGACAATAAACGACTCGTATTGACTCAATAGTAATCAAGAAACACATTACAGTGGCGGAATGAAACTATGCATGCTTAACAAAAAAACGCAATGTGTGATCAATAAAAAGAGTCAATCAACGTACCACGTCCAAGTAAATAAGATTTGCTTGTATTTTATTCTAAATTGTGGATATAGATTAGTGAATCAAAGTATTCACGAAAGCTTAACAAAAATCATAGGAAATGAGCTATTTATACAAAATATTAAACTAGAATACTTCTCGCATTGTTAGCTTTTGCTTTTCGTGACACCTCCAATGCTATGGAGTTTTGATTATCTAACCATCTCAACACACTCCAGAACCAATCTAATCACATTTGATTATAATAATCATTGAATCGCACTAATTAATCAAAATGGACCATAGCGTCTATTGTTTGAATCAAAACAAAACCGAGCACGAAACCACACGAATGACTCTTAAATCAATCCATCCTACCCAAAACTTATCAAGAACACTCCACACACCACTTCGAACAATCTTGCCTCGAAAATCATTTGAATCTGTCCAAATGACAACTTTTGATCCATGGAATCCTTTATTGACCATGAAGGAAAGGAACGCAAGTTTTAAATGACAAGAATGACTCGTATTGACTCAATAATAATCAAGAAACACATTACAGTGGAGGAATGAAACTATGCATGCTAACAAGAAAACGCAATGTGTGATCGATTAAAAAGAAGTCAATCAACGTACCACGTCCAAGTAAATAAGATTTGCTTGTATTTTTTCTAAATTGTGTAGATATAGATTAGTGAAATCAAAGTATTCACGAAAGCTTAACTAAATACATAGAAAATGAGCTAGTTATACAAAATATTAAACTAGAATACTTCTCGCATTGTTAGCCTTTTGCTTTTCGTGACAACCTCCAATGCTATGGAGTTTTGATTATCTAACCATCTCAACACACTCCAGAACCAATCTAATCACATTTGAAATAATAATCATTGAATCGCACTAATTAATCACAATGGACCATAGCACTATTGTTTGAATCAAAACTAAAACCACACGAAACCACACAATGACTCTTAAATCAATCCATCCTACCCAAACTCATCAAGAACACTCCACAACCCACTTCGAACAATCTTGCCTCAAAAATCATTTGAATCTGTCCAAATGACAACTTTGATCCACGGAATCCTTTATTGACCATGAAGGAAAGGAACGCAAGTTTTAAATGACAAGAAACGACTCGTATTGACTCAATAATAATCAAAACACATTACAGTGAGGAATGAAACTATGCATGCTACAAAAAAAGCAATGTGTGATCGATTAAAAAGAAGTCAATCAACGTACCACGTCCTAGTAATAAGATTTGCTTGTATTTTATTGTAAATTGTGTAGATATAGATTAGTGAAATCAAAGCATTCACGAAAGCTTAACAAAATACATCGGAAATGAGCTAGTTATACAAAAATATTAGACTAGAATACTTCTCGCATTGTTAGCTTTTTGCTTTTCATGACAACCACCAATGCTATGGAGTTTTGATTATGTAACCATCTAAACACACTCCAGAACCAATCTAATCACATTTAATTATAATAATCATTGGAATCGCACTAATTAATCAAAAATGGACCATAGCGTCTATTGTTTGAATCAAACCAAACCGCACGAAACCACACGAATACTCTTAAATCAATCCATCCTACCCAAACTCATCAAGAACACTCCACATCCACTTCGAACAATCTTGCCTCAAAATCCTTGAATCTATCCAATGACAACTTTTGATCCATGTAATCCTTTATTGACCATGAAGGAAAGGAACACAAGTTTTAAATGACAAAAATCGACTCGTATTGACTCAATAAGAATCAAGAAACATATTACAGTGGCGGAATGAAACTATACATGCGTAACAAGAAAATGCAATGTGTGATCGATTAAAAAGAAGTCAATCAACGTACCACGTCCAAGTAATAAGATTTGCTTGTATTTTATTCTAAATTGTGTAGATATAGATTAGTGAAATCAAAGCATTCACGAAAGCATAACAAAATACATAGGAAATGAGCTAGTTATACAAAAATATTAGACTAGAATACTTCTCGCATTGTTAGCTTTTTGCTTTTCATGACAACCACCAATGCTATGGAGTTTTGATTATCTAATCATCTCAACACACTCCAGAACCAATCTAATCACATTTAATTATAATAATCATTGGAATCGTACAAATTAATCAAAAATGGACCATAGCGTCTATTGTTTGAATCAAAACCAAAACCGAGCACGAAACCACACGAATGACTCTTTAAATCAATCCATCCTACCCAAAACTTATCAAGAAAACTCCACATTCAACTTCGAACAATCTTGCCTCAAAATTCCTTTGAATGTATCGAAATGACAACTTTCGATCCATGTAATCCTTTATTGACCATGAAGGACAGGAACACAAGTTTTAAATGACAAGAAACGACTCGTATTGACACAATAAGAATCAAGAAACACATTACAGTGGTGGAATGAAACTATGCATGCGCAACAAGAAATTGCAATATATGATCGATTAAAAAGAAGTCAATCAACGTACCACGTCCAAGTAAATAAGATTTGCTTGTATTTTATTCTAAATTGTGTAGATATAGATTAGTGAAATCAAAGTATTCATGAAAGCTTAACAAAATACATAGGAAATGAGCTAGTTATACAAAAATATTAAACTAGAATACTTCTCGCATTGTTAGTTTTTTTATTTTCGTGACAACCTACAATGCTATGGAGTTTTGATTATCTAACCATCTCAACACACTCCAGAGCCAATCTAATCACATTTGATAATAATAATCATTGGAATCGCACCAGTTAATCACAAATGGACCATAGCATCTATTGTTTGAATCAAAACTAAAACCAAACACGAAACCACACGAATGACTCTTAAAATCAATCCATCCTACCCAAAACTTATCAAGAACACTCCACAACACACTTCGAACAATCTTGCCTCAAAAATCATTTGAATCTGTCCAAATGATAACTTTTGATCCATTGAATCCTTTATTGACCATGATGGAAAGGAACGCAAGTTTTAAATGACAATAAACGACTCGTATTGACTCAATAGTAATCAAGAAACACATTACAGTGGCGGAATGAAACTATGCATGCTTAACAAGAAAACGCAATGTGTGATCAATTAAAAAGAAGTCAATCAACGTACCACGTCCAAGTAAATAAGATCTGCTTGTATTTTATTCTAAATTGTGTAGATATAGATTAGTGAAATCAAAGTATTCACGACAGCTTAACAAAAATCATAGGAAATGAGCTATTTATACAAAAATATTAAACTAGAATACTTCTCGCATTATTAGCTTTTTGCTTTTCGTGGCAACCTCCAATAATATGGAGTTTTGATTATCTAACCATCTACAACACACTCCAGAACCAATCTAATCACATTTGATTATAATATCTTGGAACACTAATTAATCAACAATGGACCATAGCGTCTATTGTTTGAATCAAACCAAAACCAGCATGAAACCACACGAATGACTCTTAAATCATCCATCCTACCCAAAACTTATCAAGAACACTCCACAACAACTTCGAACAATCTTGCCTCGAAAATCATTTGAATCTGTCCAAATGACAACTTTTGATCCATGAATCCTTTATTGACCATGAAGGAAAGGAACACAAGTTTTAAATGACAAGAAACGACTCGTATTGACATCTATTGTTTGAATCAAAACAAAACCAAACACGAAACCACACGAATGACTCTTAAAATCAATCATCCTACCCAAAACTCATCAAGAACATCCACAACCACTTCGAACAATCTTGTCTCAAAAATCATTGAATCTGTCCAAATGACACTTTTGATCCATGGAATCCTTTATTGACCATGAAAGAAAGGAACGCAAGTTTAAATGACAAGAAACGACTCGTATTGACTCAATAAATCAAGAAACACATTACAGTGGCGGAATGAAACTATGCATGCGTAACAAGAAAACGCAATGTGTGATCGATTAAAGAAGTCAATCAACGTACCACGTCAAGTAAATAAGATTTGTTTATTTTATTCTAAATTGTGTAGATATAGATTAGTGAAATCAAAGTATTCACGAAACTTAACAAAATATATAGGAAATGAGCTAGTTATACAAAAATATTAAACTTGAATACTTCTCGCATTGTTAGCTTTTTGCTTTTCGTGACAACCTCCAATGCTATGGAGTTTTGATTATCTAACCATCTCAACACACTCCAGAACCAATCTAATCACATTTGATTATAATAATCATTGGAATCGCACTAATTAATCAAAAATGGACCATAGCGTCTATTGTTTGAATCAAAACCAGAACCGAGCACGAAACCACATGAATGACTCTTTAAATCAATCCATCCTACCCAAAACTCATCAAGAACACTCCACATCCAACTTTGAAAAATCTTGCCTCAAAAATCCTTTGAATCTATCCAAATGACAACTTTCGATCCATGTAATCCTTTATTGACCATGAAGGAAAGGAACACAGTTTTAAATGACAAGAAACGACTCGTATTGACTCAATAGAATCAAGAAACACATTACAGTGGCGGAATGAAACTATGCATGCGTAACAAGAAAACGCAATGTGTGATCGATTAAAAAGAAGTCAATCAACGTACCACGTCCAAGTAAATAAGATTTGCTTGTATTTTATTCTAAATTGTGTAGATATAGATTAGTGAAATCAAAGTATTCACGAAAGCTTAACAAAATACATAGGAAATGAGCTAGTTATACAAAAATATTAAACTAGAATACTTCTCGCATTGTTAGCTTTTTGCTTTTCGTGACAACCTCCAATGCTATGGAGTTTTGATTATCTAACCATCTCAACACACTCCAGAACCAATCTAATCACATTTGATTATAATAATCATTGGAATCGCACTAATTAATCAAAAATGGACCATAGCGTCTATTGTTTGAATCAAAACCAAAACCGAGCACGAAACCACACGAATGACTCTTTAAATCAATCCATCCTACCCAAAACTTATCAAGAACACTCCACATCAACTTCGAACAATCTTGCCTCAAAAATCTTTGAATCTGTCCAAATGACAACTTTTGATCCATGAATCCTTTATTGACCATGAAGGAAAGGAACACAAGTTTTAAATGACAAGAAATGACTCGTATTGACTCAATAAGAATCAAGAAACACATTACAGTGGCGGAATGAAACTATGCATGGGTAACAAGAAAACGCAATATGTGAACGATTAAAAGGAAGTCAATCACCGTACCACGTCCAAGTAAATAAGATTTGCTTGTATTTTATTCTAAATTGTGTAGATATAGATTAGTGAAATCAAAGTATTCACGAAAACTTAACTAAATACATAGGAAATGAGCTAGTTATACAAAAATATTAAACTAGAATACTTCTCGCATTGTTAGCTTTTTGCTTTTCGTGACAACCTCTAATGCTATGGAGTTTTGATTATCTAACCATCTCAACACACTCCAGAACCAATCTAATCACATTTGATAATAATAATCATTGCAATCGCACCAATTATTCACAAACGGACCAAAGCATCTATTGTTTGAATCAAAACTAAAACCAAACATGAAACCACACGAATGACTCTTCAAATCAATCCATCCTACCCAAAACTCATCAAGAACACTCCACAACCCACTTCGAACAATCTTGCCTGAAAAATCAATTGAATCTGTCCAAATGACAACTTTTGATCCATGGAATCCTTTATTGACCATGAAGGAAAGGAACGCAAGTATTAAATGACAAAAAACGACTCGTATTGACTCAATAATAATTAAGAAACACGTTACAGTGGCGGAATGAAACTATGCATGCGTAACAAGAAAACGCAATGTGTGATCGATTAAAAAGAAGTCAATCAACGTACCACGTCCAAGTAAATAAGATTTGCTTGTATTTTATTCTAAATTGTGTAGATATAGATTAGTGAAATCAAAGTATTCACGAAAGCTTAACAAAATACATAGGAAATGAGCTAGTTATACATAAATATTAAACTAGAATACTTCTCGCATTGTTAGCTTTTTGCTTTCGTGACAACCTCCAATGCTATGGAGTTTTGATTATCTAACCATCTCAACACACTCCAGAACCAATCTAATCACATTTGATTATAATAATCTTGGAATCGCCATTAATCAAAATGGACCATAGCGTCTATTGTTTGAATCAAAACCAAAACCAAGCACGAAACCACACGAATGACTCTAAATCAATCCATCCTACCCAAACTCATCAAGAACACTCCACATCCAACTTCAAACAATCTTGCCTCAAAAATCCATTGAATCTATCCAAATGACAACTTTGATCCATGTAATCCTTTATTGACCATGAAGGAAAGGAACAGAAGTTTTAAATGACAAGAAACGACTCGTATTGACTCAATAATAATCAAGAAAACACATTACAGTAGTGGAGGAATGAAATATGCATGCGTAACAAGAAAACGCAATGTGTGATCGATAAAAGAAGTCAATCAACGTACCACGTCCAAGTAAATAAGATTTGCTTTTATTTTATTCTAAATTGTGTAGATATAGTTTAGTGAAATCAAAGTATTCACGAAAGCTTAACAAAATACATAGGAAATGAGCTAGTTATACAAAAATATTAAACTAGAATACTTCTCGCATTGTTAGGTTTTTGCTTTTCGTGACAACCTCCAATGCTATGGAGTTTTGATTATCTAACCATCTCAACTCACTCCAGAACCAATCTAATCACATTTGATTATAATAATCATTGGAATCGCACCAATTAATCACAAATGGACCATAGCGTCTATTGTTGAATCAAAACCAAACCGAGCACGAAACCACACGAATGACTCTTTCAATCAATCCATCCTACCAAAACTCATCAAGAACACTCCACAACCCACTTCGAACAATCTTGCCTCAAAAATCAATTGAATCTGTCCAAATGACAACTTTTGATCCATGGAATCCTTTATTGACCATGATGGAAAGGAACGCAAGTTTTAAATGACAAGAATCGACTCGTATTGACTCAATAATAATCAAGAAACACGTTAAAGTGGCGGAATGAAACTATGCATGCGTAACAAGAAAACGCAATGTGTGATCGATTAAAAAGAAGTCAATCAACGTACCACGTCCAAGTAAATAAAATTTGCTTGTATTTTATTCTAAATTGTGTAGATATAGATTAGTGAAATCAAAGTATTCACGAAAGCTTAACAAAATACATAGAAAATGAGCTAGTTATACAAAAATATTAAACTAGAATACTTTTCGCATTGTTAGCTTTTTGCTTTTCATGACAACCTCCAATGCTATGGAGTTTTGATCATCTAACCATCTCAACAAACTCCAAAACCAATCTAATCACATTTGATTATAATAATCGTTGGAATCGCACTAATTAATCAAAAATGGACCATAGCGTCTATTGTTTGAATCAAAACCAAAACCGAGCACGAAACCACACGAATGACTCTTTAAATCAATCCATCCTACCCAAAACTTATCAAGAACACTCCACATTCAACTTCGAACAATGTTGCCTCAAAATTCCTTTGAATGTATCTAAATGACAACTTTCGATCCATGTAATCCTTTATTGACCATGAAGGAAAGGAACACAAGTTTTAAATGACAAGAAACGACTCGTATTGACTCAATAAGAATAAAGAAACACATTATAGTGGCGAAATGAAACTATGCATGCGTAACAAGAAAACGCAATGTGTGATCGATTAAAAATAAGTCAATCAACGTATCACATCCAAGTAAATAAGATTTGCTTGTATTTTATTCTAAATTGTGTAGATATAGATTAGTGAAATCAAAGTATTCACGAAAACTTAACTAAATACATAGGAAATGAGCTAGTTATACAAAAATATTAAACTAGAATACTTCTCGCATTGTTAGTTTTTTGCTTTTCGTGGCAACCTCAAATGCTTTGGAGTTTTGATTATTTAACCATCTCAACACACTCCAGAACCAATCTAATCACATTTGAAAATAATAATCATTGCAATCGCACCAATTATTCACAAATGGACCAAAGCATCTATTGTTTGAATCAAAACAAAAACCAAACACGAAACCACACGAATGACTCTTAAAATCAATCCATCCTACCCAAAACTCATCAAGAACACTCCACAACCCACTTCGAACAATCTTGCCTCAAAAATCATTTGAATCTGTCCAAATGACAACTTTGATCCATGGAATCCTTTATTGACCATGAAAGAAAGGAATGCAAGTTTTAAATGACAAGAAACGACTCGTATTGACTCAATAAGAATCAAGAAACACATTACAGTGGTGGAATGAAACTATGCATGCGTACCAAGAAAACGCAATGTGTGAACGATTAAAAGGAAGTCAATTAACGTACCACGTCCAAGTAAATAAGATTTGCTTATATTTTATTCTAAATTGTGTAGATATAGATTAGTGAAATCAAAGTATTCACGAAAACTTAACAAAATATATAGGAAATGAGCTAGTTATACAAAAATATTAAACTATAATACTTCTCGCATTGTTTGCTTTTTGCTTTTCGTGGCAACCTCCAATGCTATGGAGTTTTGATTATCTAACCATCTCAACACACTCCAGAACCAATCTAATCACATTTGATTATAATAATCATTGCAATCACACTAATTAATAAAAATGGACCATAGCGTCTATTGTTCGAATCAAAACCATAACCGAGCATGAAACCACACGAATGACTATTTAAATCAATCCATCATACCCAAAACTCATCAAGAACACTCCACATCCAACTTCGAACAGTCTTGCCTCAAATATCCTTTGAATCTATCTAAATGACAACTTTCGATCCATGTAATCCTTTATTGACCATGAAGGAAAGGAACACAAGTTTTAAATGACAATAAACGACTCGTATTGACTCGATAGTAATCAAGAAACACATTACAGTGGCGGAATGAAACTATGCATGCTTAACAAGAAAACGCAATGTGTGATCCATTAAAAAGAAGTCAATCAACATACCACGTCCAAGTAAATAAGATTTGCTTGTATTTTATTCTAAATTGTGTAGATATAGATTAGTGAAATCAAAGTATTCACGAAAGCTTAACTAAATACATAGGAAATGAGCTAGTTATACAAAAATATTAAACTAGAATACTTCTCGCATTGTTAGCTTTTTGCTTTTCGTGACAACCTCCAATGCTATGGAGTTTTGATTATCTAACCATCTCAACACACTCCAGAACCAATCTAATCACATTTGATTATAATAATCATTGCAATCGCACCAATTATTCACAAATGGACCATAGCGTCTATTGTGTGAATCAAAACCAAAACCGAGCACGAAACCACACGAATGACTCTTCAAATCAATCCATCCTACCCAAAACTCATCAAGAACACTCCACAACCCACTTCGAACAATCTTGCCTCAAAAATCAATTGAATCTGTCCAAATGACAACTTTTGATCCATGGAATCCTTTATTGACCATGAAGGAAAGGAACGCAAGTTTTAAATGACAAGAATCGACTCGTATTGACTCAATAATAATCAAGAAACACGTTACAGTGGCGGAATGAAACTATGCATGCGTAACAAGAAAAACGCAATGTGTGATCGATTAAAAGAAGTCAATCAACGTACCACGTCCAAGTAAATAAGATTTGCTTATATTTATTCTAAATTGTGTAGATATAGATTAGTGAAATCAAAGTATTCACGAAAGCTTAACAAATACATAGGAAATGAGCTAGTTATACAAAATATTAAACTAGAATACTTCTCGCATTGTTAGCTTTTTGTTTTGACAACCTCCAATGCTATGGAGTTTTGATTATCTACCATCTCACACACTCCAGAACCAATCTAATCACATTTGATTATAATAATCATTGGAATCGCACTAATTAATCAAAAATGGACCATAGCGTCTATTGTTTGAATCAAAACCAAAACGAGCACGAAACCACACGAATGACTCTTTAAATCAATCCATCCTACCCAAAACTCATCAAGAACACTCCACATCGAACTTCGAACAATCTTGCCTCAAAAATCATTTGAATCTGTCCAAATGACAACTTTTGATCCATGAATCCTTTATTGACCATGATGGAAAGGAACGCAAGTTTTAAATGACAATAAACGACTGTATTGACTCTATAGTAATCAAGAAACACATTACAGTGGCGGAATGAAACTATGCATGCTTAACAAGAAAACGCAATGTGTGATCCATAAAAAGAAGTCAATCAACGTACCACGTCCAAGTAAATAAGATTTGCTTGTATTTATTCTAAATTGTGTAGATATAGTAGTGAAATCAAAGTATTCACGAAAGCTTAACAAAAACATAGGAAATGAGCTATTTATACAAAAATATTAAACTAGAATACTTCTCGCATTGTTCTTTTTGCTTTTCGTGACAACCTCCAATGCTATGGAGTTTTGATTATAACCATCTCAACACAGTCAAAACCAATCTAATCACATTTGATTATAATAATCATTGGAAACGCACAAATTAATCAAAAATGAACCATAGCGTCTATTGTTTGAATCAAAACCAAAACCGAGCACGAAACCACACGAATGACTCTTAAATCAATCCATCCTACCCAAAACTCATCAAGAACACTCCACATCCACTTCTAAACAATCTTCCTCAAAATCATTGAATCTATCCAAATAACAACTTTCGATCCATGGAATCCTTTATTGACCGTGAAGGAAAGGAACACAAGTTTTAAATGACAAGAAACGACTCGTATTGACTCAATAAGAATCAAGAAACACATTACAGTGTCGGAATGAAACTATACATGCGTCAAGAAAACGCAATGTGTGATCGATTAAAAAGAAGTCAATCAACGTACCACGTCCAAGTAAATAAGATTTGCTTGTATTTTATTCTAAATTGTGTAGATATAGATTAGTGAAATCAAAGTATTCATGAAAGCTTAACAAATACATAGGAAATGAGCTAGTTATACAAAAATATTAAACTAGAATACTTCTCGCATTGTTAGCTTTTTGCTTTTTGACAACCTCCAATGCTATGGAGTTTTGATTATCTAACCATCTCAACACACTCCAGAACCAATCTAATCACATTTGATTATAATAATCATGGAATCGCACCAATTATTAACAAATGGACCATAGCGTCTATTGTGTGAATCAAAACCAAAACCGAGCACGAAACCACACGAATGACTCTTCAAATCAATCCATCCTACCCAAAACTCATCAAGAACACTCCACAACCACTTCGAACAATCTTGCCTCAAAAATCAATTGAATCTATCTAAATAACAACTTTTAATCCATGGAATCCTTTATTGACCATGAAGGAAAGGAACGCAAGTTTTAAATGACAAGAAACGACTCGTATTGGCTCAATAATAATCAAGAAACACATTACAGTGGCGGAATGAAACTATGCATGCGTAACAAGAAAAAGCAATGTGTGATCGATTAAAAAGAATTCAATCAACGTACCACGTCCAAGTAAATAAGATTTGCTTGAATTTATTCTAAATTGTGTAGATATAGATTAGTGAAATCAAAGTATTCACGAAAGCTGAACAAAATACATAGGAAATGAGCTACTTATACAAAAATATTAAACTAGAATACTTCTCGCATTGTTAGCTTTTTGCTTTTCGTGACAACCTCCAATGCTATGGAGTTTTGATTATCTAACCATCTCAACACACTCCAGAACCAATCTAATCACATTTGATTATAATAATCATTGGAATCGCACTACTTAATCAAAAATGGACCATAGCGTCTATTGTTTGAATCAAAACCAAAACCGAGCACGAAACCACACGATTGACTCTTTAAAACAATCCATCCTACCCAAAACTCATCAAGAACACTCTATCGAACTTCGAACAATCTTGCCTCAAAAATCAATTGAATCTGTACAAATGACAACATTCGATCCATGGAATCCTTTATTGACCATGAAGGAAAGGAACGCAAGTTTTAAATGACAAGAAACGACTCGTATTAACTCATTTATAATCAAGAAACACATTACAGTGGGGGAATGAAACTATGCATGCGTAACAAGAAAACGCAATGTGTGATCGATTAAAAAGAAGTCAATCAACGTACCACGTCCAAGTAAATAAGATTTGCTTGTATTTTATTCTAAATTGTGTAGATATAGATTAGTGAAATCAAAGTATTCACGAAAGCTTAACTAAATACATAGGAAATGAGCTAGTTATACAAAAATATTAAACTAGAATACTTCTCGCATTGTTAGCTTTTTGCTTTTCGTGACAACCTCCAATGCTATGGAGTTTTGATTATCGAACCATCTCAACACACTCCAGAACCAATCTAATCACATTTGATTATAATAATAATTGCAATCGCACCAATTATTCACAAATGGACCATAGCGTCTATTGTGTGAATCAAAACCAAAACCGAGCACGAAACCACACGAATGACTCTTCAAATCAATCCATCCTACCCAAAACTCATCAAGAACACTCCAAAACCCACTTCGAACAATCTTGCCTCAAAAATCAATTGAATCTGTCCAAATGACAACTTTTGATCCATGGAATCCTTTATTGACCATGATGGAAAGGAACGCAAGTTTTAAATGACAAGAATCGACTCGTATTGACTCAATAATAATCAAGAAACACGTTACAGTGGCGGAATGAAACTATGCATGCGTAACAAGAAAACGCAATGTGTGATCGATTAAAAAGAAGTCAATCAACGTACCACGTCCAAGTAAATAAGATTTGCTTATATTTTATTCTAAATTGTGTAGATATAGATTAGTGAAATCACAGTATTCACGAAAGCTTAACAAAATACATAGGAAATGAGCTAGTTATACAAAAATATTAAACTAGAATACTTCTCGCATTGTTCGCTTTTTGATTTTCGTGACAACCTTCAATGCTATGAAGTTTTGATTATCTAACCATCTCAACACACTCCAGAACCAATCTAATCACATTTGATTATAATAATCATTGGAATCGCACTAATTAATCAAAAATGGACCATAGCGTCGATTGTTTGAATCAAAACCAAAACCGAGCACGAAACCACACGAATGACTCTTTAAATCAATCCATCCTACCCAAAACTCATCAAGAACACTCTACATCGAACTGCGAACAATCTTGCCTTGAAAATCATTTGAATCTGTCCAAATGACAACTTTTGATCCATTGAATCCTTTATTGACCATGATGGAAAGGAACGCAAGTTTTAAATGACAATAAACGACTTGTATTGACTCTATAGTAATCAAGAAACACATTACAGTGGCGGAATGAAACTATGCATGCTTAACAAGAAAAAGCAATGTGTGATCCATTAAAAAGAAGTCAATCAACATACCACGTCCAAGTAAATAAGATTTGCTTGTATTTTATTCTAAATTGTGTAGATATAAATTAGTGAAATCAAAGTATTCACGAAAGCTTAACAAAAATCATAGGAAATGAGCTATTTATACAAAAATATTAAACTAGAATACTTCTCGCATTGTTCGCTTTTTGCTTTTCGTGACAACCTCCAATGCTATGGAGTTTTGATTATCTAACCATCTCAACACAGTCAAAAACCAATCTTATCACATTTGATTATAATAATCATTGGAAACGCACAAATTAATCAAAAATGAACCATAGCGTCTATTGTTTGAATCAAAACCAAAACCGAGCACGAAACCACACGAATGACTCTTTAAATCAATCCATCCTACCCAAAACTCATCAAGAACACTCCACATCCAACTTCTAACAATCTTCCCTCAAAAATCATTTGAATCTATCCAAATAACAACTTTCGATCCATGGAATCCTTTATTGACCGTGAAGGAAAGGAACACAAGTTTTAAATGACAAGAAACGACTCGTATTGACTCAATAAGAATCAAGAAACACATTACAGTGTCGGAATGAAACTATACATGCGTCACAAGAAAACGCAATGTGTGATCGATTAAAAAGATGTCAATCAACGTACCACGTCTAAGTAAATAAAATTTGCTTGTATTTTATTCTAAATTGTGTAGATATAGATTAGTGAAATCAAAGTATTCACGAAAGCTTAACTAAATACATAGGAAATGCGCTAGTTATACTAAAATATTAAACTAGAATACTTCTCGCATTGTTAGCTTTTTGCTTTTCATGACAACCTCCAATGCTATGGAGTTTTGATTATCTAACCATCTCAACACACTCCAGAACCAATCTAATCACATTTGATTATAATAATCATTACAATCGCACCAATTATTAACAAATGGACCATAGCGTCTATTGTGTGAATCAAAACCAAAACCGAGCACGAAACCACACGA
This sequence comes from Flaveria robusta, assembly GCA_025506415.1. Classification (NCBI taxonomy): domain Eukaryota; kingdom Viridiplantae; phylum Streptophyta; class Magnoliopsida; order Asterales; family Asteraceae; genus Flaveria; species Flaveria robusta. Next base: position 12,262,847 of record CM046464.1, on the reverse strand, counting down.
ATGACTCTTCAAATCAATCCATCCTACCCAAAACTCATCAAGAACACTCCACAACCCACTTCGAACAATCTTGCCTCAAAAATCAATTGAATCTGTCCAAATGACAACTTTTGATCCATGGAATCCTTTATTGACCATGAAGGAAAGGAACGCAAGTTTTAAATGACAAGAATCGACTCGTATTGACTCAATAATAATCAAGAAACACGTTACAGTGGCGGAATGAAACTATGCATGCGTAACAAGAAAACGCAATGTGTGATCGATTAAAAAGATGTCAATCAACGTACCACGCCCAAGTAAATAAGATTAGCTTGTATTTTATTCTAAATTGTGTAGATATAGATTAGTGAAATCAAAGTATTCACGAAAGCTTAACAAAATACATAGGAAATGAGCTAGTTATTCAAAAATATTAAACTAGAATACTTCTCGCATTGTTCGCTTTTTGCTTTTCGTGACAACCTCCAATGCTATGGAGTTTTGATTATCTAACCATCTCAACACATTCCAGAACCAATCTAATCACATTTGATTATAATAATCATTGGAATCGCACTAATTAATCAAAAATGGACCATAGCGTAGATTGTTATAATCAAAACCAAAACCGAGCACGAAACCACACGAATGACTCTTTAAATCAATCCATCCTACCCAAAACTCATCAAGAACACTCTACATCGAACTTCAAACAATCTTGCCTTGAAAATCATTTGAATCTGTCCAAATGACAACTTTTGATCCATTGAATACTTTATTGACCATGATGGAAAGGAACGCAAGTTTTAAATGACAATAAACGACTCGTATTGACTCGATAGTAATCAAGAAACACATTACAGTGGGGGAATGAAACTATGCATGCTTAACAAGAAAACGCAATGTGTGATCCATTAAAAAGAAGTCAATCAGCATACCACGTCCAAGTAAATAAGATTTGCTTGTATTTTATTCTAAATTGTGTAGATATAAATTAGTGAAATCAAAGTATTCACGAAAGTTTAACAAAATACGTAAGAAATGAGCTATTTATACAAAAATATTAAACTATAATACTTCTCGCATTGTTCGCTTTTTGCTTTTCGTGACAACCTCCAATGCTATGGAGTTTTGATTATCTAACCATCTCAACACAGTCAAAAACCAATCTAATCACATTTGATTATAATAATCATTGGAAACGCACAAATTAATCAAAAATTAACCATAGCGTCTATTGTTTGAATCAAAACCAAAACCGAGCACGAAACCACACGAATGACTCTTTAAATCAATCCATCCTACCCAAAACTCATCAAGAACACTCCACATCCAACTTCGAACAATCTTCCCTCAAAAATCATTTGAATCTATCCAAATAACAACTTTCGATCCATGGAATCCTTTATTGACCATGAAAGAAAGGAACACAAGTTTTAAATGACAAGAAACGACTCGTATTGACTCAATAAGAATCAAGAAACACATTACAGTGTCGGAATGAAACTATGCATGCGTAACAAGAAAACGCAATGTGTGATCGATTAAAAAAAAGTCAATCAACGTACCACGTCCAAGTAAATAAAATTTGCTTGTATTTTATTCTAAATTGTGTAGATATAGATTAGTGAAATCAAAGTATTCACGAAAGCTTAACTAAATACATAGGAAATGCGCTAGTTATACTAAAATATTAAACTAGAATACTTCTCGCATTGTTAGCTTTTTGCTTTTCATGACAACCTCCAATGCTATGGAGTTTTGATCCTCTAACCATCTCAACAAACTCCAAAACCAATCTAATCACATTTGATTATAATAATCATTGGAATCGCACTAACTAATCAAAAATGGACCATAGCATCTATTGTTTGAATCAAAATCAAAACCAAGCACGAAACCACACGAATGACTCTTTAAATCATTCCATCCTACCCAAAACTCATCACGAACACTCCACATCCAACTTCAAACAATCTTGCCTCAAAAATCAATCGAATCTATCCAAATGTCAACTTTTGATCCATGTAATCCTTGATTGACCATAAAGGAAAGGAACGGAAGTTTTACATGACAAGAAACGACTCGTATTGTCTCAATAATAATCTAGAAACACGTTACAGTGGAGGAATGAAACTATGCATGAGTAACAAGAAAACGCAATGTGTGATCGATTAAAAGGAAGTCAATCAACGTACCACGTCCAAGTAAATAAGATTTGCTTGTATATTATTCTAAATTGTGTAGATATAGATTAGTGAAATCAAAGTATTCACGAAAACTTAACTAAATACATAGGAAATGAGCTAGTTATACAAAAATATTAAACTAGAATACTTCTCGCATTGTTAGCTTTTTGCTTTTCATGACAACCTCCAATGCTATGGAGTTTTGATTATCTAACCATCTCAACACACTCCAGAACCAATCTAATCACATTTGATTATAATAATCATTGCAATCGCACCAATTATTAACAAATGGACCATAGCGTCTATTGTGTGAATCAAAACCAAAACCGAGCACGAAACCACACGAATGACTCTTCAATCAATCCATCCTACCCAAAACTATCAAGAACACTCACAACCCACTTCGAACAATATTGCCTCAAAATCATTGAATCTGTCCAAATGACAACTTTTGATCCATGGAATCCTTATTGACCATGAGGAAAGGAACGCAAGTTTTAAATGACAGAACGACTCGTATTGACTCAATAATAATCAAGAAACACATTACAGTGGCGGAATGAAACTATGCATGCGTAACAAGAAAACGCAATGTGTGATCGATTAAAAGAAGTCAATCAACGTACCACGCCCAAGTAAATAAGATTGCTTGTATTTTATTCTAAATTGTGTAGATAGATTAGTGAAATCAAAGTATTCACGAAAGCTTAACAAAATACATAGGAATGAGCTAGTTATCAAAATATTAAACTAGAATACTTCTCGCATTGTTCGCTTTTTGCTTTTCGTGACAACCTCAATGCTATGGAGTTTTGATTATCTAACCATCTCACACATCAGAACCAATCTAATCACATTTGATTATAATAATCATTGGAATCGCACTAATAATCAAAAATGGACCATAGCGTATTGTTTAATCAAACCAAAACCGAGCACGAAACCACACGAATGACTCTTTAAATCATCCATCCTACCCAAAACTCATCAAGAACACTCACATCGAACTTCGAACAATCTTGCCTGAAATCATTTGAATCTGTCCAAATGACAACTTTTGATCCATGAATCCTTTATTGACCATGATGAAAGGAACGCAAGTTTTAAATGACAAAAACGACTCGTATTGACTCAATAGTAATCAAGAACACATTACAGTGGCGAATGAAACTATGCATGCTTAACAAGAAAACGCAATGTGTGATCATTAAAAGAAGTCAATCACTACCACGTCCAAGTAAATAAGATTTGCTTGTATTTTATTCTAAATTGTGTAGATATATTAGTGAAATCAAAGTATTCACGAAAGTTTAACAAAATACGTAGAAATGAGCTATTATACAAAATATTAAACTAATACTTCTCGCATTGTTAGCTTTTTGCTTTTCGTGACAACCTCCAATGCTATGGAGTTTTGATTATCTAACATCTCAACACATCAAAACCAATCTAATCACATTTGATATAATAATCATGGAACGCACAAATTAATCAAAATAACCATAGCGTCTATTGTTTGAATCAAAACCAAACGAGCACGAAACCACACGAATGACTCTTTAATCAATCCATCCTACCCAAACTCATCAAGAACACTCCACATCCAACTTCGAACAATCTTGCCTCAAAAATCATTTGAATCTATCCAAAACAACTTTCGATCCATGGAATCCTTTATTGACCATGAAGAAAGGAACACAAGTTTTAAATGACAAGAAACGACTCGTATTGACTCAATAAGAATCAAGAAACACATTACAGTGTCGGAATGAAACTATGCAGCGTAACAAGAAACGCAATGTGTGATCGATTAAAAGAGTCAATCAACGTACCACGTCAAGTAAATAAAATTTGCTTGTATTTATTCTAAATTGTGTAGATATAGATTAGTGAAATCAAAGTATTCACGAAAGCTTAACTAAATACATAGGAAATGCGCTAGTTATACAAAATATTAAACTAGAATACTTCTCGCATTGTTAGCTTTTTGCTTTTCGTGACAACCTCCAATGCTATGGAGTTTTGATATCTAACCATCTCAACAACTCCAAACCATCTAATCACATTTGATTATAATAATCATTGGAATCGCACTAACTAATCAAAATGGACCATAGCGTCTATTGTTTGAATCAAAACAAAACCAAGCACGAAACCACACGAATGACTCTTTAATCATCCATCCTACCCAAAACTCATCAGAACACTCCACATCCACTTCAAACATCTTGCCTCAAAAATCATGAATCTCCAAATGTCAACTTTTGATCCATTAATCTTATTGACCATAAAGGAAGGAACGAAGTTTTAAATGACAAGAAACGACTCGTATTGACTCAATATAATAAGAAACACTTACAGTGGAGGAATGAAACTATGCATGAGTAACAAGAAAACGCATGTGTGATCGATTAAAAGGAGTCAATCAACGTACCACGTCCAAGTAAATAAGATTTGCTTGTATTTATTCTAAATGTGTAGATATAGATTAGTGAAATCAAAGTATTCACGAAACTTAACTAAATACATAGGAAATGAGCTAGTTATACAAAAAATTAAACTAGAATACTTCTCGCATTGTTAGCTTTTTGCTTTTCATGACAACCTCCAATGCTATGGAGTTTTGATTATCTAACCATCTCAACACACTCCAGAACCAATCTAATCACATTTGATTATAATAATCATTGCAATCGCACCAATTATTAACAAATGGACCATAGCGTCTATTGTGTGAATCAAAACAAAACCGAGCACGAAACCACACGAATGACTCTTAAATCAATCCATCCTACCCAAAACTCATCAAGAACACTCCACAACCCACTTCGAACAATCTTGCCTCAAAATCATTGAATCTGTCCAAATGACAACTTTGATCCATGAAATCCTTTATTGACCATGAAGGAAAGGAACGCAAGTTTTAAATGACAAGAATCGACTCGTATTGACTCAATATAATCAAGAAATTACAGTGGCGGAATGAAACTATGCATGCGTAACAAGAAAACGCAATGTGTGATCGATTAAAAAGAAGTCAATCAACGTACCACGCCCAAGTAAAAAGATTGCTTGTATTTTATTCTAAATTGTGTAGATATAGATTAGTGAAATCAAAGTATTCACGAAAGCTTAACAAATACATAGGAAATGAGCTAGTTATACAAAAATATTAACTAGAATACTTCTCGCATTGTTCGCTTTTGCTTTTCGTGACAACCTCCAATGCTATGGAGTTTTGATTATCTAACCATCTCAACACATCCAGAACCAATCTAATCACATTTGATTATAATAATCATTGGAATCGCACTAATTAATCAAAATGGACCATAGCGTCGATTGTTTGAATCAAAACCAAACCGAGCACGAAACCACACGAATGACTCTTTAAATCAATCCATCCTACCCAAACTCATCAAGAACACTCACATCACTTCGAACAATCTTGCCTGAAAATCATTGAATCTGTCCAAATGACAACTTTGATCCATGAACTTTATTGACCATGATGGAAGGAACGCAAGTTTTAAATGACAATAAACGACTCGTATTGACTCGATAGCAATCAAGAAACACATTACAGTGGCGGAATGAAACTATGCATGCTTAACAAAAAAAACGCAATGTGTGATCCATTAAAAAGAAGTCAATCAGCATACCACGTCCAAGTAAATAAGATTTGCTTGTATTTTATTCTAAATTGTGTAGATATAGATTAGTGAAATCAAAGTATTCACGAAAGTTTAACAAAATACGTAAGAAATGAGCTATTTATACAAAAATATTAAACTAGAATACTTCTCGCATTGTTAGCTTTTTGCTTTTCATGACAACCTCCAATGCTATGGAGTTTTAATCATCTAACCATCTCAACAAACTCCAAAACCAATCTAATCACATTTGATTATAATAATCGTTGGAATCGCACTAGTTAATCAAAAATGGACCATAGCGTCTATTGTTTGAATCAAAACCAAAACCGAGCACGAAACCACACGAATGACTCTTTAAATCAATCCATCCTACCCAAAACTTATCAAGAACACTCCACATTCAACTTCGAACAATGTTGCCTCAAAATTCCTTTGAATGTATCTAAATGACAACTTTCGATCCATGTAATCCTTTATTGACCATGAAGGAAAGGAACACAAGTTTTAAATGACAAGAAACGACTCGTATTGTCTCAATAATAATCTAGAAACACGTTACAGTGGAGGAATGAAACTATGCATGAGTAACAAGAAAACGCAATGTGTGATCGATTGAAAGCAAGTCAATCAACGTACCACGTCCAAGTAAATAAGATTTGCTTGTATTTTATTCTAAATTGTGTAGATATAGATTAGTGAAATCAAAGTATCCACGAAAACTTAACTAAATACATAGGAAATGAGCTAGTTATACAAAAATATTAAACTAGAATACTTCTCGCATTGTTAGCTTTTTGCTTTTCGTGACAACCTGCAATGCTATGGAGTTTTGATTATCGAACCATCTCAACACACTCCAGAACCAATCTAATCACATTTGATTATAATAATCATTGCAATCGCACCAATTATTCACAAATGGACCATAGCGTCTATTGTGTGAATCAAAACAAAACCGAGCACGAAACCACACGAATGACTCTTCAAATCAATCCATCTACCCAAACTCATCAAGAACACTCCAACCCACTTCGAACAATCTTGCCTCAAAATCATTGAATCTGTCCAAATGACAACTTTGATCCATGGAATCCTTTATTGACCATGAAGGAAAGGAACGCAAGTTTTAAATTACAAGAATCGACTCGTATTGACTCAATAATAATCAAGAAACACGTTACAGTGCGGAATGAAACTATGCATGCGTAACAAGAAAACGCAATGTGTGATCGATTAAAAGATGTCAATCAACGTACCACGTCAAGTAAATAAATTTGCTTGTATTTTATTCTAAATTGTGTAGATATAGATTAGTGAAATCAAAGTATTCACGAAAGCTTAACTAAATACATAGGAAATGCGCTAGTTATACTAAAATATTAAACTAGAATACTTCTCGCATTGTTAGCTTTTTGCTTTTCATGACAACCTCCAATGCTATGGAGTTTTGATCATCTAACTATCTCAACAAACTCCAAAACCAATCTAATCACATTTGATTATAATAATCATTGGAATCGCACTAACTAATCAAAAATGGACCATAGCGTCGATTGTTTGAATCAAAACCAAAACCGAGCACGAAACCACACGAATGACTCTTTAAATCAATCCATCCTACCCAAAACTCATCAAGAACACTCTACATCGAACTTCGAACAATCTTGCCTTGAAAATCATTTGAATATGTCCAAATGACAACTTTTGATCCATTGAATCCTTTATTGACCATGATGGAAAGGAACGCAAGTTTTAAGTGACAATAAACGACTCGTATTGACTGATATAATCAAGAACACATTACAGTGGAATGAAACTATGCATGCTTAACAAGAAAACGCAATGTGTGATCCATTAAAAAGAAGTCAATCAACATACCACGTCCAAGTAAATAAGATTTGCTTGTATTTTATTCTAAATTGTGTAGATATAAATTAGTGAAATCAAAGTATTCACGAAAGTTAACAAATACGTAGAAATGAGCTATTTATACAAAATATTAAACTACAATACTTCTCGCATTGTTCGCTTTTGCTTTTCGTGACAACCTCCAATGCTATGGAGTTTTGATTATCAACCATCTCAACCAGTCAAAATCAATCTAATCACATTTGATTATAATAATCATTGGAAACGCACAAATTAATCAAAAATGAACCATAGCGTCTATTGTTTGAATCAAAACCAAAACCGAGCACAAAACCACACGAATGACTCTTTAAATCAATCCATCCTACCCAAAACTCATCAAGAACACTCCACATCCAACTTCGAACAATCTTCCCTCAAAAATCATTTGAATCTATCCAAATAACAACTTTCGATCCATGGAATCCTTTATTGACCGTGAAGGAAAGGAACACAAGTTTTAAATGACAAGAAACGACTCGTATTGACTCAATAAGAATCAAGAAACACATTACAGTGTAGGAATGAAACTATACATGCGTCATAAGAAAACGCAATGTGTGATCGATTAAAAAGAAGTCAATCAACGCACCACGCCCAAGTAAATAAGATTAGCTTGTATTTTATTCTAAATTGTGTAGATATAGATTAGTGAAATCAAAGTATTCACGAAAGCTTAACAAAATCATAGGAAATGAGCTAGTTATTCAAAAATATTAAACTAGAATACTTCTCGCATTGTTCGCTTTTTGCTTTTCGTGACAACCTCCAATGCTATGGAGTTTTGATTATCTAACCATCTCAACACATTCAAGAACCAATCTAATCACATTTGATTATAATAATCATTGGAATCGCACTAATTAATCAAAAATGGACCATAGCGTCGATTGTTTGAATCAAAACCAAAACCGAGCATGAAACCACACGAATGACTCTTAAAATCAATCCATCCTACCCAAAACTCATCAAGAACACTCCACATCCAACTTCGAAAAATCTATCCTCAAAAATCCTTTGAATCTATCCAAATGACAACTTTTGATCCATGCAATCCTTTATTGACCATGAAGGAAAGGAACGGAAGTTTTAAATGACAAGAAACGACTCGTATTGTCTCAATAATAATCAAGAAACACGTTACAGTGGAGGAATGAAACTATGCATGAGTAACAAGAAAACGCAATGTGTGATCGATTAAAAAGAAGTCAATCAACGTACCACGTCCAAGTAAATAAGATTTGCTTTATTTTATTCTAAATGTGTAGATATAGATTAGTGAAATCAAAGTATTCACGAAAGCTTAACAAAATACATAGGAAATGAGCTAGTTATACAAAATATTAAACTAGAATACTTCTCGCATTGTTAGTTTTTGCTTTTCGTGACAACCTCCAATGCTATGGAGTTTTGATTATCTAACCATCTCAACACCCAGAACCAATCTAATCACATTTGATTATAATAATCATTGGAATCGCACCAATTAACACAATGGACCATAGCTCTATTGTTTGAATCAAAACTAAACCAAACACGAAACCACACGAATGACTCTTCAAATCAATCCAGTCTACCCAAAACTCATCAAGAACACTCCACAACCCACTTCGAACAATCTTGCCTCAAAAATCAATTGAATCTGTCCAAATGACAACTTTTGATCCATGGAATCCTTTATTGACCATGAAGGAAAGGAACGCAAGTTTTAAATGACAAGAATTGACTCGTATTGACTGAATAATAATCAAGAAACACGTTACAGTGGCGGAATGAAACTATGCATACGTAACAAGAAAACGCAATGTGTGATCGATTAAAAAGAAGTCAATCAACGTACCACGTCCAAGTAAATAAGATTTGCTTGTATTTTATTCTAAATTGTGTAGATATAGATTAGTGAAATCAAAGTATTCACGAAACTTAACTAAATACATAGAAATGAGCTAGTTATACAAATATTAACTAGAATACTTCTCGCATTGTTAGCTTTTTGCTTTTCATGACAACCTCCAATGCTATGGAGTTTTGATATTAACCATCTCAACACACTCCAGAACCAATCTAATCACATTTGATTATAATAATCATTGCAATCGCACTAATAATCAAAATGGACCATAGCGTCTATTGTTTGAATCAAAACCAAAACCGAGCACGAAACCACACGAATGACTCTTAAAATCAATCCACCCTACCCAAAACTCATCAAGAACACTCCACATCCAACTTCGAAAAATCTATCCTCAAAAATCCTTTGAATCTATCCAAATGACAACTTTTGATCCATGTAATCCTTTATTGACCATGAAGGAAAGGAACGGAAGTTTTAAATGACAAGAAACGACTCGTATTGTCTCAATAATAATCAAGAAACACGCTACAGTGGAGGAATGAAACTATGCATGAGTAACAAGAAAACGCAATGTGTGATCGATTAAAAAGAAGTCATCACGTACCACGTCCAAGTAAATAGATTTGCTTGTATTTTCTAAATTGTGTAGATATAGTTTAGTGAAATCAAAGTATTCACGAAAGCTTAACAAATACATAGGAAATGAGCTAGTTATACAAAAATATTAAACTAGAATACTTCTCGCATTGTTAGGTTTTTGCTTTTCGTGACAACCTCCAATGTATTGGAGTTTTGATTATCTAACCATCTCAACTCACTCCAGAACCAATCTAATCACATTTGATTATAATAATTATTGGAATCGCACCAATTATTCACAAATGGACCATAGCATCTATTGTTTGAATCAAAACTAAAACCAAACACGAAACCACACGAATGACTCTTCAAATCAATCCAGCCTACCCAAAACTCATCAAGAACACTCCACAACCCACTTTGAACAATCTTGCCTCAAAAATCAATTGAATCTGTCCAAATGACAACTTTTGATCCATAGAATCCTTTATTGACCATGAAGGAAAGGAAACGCAAATTTTAAATAACAAGAATTGACTCGTATTGACTCAATAAGAATCAAGAAACACATTACAGTGGCGGAATGAAACTATGCATGCTTAACAGGAAAACGCAATGTGTGATCGATTAAAAAGAAGTCAATCAACGTACCACGTCCAAGTGAATAAGATTTGCTTGTATTTTATTCTAAATTGTGTAGATATAGATTAGTGAAATCAAAGTATTCACGAAAACTTAACCAAATACATAGAATATGAGCTTGTTACACAAAAATATTGAACTAGAATATTTCTCGTATTGTTAGCTTTTTGCTTTTCGTGACAACCTCCAATGCTATGGAGTTTTGATTATCTAACCATCTCAACACACACTAGAACCAATCTAATCACATTTGATAATAATAATCATTGGAATCGCACCAATTATTCACAAGTGGACTAAAGCATCTATAGTTTGAATCAAAACTAAAACCAAACACGAAACCACACGAATGACTCTTAAAATCAATCCATCCTACCAAAAACTAATCAAGAACACTCCACAACCCACTTCGAACAATCTTGCCTCAAAAATCATTTGAATGTGTCCAAATGACAACTTTTGATCCATGGAATCCTTTATTGACCATGAAGGAAAGGAACGCAAGTTTTAAATGACAAGAAAGGACTCGATTGACTTATATAATCAAGAAACACGTTACAGTAGGAATGAACTCTGCATGAGTAACAAGAAAACGCAATGTGTGATGATTAAAAGAAGTCAATCAACGTACCACGTCCAAGTAAATAAGATTTGCTTGTATTTTATTCTAAATTGTGTAGATATAGATTAGTGAAATCAAAGTATTCACGAAAGGTTAACAAATACATTGGAAATGAGCTAGTTATACAAATATATAAACTAGAATACTTCTCGTATTTTAGCTTTTGCTTTTCGTGGCAACCTCCAATGCTATGGAGTTTTGATTATCTAACCAACTCAACACATTCTAGAACCAATCTAATCACATTTGATAATATAATCATTGGAATCGCACCAATTAATCACAAATGGACCATAGCATCTATTGTTTGAATCAAAACAAAAACCAAACACGAAACCACACTGACTCTTGAAATCAATCCATCCACCCAAAACTCATCAAGAACACTCCACACCCACTTCGAAAAATCTGCCTCAAAAATCATTGAATCTGTCCAAATGACAACTTTGATCCATTGAATCCTTTATTGACCATGAAGGAAAGAAACGCAAGTTTTAAATGACAAGAATCGACTCGTATTGACTCAATAATAATCAAGTAACACATTACAGTGGGAATGAAACTATGCATGCGTAACAAGAAAACACAATGTGTGATCGATTAAAAAAAAGTCAATCTAGTACCACGTCCAAGTAAATAAGATTTGCTTGTATTTTATTCTAAATGTGTAGATACAGATTAGTGAAATCAAAGTATTCACGAAAGGTTAACAAAATACATGGAAATGAGCTAGTTATACAAATATATTAAACTAGAATACTTCTCGTATTTTTAGCTTTTTGCTTTTCGTGGCAACCTCCAATGCTATGGAGTTTTGATTATCTAACCACTCAACACATTCCAGAACCAATCTAATCACATTTGATAATATAATCATTGGAATCGCACCAATTAATCACAAAGACCATAGCATCTATTGTTTGAATAAAACAAAACCAACATGAAACCACACGAATGACTCTTCAAATCAATCCATCCTACCCAAAACTCATCAAGAACTCCCATCCACTTCAAAAATCTTGCCTCAAAAATCCTTTGAATCTATCAAATGACAACTTTTGATCCATGTATCCTTTATTGACCATGAAGGAAGGAACGAAGTTTTAAATGACAAGAAACGACTCGTATTGTCTCAATAATAATCAAGAAACACGCTACAGTGGAGGAATGAAACTATGCATGAGTAACAAGAAAACGCAATGTGTGATCGATTAAAAAGAAGTCAATCAACGTACCACGTCCAAGTAAATAAGATTTGCTTGTATTTTATTCTAAATTGTGTAGATATAGTTTAGTGAAATCAAAGTATTCACGAAAGCTTAACAAAATACATAGGAAATGAGCTAGTTATACAAAAATATTAAACTAGAATACTTCTCGCATTGTTAGGTTTTTGCTTTTCGTGACAACCTCCAATGTATTGGAGTTTTGATTATCTAACCATCTCAACTCACTCCAGAACCAATCTAATCACATTTGATTATAATAATTATTGGAATCGCACCAATTATTCACAAATGGACCATAGCATCTATTGTTTGAATCAAAACTAAAACCAAACACGAAACCACACGAATGACTCTTCAAATCAATCCAGCCTACCCAAAACTCATCAAGAACACTCCACAACCCACTTGACAATCTTGCCTCAAAAATCATGAATCTGTCCAAATGACAACTTTTGATCCATAGAATCCTTTATTGACCATGAAGGAAAGGAAACGCAAATTTTAAATAACAAGAATCGACTCGTATTGACTCAATAAGAATCAAGAAACACATTACAGTGGCGGAATGAAACTATGCATGCTTAACAGGAAAACGCAATGTGTGATCGATTAAAAGATCAATCAACGTACCACGTCCAAGTGAATAAGATTTGCTTGTATTTTATTCTAAATTGTGTAGATATAGATTAGTGAAATCAAAGTATTCACGAAACTTACAAATACATAGAATGAGCTGTTACACAAAATATTGAACTAGAATATTTCTCGTATTGTTAGCTTTTTGCTTTTCGTGACAACCTCCAATGCTATGGAGTTTTGATTATTAACCATCTCAACACACACAGAACCAATCTAATCACATTTGATATATAATCATTGGAATCGCACCAATTATCAAAGTGACAAGCATCTATGTTTGAATCAAACTAAACCAACACGAAACCACACGAATGACTCTTAAAATCAATCCATCCTACCAAAAACTAATCAAGAACACTCCACAACCCACTTCGAACAATCTTGCCTCAAAAATCATTTGAATGTGTCCAAATGACAACTTTTGATCCATGGAATCCTTTATTGACCATGAAGGAAAGGAACGCAAGTTTTAAATGACAAGAAAGGACTCGGATTGACTTAATAATAATCAAGAAACACGTTACAGTAGAGAAATGACACTCTGCATGAGTAACAAGAAAACGCAATGTGTGATTGATTAAAAAGAAGTCAATCAACGTACCACGTCCAAGTAAATAAGATTTGCTTGTATTTTATTCTAAATTGTGTAGATATAGATTAGTGAAATCAAAGTATTCACGAAAGGTTAACAAAATACATTGGAAATGAGCTAGTTATACAAATATATTAAACTAGAATACTTCTCGTATTTTTAGCTTTTTGCTTTTCGTGGCAACCTCCAATGCTATGGAGTTTTGATTATCTAACCAACTCAACACATTCTAGAACCAATCTAATCACATTTGATAATAGTAATCATTGGAATCGCACCAATTAATCACAAATGGACCATAGCATCTATTGTTTGAATCAAAACAAACCAAACACGAAACCACGAATGACTCTTGAAATCAATCCATCCAACCCAAAACTCATCAAGAACACTCCACAACCCACTTCGAAAATCTTGCCTCAAAATCAATTGAATCTGTCCAAATGACAACTTTTGATCCATGAATCCTTTATTGACCATGAAGGAAAGAAACGCAAGTTTTAAATGACAAGAATCGACTCGTATTGACTCAATAATAATCAAGTAACACATTACAGTGGCGGAATGAAACTATGCATGCGTAACAAGAAAACACAATGTGTGATCGATTAAAAAAAAGTCAATCTAGGTACCACGTCCAAGTAAATAAGATTTGCTTGTATTTATTCTAAATTGTGTAGATACAGATTAGTGAAATCAAAGTATTCACGAAAGTTAACAAATACATTGGAAATGAGCTAGTTATACAAATATATTAACTAGAATACTTCTCGTATTTTAGCTTTTTGCTTTTCGTGGCAACCTCCAATGCTATGGAGTTTTGATTATCTAACCACTCAACACATTCCAGAACCAATCTAATCACATTTGATATATAATCATTGGAATCGCACAATTAATCACAATAGACCATAGCATCTATTGTTTGAATCAAAACAAAAACCAAACATGAAACCACACGAATGACTCTTCAAATCAATCCATCCTACCCAAAACTCATCAAGAACACTCACACCAACTTCAAAAATCTTGCCTCAAAATCCTTGAATCTATCCAAATGACAACTTTCGATCCATGTAATCCTTTATTGACCATGAAGGAAAGGAACATAAGTTTTAAATGACAAGAACGACTCGTATTGACTCAATAATATCAAGAAACACGTTACAGTAGATAATGAAACTCTGCATGTAACAAGAAAACGCAATGCGTGATCGATTAAAAGAAGTCAATCAACGTACCACGCCAAGTAAATAAGATTTGCTTGTATTTATTCTAAATTGTGTAGATATAGATTAGTGAAATCAAAGTATTCACGAAAGTTAACAAATACATGGAAATGAGCTAGTTATACAAATATTAAACTAGAATACTTCTCGTATTTTTAGCTTTTTGCTTTTCGTGCAACCTCCAATGCTATGGAGTTTTGATTATCTAACACTCAACACATTCTAGAACCAATCTAATCATTTGATAATATAATCATTGGAATCGCACCAATTAATCAAAATGGACCATAGCATCTATTGTTTGAATCAAAACAAAAACCAAACACGAACCACACGAATGACTCATGAAATCAATCCATCCAACCCAAAACTCATCAAGAACACTCCACAACCCACTTCGAGAATCCTTTATTGACCATGAAGGAAAGAAACGCAAGTTTTAAATGACAAGAAACGACTCGTATTGACTCAATATAATCAAGAAACACATTACAGTGGCGGAATGAAACTATGCATGCGTAACAGAAAACGCAATGTGTGATCGATTAAAAAAAGTCAATCAGTCAATACCACGTCCAAGTAAATAAGATTTGCTTGTATTTATTCTAAATTGTGTAGATATAGATTAGTGAAATCAAAGTATTCATAAGGTAACAAATACATAGGAAATGAGCTAGTATACAAAAATATTAAACTAGATACTTCTCGCATTGTTAGCTTTTTGCTTTTCGTGACAACCTCCAATGCTATGGAGTTTTGATTATCTAACCATCTCACACATCCAGAACCAATCTAATCACATTTGATAATAATAATCATTGGAATCGCACCAATTAATCAAAAATGGACCATAGCGTCTATTGTTTGAATCAAAACCAAAACCGAGCACGAAACCACACGAATGACTCTTAAATCAATCCATCCTACCCAAAACTCATCAAGAACACTCCACACCCAACTTCGAAAAATCTTGCCTCAAAAATCATTTGAATCTGTCCAAATGACAACTTTTGATCCATTGAATCCTTTATTGACCATGAAGAAAGAACGCAAGTTTTAAATGACAAGAAACGACTCGTATTGACTCAATAATAATCAAGAAACACATTACAGTGGCGGAATGAAACTATGCATGCGTAACAAGAAAACGCAATGTGTGATCGATTAAAAAGAATTCAATCAACGTACCACGTCCAAGTAAATAAGATTTGCTTGTATTTTATTCTAAATTGTGTAGATATAATTAGTGAAATCAAAGTATTCACGAAAGTTAACAAAATACATAGGAAAAATGAGCTAATTATACAAAAATATTAAACTAGAATACTTCTCGCATTGTTAGCTTTTTGCTTTTCGTGACAACCTCCAATGCTATGGAGTTTTGATTATCTAACCATCTCAACACATTCCAGAACCAATCTAATCACATTTGATAATAATAATCATTGAAATCGCACTAATTAATCACAAATGGACCATAGCATATATTGTTTGAATCAAAACAAAAACCAAACACGAAACCACACGAATGACTCTTGAAATCAATCCATCCTACCCAAAACTCATCAAGAACACTCCAATCCACTTCGAAAAATCTTGCCTCAAAAATCCTTTGAATCTGTCCAAATGACAACTTTTGATCCATGTAATCCTTTATTGACCATGAAGGAAAGGAACGCAAGTTTTAAATGACAAGAAACGACTCGTATTGACTGAATAATAATCAAGAAACACGTTACAGTGGAGGAATGAAACTATGCATGAGTAACAAGAAAACGCAATGTGTGATCGATTAAAAAGAAGTCAATCAACGTACCACGTCCAAGTAAATAAGATTTGCTTGTATTTTATTCTAAATTGTGTAGATATAGTTTAGTGAAATCCAAGTATTCACGAAAACTTAACTAAATACATAGAAAATGAGCTAGTTATACAAAAATATTAAACTAGAATACTTCTCGTTTTTTAGCTTTTTGCTTTTCGTGACAACCCCAATGCTATGGAGTTTTGATTATCTAACCATCTCAACACACTCTAGAACCAATCTAATCACATTTGATAATAAATCATTGAATCGCACTAATTAATCACAAATGGACCATAGCATCTATTGTTTGAATCAAAACTAAAACCAAACACGAAACCACACGAATGACTCTTAAAATCAATCCATCGTACCCAAAACTCATCAAGAACACTCCACAACCCACTTCGAACAATATTGCCTCAAAAATCAATTGAATCTGTCCAAATGACAACTTTCGATCAATGGAATCCTTCATTGACCATGAAGGAAAGGAACGCAAGTTTTAAATGACAAGAAACGACTCGTATTTAATCGATAATAATCAAGAAACACATTACAGTGGCGGAATGAAACTATGCATGCGTAAGAAGAAAATGCAATGTGTGATCGATTAAATAGAAGTCAATCAACGTACCACGTACAAGTAAATAAGATTTGCTTGTATTTTATTCTAAATTGTGTAGATACAGGTTAGTGAAATCAAAGTATTCACTAAAGCTTAACAAAATACATAGAAAATGAGCTAGTTATACAAAAATTTTAAATTAGAATACTTCTCGTATTGTTAGCTTTTTGCTTTTCGTGACAACCTCCAACGCTATGGAGTTTTGATTATCTAACCATCTGAACACACTCCACAACCAATCTAATCACATTTGATAATAATAATCATTGGAATCGCGCTAATTAATCACAAATGTACTATAGAATCTATTGTTTGAAACAAAACTAAAACCTAACACGAAACCACACACACGAATGACTCTTGAAATCAATCCATCGTACCCAAAACTCATCAAGAACACTCCACAACCAACTTCGAAAAATCTTGCCTCAAAAATCAATTGAATCTGTCCAAATGACAACTTTTGATCCATTGAATCCTTTATTGACCATGAAGGAAAGGAACGCAAGTTTTAAATGACAAAACGACTCGTATTGACTCAATAATAATCAAGAAACACTACAGTGGCGGAATGAAACTATGCATGCGTAACAAGAAAACACAATGTGTGATCGATTAAAAAGAAGTCAATCAACGTACCACGTCCAAGTAAATAAGATTTGCTTGTATTTTATTCTAAATTGTGTAGATATAGATTAGTGAAATCAAAGTATTCACGAAAGTTAACAAAATACATAGGAAATGAGCTAGTTATACAAATATATAAACTAGAATACTTCTCGCATTGTTAGCTTTTTGCTTTTCGTGACAACCTCCAATGCTATGGAGTTTTGATTATCTAACCATCTCAACACACTCCAGAACCAATCTAATCACATTTGATTATAATAATCATTGGAATCGCACCAATTAATCAAAATGGACCATAGCATCTATTGTTTGAATCAAAACAAAACCAAACACGAAACCACACGAATTTCTCTTAAATCAATCCATCCTACCCAAAACTCATCAAGAACACTCCACAACCCACTTCGAAAAATCTTGCCTCAAAAATCAATTGAATCTGTCCAAATGACAACTTTTGATCCATGAATCCTTTATTGACCATGAAGGAAAGAAACGCAAGTTTAAATGACAAGAATCGACTCGTATTGACTCAATAATAATCAAGAAACACATTACAGTGGCGGAATGAAACTATGCATGCGTAACAAGAAAACGCAATGTGTGATCGATTAAAAGAAGTCAATCAACGTACCACGTCCAAGTAAATAAGATTTGCTTGTATTTTATTCTAAATTGTGTAGATATAGATTAGTGAAATCAAAGTATTCACGAAAGGTAACAAAATACATAGGAAATGAGCTAGTTATACAAAAAATATTAAACTAGAATACTTCTCGTATTGTTAGCTTTTTGCTTTTCGTGACAACCTCCAATGCTATGGAGTTTTGATTATCTAACCATCTCAACACACTCCAAAACCAATCTAATCACATTTGATAATAATAATCATTGGAATCGCACCAATTAATCACAAATGGACCATAGCATCTATTGTTTGAATCAAAACAAAACCAAACACGAAACCACACGAATGACTCTTTAAATCAATCCATCCTACCCAAAACCCATCAAGAACACTCCACATCCAACTTCAAAAAATCTTGCCTCAAAAATCCTTTGAATCTGTCCAAATTACAACTTTTGATCCATGGAATACTTTATTGACCATGAAGGAAAGGAACGCAAGTTTTAAATGACAAGAAACGACTTGTATTGACTCAATAATAATCAAGAAACACGTTACAGTGGAGGAATGAAACTATGCATGAGTAACAAGAAAACGCAATGTGTGATCGATTAAAAAGAAGTCAATCAACGTACCACGTCCAAGTAATAAGATTTGCTTGCATTTTATTCTAAATTGTGTAGATATAGATTAGTGAAATCAAAGTATTCACGAAAGGTTAACAAAATACATAGGAAATGAGCTAGTTATACAAAAATATTAAACTAGAATACTTCTCGCATTTTTAGCTTTTTGCTTTTCGTGGCAACCTCAATGCTATGGAGTTTTGATTATCTAACCATCTCAACACACTCTAGAACCAATCTAATCACATTTGATAATAATAATCATGGAATCGAACATTAATCACAAATGGACCAGCATCTATTGTTTGAATCAAAACTAAAACCAAACACGAAACACACGAATGACTCTTAAAATCAATCCATCCCACCCAAAACTCATCAAGAACACTCCACAACCCACTTCGAACAATCTTGCCTCAAAATCTTTGAATCTGTCCAAATGACAACTTTTGATCCATGAATCCTTTATTGACCATGAAGGAAAGGAACGCAAGTTTTAAATGACAAGAAACGACTCGTATTGACTCAATAATAATCAAGAAACACGTACAGTGGAGGAATGAAACTATGCATGAGTAACAAGAAAACGCAATGTGTGATCGATTAAAAAAGAAGTCAATCAACGTACCACGTCCAAGTAAATAAGATTTGCTTGTATTTTATTCTAAATTGTGTAGATATAGATTAGTGAAATCAAAGTATTCACGAAAGGTTAACAAAATACATGGAAATGAGCTAGTTATACAAATATATTAAACTAGAATACTTCTCGTATGTTTAGCTTTTTGCTTTTCGTGGCAACCTCCAATGCTATGGAGTTTTGATTATCTAACCAACTCAACACATTCCAGAACCAATCTAATCACATTTGAATAGTAATCATTGGAATCGCACCAATTAATCACAAATGAACCATAGCATCTATTGTTTGAATCAAAACAAAAACCAAACACGAAACCACACGAATGACTCTTGAAATCAATCCATCCAACCCAAAACTCATCAAGAACACTCCACAACCACTTCGAAAAATCTTGCCTCAAAAATCTGAATCTGTCCAAATGACAACTTTGATCCATGAATCTTTTACCTATGACCTGAAAGAAAGGAACGCAAGTTTTAAATGACAAGAATCGACTCGTATTGACTCAATAATAATCAAGAAACACATTACAGTGGCGGAATGAAACTATGCATGCGTAACAAGAAAACGCAATGTGTGATCGATTAAAAAAGTCAATCAAGTACCACGTCCAAGTAAATAAGATTTGCTTGTATTTTATTCTAAATTGTGTAGATATAGATTAGTGAAATCAAAGTATTCACGAAGGTTAACAAAATACATGGAAATGAGCTAGTTATACAAATATATTAAACTAGAATACTTCTCGTATTTTTAGCTTTTTGCTTTTCGTGGCAACCTCCAATGCTATGGAGTTTTGATTATCTAACCAACTCAACACATTCCAGAACCAATCTAATCACATTTGATAATAGTAATCATTGGAATCGCACCAATTAATCACAAATGGACCATAGCATCTATTGTTTGAATCAAAACAAAAACCAAACACGAAACCACACGAATGACTCTTGAAATCAATCCATCCTACCCAAAACTCATCAAGAAAACTCCACAACCCACTTCGAAAAATCTTGCCTCAAAAATCAATTGAATCTGTCCAAATGACAACTTTTGATCCATTGAATCCTTTATTGACCATGAAGGAAAGAAACGCAAGTTTTAAATGACAAGAATCGACTCGTATTGACTCAATAATAATCAAGTAACGCATTACAGTGGCGGAATGAAACTATGCATGCGTAACAAGAAAACGCAATGTGTGATCGATTAAAAAGAAGTCAATCAACGTACCACGTCAAGTAAATAAGATTGCTTGTATTTTATTCTAAATTGTGTAGATATAATTAGTGAAATCAAAGTATTCACGAAAGGTAACAAAATACATGGAAATGAGCTAGTTATACAAAATATTAAACTAGAATACTTCTCGCATTTTAGCTTTTTGCTTTTCGTGGCAACCTCCAATGCTATGGAGTTTTGATTATCTAACCATCTCAACACATTCCAGAACCAATCTAATCACATTTGATAATAGTAATCATTGGAATCGCACAATTAATCACAAATGGACCATAGCATCTATTGTTGAATCAAAACAAAACCAAACACGAAACCACACGAATGACTCTTAAAATCAATCCATCCTACCCAAAACTCATCAAGAACACTCCACAACCCACTTCGAAAAATCTTGCCTCAAAAATCAATTGAATCTGTCCAAATGACAACTTTTGATCCATTGAATCCTTTATTGACCATGAAGGAAAGAAACGCAAGTTTTAAATGACAGAACGACTCGTATTAACTCAAATAATCAAGAAACACATTACAGTGGGGGAATGAAACTATGCATGCGTAACAAGAAAACGCAATGTGTGATCGATTAAAAAGAATTCAATCAACGTACCACGTCCATGTAAATAAGATTTGCTTTTATTTTATTCTAATTTGTGTAGATATAGATTAGTGAAATCAAAGTATTCACGAAAGGTTAACTAAATACATAGGAAATGAGCTAGTTATACAAAAATATTAAACTAGAATACTTCTCGTATTATTAGCTTTTTGCTTTTCGTGACAATCTCCAATGCTATGGAGTTTTGATTATCTAACCATCTCAACACATTCCAGAACCAATCTAATCACATTTGATAATAGTAATCATTGGAATCGCACCAATTAATCACAAATGGACCATAGCATCTATTGTTTGAATCAAAACAAAAACCAAACATGAAACCACACGAATGACTCTTGAAATCAATCCATCCTACCCAAAACTCATCAAGAACACTCCACATCCAACTTCAAAAAATCTTGCCTCAAAAATCCTTTGAATCTATCCAAATGACAACTTTCGATCCATGTAATCCTTTATTGACCATGAAGGAAAGGAACATAAGTTTTAAATGACAAGAAACGACTCGTATTGACTCAATAATAATCAAGAAACACGTTACGGTAGATAAATGAAACTCTGCATGAGTAACAAGAAAACGCAATGTGTGATCGATTAAAAAGAAGTCAATCAACGTACCACGTCCAAGTAAATACGATTTGCTTGTATTTTATTCTAAATTGTGTAGATATAGATTAGTGAAATCAAAGTATTCACGAAAGGTTAACAAAATACATTGGAAATGAGCTAGTTATACAAATATATTAAACTAGAATACTTCTCGTATTTTTTGCTTTTTGCTTTTCGTGGCAACCTCCAATGCTTTGTACTTTTGATAATCTGACCATCTCAACACACTCTAGAACCAATCTAATCACATTTGATAATAATAGTCATTGGAATCGCACCAATTATCACAAATGGACCATAGCATCTATTGTTTGAATCAAATCAAAACAAAAAAAAACACGAAACCACACGAATGACTCTTAAAATCAATCCATCCTACCCAAAACTCATCAAGAACACTCCACAACCCTTCGAACAATCTTGCCTCAAAAATCATTGAATCTGTCGAAATGACAACTTTTGATCCATGAATCCTTTATTGACCATGAAGGAAAGGAACGCAAGTTTTAAATGACAAGAACGACTCGTATTGACTTAATAATAATCAAGAAACACGTTACAGTGTAGGAATGAAACTATGCATGAGTAACAAGAAAACGCAATGTGTGATCGATTAAAAGAAGTCAATCAAGTACCACGTCCAAGTAAATAAGATTTGCTTGTTTTATTCTAAATTGTGTAGATATAGATTAGTGAAATCAAAGTATTCACGAAAGGTTAACAAAATACATGGAAATGAGCTAGTTATACAAAATATTAAACTAGAATACTTCTCGTATTTTTAGCTTTTTGCTTTTCGTGGAAACCTCCAATGCTATGGAGTTTTGATTATCTAACCATCTCAACACATTCCAGAACCAATCTAATCACATTTGATAATAGTAATCATTGGAATCGCACCAATTAATCACAAATGGACCATAGCATCTATTGTTTGAATCAAAACAAAAACCAAACACGAAACCACACGAATGACTCTTGAAATCAATCCATCCAACCCAAAACTCATCAAGAACACTCCACAACCCACTTCGAAAAATCTTGCCTCAAAAATCAATTGAATCTGTCCAAATGACAACTTTTGATCCATTGAATCCTTTATTGACCATGAAGGAAAGAAACGCAAGTTTTAAATGACAAGAATCGACTCGTATTGACTCAATAATAATCAAGTAACACATTACAGTGGCGGAATGAAACTATGCATGCGTAACAAGAAAACACAATGTGTGATCGATTAAAAAAAAGTCAATCTAGGTACCACGTCCAAGTAAATAAGATTTGCTTGTATTTTATTCTAAATTGTGTAGATACAGATTAGTGAAATCAAAGTATTCACGAAAGGTTAACAAAATACATTGGAAATGAGCTAGTTATACAAATATATTAAACTAGAATACTTCTCGTATTTTTAGCTTT
Source organism: Flaveria robusta (assembly GCA_025506415.1). Lineage (NCBI taxonomy): Eukaryota > Viridiplantae > Streptophyta > Magnoliopsida > Asterales > Asteraceae > Flaveria > Flaveria robusta. Next base: position 12,238,877 of record CM046464.1, on the reverse strand, counting down.
TTGCTTTTCGTGGCAACCTCCAATGCTATGGAGTTTTGATTATCTAACCAACTCAACACATTCCAGAACCAATCTAATCACATTTGATAATAGTAATCATTGGAATCGCACCAATTAATCACAAATGGACCATAGCATCTACTGTTTGAATCAAAACAAAAACCAAACACGAAACCACACGAATGACTCTTGAAATCAATCCATCCTACCCAAAACTCATCAAGAACACTCCACAACCCACTTCGAAAAATCTTGCCTCAAAAATCAATTGAATCTGTCCAAATGACAACTTTTGATCCATTGAATCCTTTATTGACCATAAAGGAAAGAAACGCAAGTTTTAAATGACAAGAATCGACTCGTATTGACTCAATAATAATCAAGTAACGCATTACAGTGGTGGAATGAAACTATGCATGCGTAACAAGAAAACGCAATGTGTGATCGATTAAAAAGAAGTCAATCAAGGTACCACGTCCAAGTAAATAAGATTTGCTTGTATTTTATTCTAAATTGTGTAGATACAAATTAGTGAAATCAAAGTATTCACGAAAGGTTAACAAAATACATTGGAAATGAACTAGTTATACAAATATGTTAAACTAGAATACTTCTCGTATTTTTAGCTTTTTGCTTTTCGTGGCAACCTCCAATGCTATGGAGTTTTGATTATCTAACCAACTCAACACATTCCAGAACCAATCTAATCACATTTGATAATAGTAATCATTGGAATCGCACAATTAATCCAAATAGGACCATAGCATCTATTGTTTGAATCAAAACAAAAACCAAACATGAAACCACACGAATGACTCTTGAAATCAATCCATCCTACCCAAAACTCATCAAGAACACTCCACATCCAACTTCAAAAAATCTTGCCTCAAAAATCCTTTGAATCTATCCAAATGACAACTTTCGATCCATGTAATCCTTTATTGACCATGAAGGAAAGGAACATAAGTTTTAAATGACAAGAAACGACTCGTATTGACTCAATAATAATCAAGAAACACGTTACAGTAGATAAATGAAACTCTGCATGAGTAACAAGAAAACGCAATGTGTGATCGATTAAAAAGAAGTCAATCAACGTACCACGTCCAAGTAAATAAGATTTGCTTGTATTTTATTCTAAATTGTGTAGATATAGATTAGTGAAATCAAAGTATTCACGAAAGGTTAACAAAATACATTGGAAATGAGCTAGTTATACAAATATATTAAACTAGAATACTTCTCGTATTTTTAGCTTTTTGCTTTTCGTGGCAACCTCCAATGCTTTGTACTTTTGATAATCTGACCATCTCAACACACTCTAGAACCAATCTAATCACATTTGATAATAATAGTCATTGTAATCGCACCAATTACTCACGAATGGACCAAAGCATCTATTGTTTGAATCAAAACTAAAAAAAAACACGAAACCACACGAATGACTCTTAAAATCAATCCATCCTACCCAAAACTCATCAAGAACACTCCACAACCCGCTTCGAACAATCTTGCCTCAAAAATCATTTGAATCTGTCGAAATGACAACTTTTGATCCATGAAATCCTTTATTGACCATGAAGGAAAGGAACGCAAGTTTTAAATGACAAGAAACGACTCGTATTGACTTAATAATAATCAAGAAACACGTTACAGTAGATAAATGAAACTCTGCATGAGTAACAAGAAAACGCAATGAGTGATCGATTAAAAAGAAGTCAATCAACGTACCACGTCCAAGTAAATAAGATTTGCTTGTATTTTATTCTAAATTGTGTAGATATAGATTAGTGAAATCAAAGTATTCACGAAAGGTTAACAAAATACATTGGAAATGAGCTAGTTATACAAATATATTAAACTAGAATACTTCTCGTATTTTTAGCTTTTTGCTTTTCGTGGCAACCTCCAATGCTATGGAGTTTTGATTATCTAACCAACTCAACACATTCCAGAACCAATCTAATCACATTTGATAATAGTAATCATTGGAATCGCACCAATTAATCACAAATGGACCATAGCATCTATTGTTTGAATCAAAACAAAAACCAAACACGAAACCACACGAATGACTCTTGAAATCAATCCATCCAACCCAAAACTCATCAAGAACACTCCACAACCCACTTCGAAAAATCTTGCCTCAAAAATCAATTGAATCTGTCCAAATGACAACTTTTGATCCATTGAATCCTTTATTGACCATGAAGAAAGAAAGCAAGCAAGTTTTAAATGACAAGAATCGATGTATTGACTCAATAATAATCAAGTAACACATTACAGTGGCGGAATGAAACTATGCATGCGTAACAAGAAAACAATGTGTGATCGATTAAAAAAAGTCAATCTAGGTACCACGTCCAAGTAAATAAGATTGCTTGTATTTATTCTAAATTGTGTAGATACAGATTAGTGAAATCAAAGTATTCACGAAAGGTTAACAAAATACATGGAAATGAGCTAGTTATACAAAATATATAAACTAGAATACTTCTCGTATTTTTAGCTTTTTGCTTTTCGTGGCAACCTCCAATGCTATGGAGTTTTGATTATCTAACCAACTCAACACATTCCAGAACCAATCTAATCACATTTGATAATAGTAATCATTGGAATCGCACCAATTAATCACAAATGGACCATAGCATCTATTGTTTGAATCAAAACAAAAACCAAACACGAAACCACACGAATGACTCTTGAAATCAATCCATCCTACCCAAAACTCATCAAGAACACTCCACAACCCACTTCGAAAAATCTTGCCTCAAAAATCAATTGAATCTGTCCAAATGACAACTTTTGATCCATTGAATCCTTTATTGACCATGAAGGAAAGAAACGCAAGTTTTAAATGACAAGAATCGACTCGTATTGACTCAATAATAATCAAGTAACGCATTACAGTGGCGGAATGAAACTATGCATGCGTAACAAGAAAACGCAATGTGTGATCGATTAAAAAGAAGTCAATCAAGGTACCACGTCCAAGTAAATAAGATTTGCTTGTATTTTATTCTAAATTGTGTAGATACAAATTAGTGAAATCAAAGTATTCACGAAAGGTTAACAAAATACATTGGAAATGAACTAGTTATACAAATATGTTAAACTAGAATACTTCTCGTATTTTTAGCTTTTTGCTTTTCTTGACAACCTCCAATGCTATAGAGTTTTGATTATGTAACCAACTCAGCACATTCCAGAACCAATCTAATCACATTTGATAATAATAATCATTGGAATCGCACCAATTAATCACAAATGGACCATAGCATCTACTGTTTGAATCAAAAGAAAAACCAAACACGAAACCACACGAATGACTCTTGAAATCAATCCATCCTACCCAAAACTCATCAAGAACACTCCACAACCCACTTCGAAAAATCTTGCCTCAAAAATCAATTGAATCTGTCCAAATGACAACTTTTGATCCATTGAATCCTTTATTGACCATAAAGGAAAGAAACGCAAATTTTAAATGACAAGAATCGACTCGTATTGACTCAATAATAATCAAGTAACGCATTACAGTGGCAGAATGAAACTATGCATGCGTAACAAGAAAACGCAATGTGTGATCGATTAAAAAGAAGTTAATCAACGTACCACGTTTAAATATATAAGATTTGCTTGTATTTTATTCTAAATTGTGTAGATATAGATTAGTGGAATCAAAGTATTCACGAAAGCTTAACATAATACATAGGAAATGAGCTAGTTATACAAATATATTTAACTAGAATACTTCTCGTATTTTTAGCTTTTTGCTTTTCGTGACAACCTCCAATGCTATGAAGTTTTGATTATCTAACCAACTCAACACATTCCAGAACCAATCTAATCACATTTGATAATAGTAATCATTGGAATCGCACCAATTAATCACAAATAGACCATAGCATCTATTGTTTGAATCAAAACCAAAACCGAGCACGAAACCACACGAATGACTCTTTAAATCAATCCATCCTACCCAAAACTCATCAAGAACACTCCACATCCAACTTCAAAAAATCTTGCCTCAAAAATCTTTGAATCTATCCAAATGACAACTTTGATCCACGGAATCCTTTATTGACCATGAAGGAAAGGAACACAAGTTTTAAATGACAAGAAACGACTCGTATTGACTCAATAAGAATCAAGAAACATATTACAGTGGCGGAATGAAACTATGCATGCGTAACAAGAAAACGCAATGTGTGATCGATTAAAAAGAAGTCAATCAAGGTACCACGTCCAAGTAAATAAGATTTGCTTGTATTTTATTCTAAATTGTGTAGATACAATTAGTGAAATCAAAGTATTCACGAAAGGTTAACAAAATACATTGAAAATGAACTAGTTATACAAATATTTAAACTAGAATACTTCTCGTATTTTAGCTTTTTGCTTTTCGTGGCAACCTCCAATGCTATGAAGTTTTGATTATCTAACCAACTCAACACATTCCAGACCAATCTAATCACATTTGATAATAGTAATCATTGGAATCGCACCAATTAATAATGGACCATAGCATCTATTGTTTGAATCAAAACAAAAACCAAACACGAAACCACACGAATGACTCTTAAATCAATCCATCCTACCCAAAACTCATCAAGAACACTCCACAACCACTTCGAACAATCTTGCCTCAAAAATCAATTGAATCTGTCCAAATGACAACTTTTGATCCATGAATCCTTTATTGACCATTAAGGAAAGAAACGCAAGTTTTAAATGACAAGAATCGACTCGTATTGACTCAATAATAATCAAGTAACGCATTACAGTGGCAGAATGAAACTATGCATGCGTAACAAAAAAACGCAATGTGTGATCGATTAAAAAGAAGTTAATCAACGTACCACGTCCAAATAAATAAGATTTGCTTGTATTTTATTCTAAATTGTGTTGATATGGATTAGTGGAATCAAAGTATTCACGAAAGCTTAACATAATACATAGGAAATGAGCTAGTTATACAAATATATTTAACTAGAATACTTATCGTATTTTTAGCTTTTTGCTTTTCGTGACAACCTCCAATGCTATAGAGTTTTGATTATGTAACCAACTCAGCACATTCTAGAACCAATCTAATCACATTTGATAATAATAATCATTGGAATCGCACCAATTAATCAAAGATAGACCATAGCATCTATTGTTTAAATCAAAACAAAAACCAAACACGAAACCACACGAATGACTCTTAAAATCAATCCATCCTACCCAAAACTCATCAAGAACACTCCACAACCCAATTCGAACAATCTTGTCTCAAAAATCAATTGAATCTGTCCAAATGACAACTTTTGATCCATTGAATCCTTTATTGACCATTAAGGAAAGAAACGCAAGTTTTAAATGACAAGAATCGACTCGTATTGACTCAATAATAATCAAGTAACGCATTACAGTGGCAGAATGAAACTATGCATGCGTAACAAGAAAACGCAATGTGTGATCGATTAAAAAGAAGTCAATCAACGTAGCACGTCCAAATAAAAAAGATTTGCTTGTATTTTATTCTAAATTGTGTAGATATAGATTAGTTGAATCAAAGTATTCACGAAAGCTTAACAAAATACATAGGAAATGAGCTAGTTATACAAAAATATTAAACTAGAATACTTCTCACATTGTTAGCTTTTTGCCTTTCGTGACAACCTCCAATGCTATGGAGTTTTGATTATCTAACCATCTCAACACACTCCAGAACCAATCTAATCACATTTGATTATAATAATCATTGGAATCGCACTAATTAATCAAAAATAGACCATAGCGTCTATTGTTTGAATCAAAACCAAAACCGAGCACGAAACCACACGAATGACTCTTTAAATCAATCCATCCTACCCAAAACTCATCAAGAACACTCCACATCCAACTTCAAAAAATCTTGCCTCAAAAATCCTTTGAATCTATCCAAATGACAACTTTCTATCCACGGAATCCTTTATTGACCATGAAGGAAAGGAACACAAGTTTTAAATGACAAGAAACGACTCGTATTGACTCAATAAGAATCAAGAAACATATTACAGTGGCGGAATGAAACTATGCATGCGTAACAAGAAAACGCAATGTGTGATCGATTAAAAAGAAGTCAATCAAGGTACCACGTCCAAGTAAATAAGATTTGCTTGTATTTTATTCTAAATTGTGTAGATACAAATTAGTGAAATCAAAGTATTCACGAAAGGTTAACAAAATACATTGAAAATGAACTAGTTATACAAATATTTTAAACTAGAATACTTCTCGTATTTTTAGCTTTTTGCTTTTCGTGGCAACCTCCAATGCTATGAAGTTTTGATTATCTAACCAACTCAACACATTCCAGAACCAATCTAATCACATTTGATAATAGTAATCATTGGAATCGCACCAATTAATCACAAATAGACCATAGCATCTATTGTTTGAATCAAAACAAAAACCAAACATGAAACCACACGAATGACTCTTTAAATCAATCCATCCTACCCAAAACTCTTCAAGAACACTCCACAACCCAATTCGAACAATCTTGTCTCAAAAATCAATTGAATCTGTCCAAATGACAACTTTTGATCCATTGAATCCTTTATTGACCATTAAGGAAAAAAACGTAAGTTTTAAATGACAAGAATCGACTCGTATTGACTCAATAATAATCAAGTAACGCATTACAGTGTCGGAATGAAACTATGCATTCGTAACAAGAAAACGCAATGTGTGATTTATTAAAAACAAGTAAATCAACGTAGCACGTCTAAATAAATAAGATTTGCTTGTATTTTATTCTAAATTGTGTAGATATAGATTAGTGGAATCAAAGTATTCACGAAAGCTTAACAAAATATATAGGAAACGAGCTAGTTATACAAATATATTAAACTAGAATACTTATCGTATTTTTAGCTTTTTGCTTTTCGTGACAACCTCCAATGCTATGTAGTTTTGATTATCTAACCAACTCAACACATTCCAGAACCTATCTAATCACATTTGATAATAATAATCATTGGAATCACACCAATTAATCACAAATGGACCATAGCATCTATTGTTTGAATCAAAACAAAAACCAAACACGAACATCACGAATGACTCTTAAAATAAATCCATCCTACTCAAAACATCAAAAAACACTCTCACAACCCACTTCGAAAAATCTTGCCTCAAAAATCAATTGAATCTGTCCAAATGACAACTTTTGATCCATTGAATCCTTTATTGACCATGAAGGAAAAAAACGTAAGTTTTAAATGACAAGAATCGACTCGTATTGACTCAATAATAATCAAGTAACGCATTACAGTGTCGGAATGAAACTATGCATTCGTAACAAGAAAACGCAATGTGTGATTTATTAAAAACAAGTCAATCAACGTAGCACGTCCAAATAAAAAAGATTTGCTTGTATTTTATTCTAAATTGTGTAGATATAGATTAGTTGAATCAAAGTATTCACGAAAGCTTAACAAAATACATAAGAAATGATCTAGTTATACAAAAATATTTAACTAGAATACTTCTCACATTGTTAGCTTTTTGCCTTTCGTGACAACCTCCAATGCTATGGAGTTTTGATTATCTAACCATCTCAACACACTCCAGAACCAATCTAATCACATTTGATTATAATAATCATTGGAATCGCACTAATTAATCAAAAATAGACCATAGCGTCTATTGTTTTAATCAAAACCAAAACCGAGCACGAAACCACACGAATGACTCTTTAAATCAATCCATCCTACCCAAAACTCATCAAGAACACTCCACATCCAACTTCAAAAAATCTTGCCTCAAAAATCCTTTGAATCTATCCAAATTACAACTTTCTATCGACGGAATCCTTTATTGACCATGAAGGAAAGGAACACAAGTTTTAAATGACAAGAAACGACTCGTATTGACTCAATAAGAATCAAGAAACATATTACAGTGGCGGAATGAAACTATGCATGCGTAACAAGAAAACTCAATGTGTGATCGATTTAAAAGAAGTCAATCAACGTACCACGTCCAAGTAAATAAGATTTGCTTGTATTTTATTCTAAATTGTGTAGATATAGATTAGTGAAATCAAAGTATTCACGAAAGCTTAACAAAATACATAGGAAATGAGCTAGTTATACAAATATATTAAACTAGAATACTTCTCGTATTTTTAGCTTTTTGCTTTTCGTGACAACCTCCAATGCTATGTAGTTTTGATTATTTAACCAATTCAACACATTCCAGAACCTATCTAATCACATTTGATAATAATAATCATTGGAATCACACCAATTAATCACAAATGGACCATAGCATCTATTGTTTGAATCAAAACAAAAACCAAACACGAACCTCACGAATGACTCTTAAAATAAATCCATCCTACTCAAAACACATCAAAAACACTCTCACAACCCACTTCGAAAAATCTTGCCTCAAAAATCAATTGAATCTGTCCAAATGACAACTTTTGATCCATTGAATCCTTTATTGACCATGAAGGAAAAAAACATAAGTTTTAAATGACAAGAATCGACTCTTATTGACTCAATAATAATCAAGTAACGCATTACAGTGTCGGAATGAAACTATGCATTCGTAACAAGAAAACGCAATGTGTGATTTATTAAAAACAAGTCAATCAACGTAGCACGTCTAAATAAATAAGATTTGCTTGTATTTTATTCTAAATTGTGTAGATATAGATTAGTGGAATCAAAGTATTCACGAAAGCTTAACAAAATATATAGGAAATGAGCTAGTTATACAAAAATATTAAACTAGAATACTTCTCGCATTGTTAGCTTTTTGCTTTTCGTGACAACCTCCAATGCTATGGAGTTTTGATTATTTAACCATCTCAACACACTCCAGAACCAATCTAATCACATTTGATTATAATAATCATTGGAATCGCACTAATTAATCAAAAATAGACCATAGCGTCTATTGTTTTAATCAAAACCAAAACCGAGCACGAAACCACACGAATGACTCTTTAATTCAATCCATCCTACCCAAAACTCATCAAGAACACTCCACATCCAACTTCAAAAAATCTTGCCTCAAAAATCCTTTGAATCTATCCAAATGACAACTTTCGATCCATGGAATCCTTTATTGACCATGAAGGAAAGGAACACAAGTTTTAAATGACAAGAAACGACTCGCATTGACTCAATAAGAATCAAGAAACATATTACAGTGGCGGAATGAAACTATGCATGCGTAACAAGAAAACTCAATGTATGATCGATTAAAAAGAAGTCAATCAACGTAGCACGTCCAAGTAAATAAGATTTGCTTGTATTTTATTCTAAATTGTGTAGATATAGATTAGTGAAATCAAAGTATTCACGAAAGCTTAACAAAATACAGAGGAAACGAGCTAGTTATACAAATATATTAAACTAGAATACTTCTCGTATTTTTAGCTTTTTGCTTTTCCTGACAACCTCCAATGCTATGGAGTTTTGATTATCTAACCAACTCAACACATTCCAGAACCTATCTAATCACATTTGATAATAATAATCATTGGAATCACACCAATTAATCACAAATGGACCATAACATCTATTGTTTGAATCAAAACAAAAACCAAACACGAACCACACGAATGACTCTTACAATAAATCCATCCTACCCAAAACACATCAAAAACACTCCACAACCCACTTCGAAAAATCTTGCCTCAAAAATCGATTGAATCTGTCCAAATGACAACTTTTGATCCATTGAATCCTTTATTGACCATGAAGGAAAAAAAACGCAAGTTTTAAATGACAAGAATCGACTCGTATTGACTCAATAATAATCAAGTAACGCATTACAGTGTCGGAATGAAACTATGCATGGTTAACAAGAAAACGCAATGTGTGATCGATTAAAAAGAAGTCAATCAACGTAGCACGTCTAAATAAATAAGAATTGCTTGTATTTTATTCTAAATTGTGTAGATATAGATTAGTGGAATCAAAGTATTCACGAAAGCTTAACAAAATACATAGGAAATGAGCTAGTTATACAAAAATATTAAACTAGAATACTTCTCGCATTGTTAGCTTTTTGCTTTTCGTGACAACCTCCAATGCTATGGAGTTTTGATTATCTAACCATCTTAACACACTCCAGAACCAATCTAATCACATTTGATTATAATAATCATTGGAATCGCACTAGTTAAACAAAACAGGACCATAGCGTCTATTGTTTGAATCAAAACCAAAACCGAGCATGAAACCACACGAATGACTCTTTAAATCAATCCATCCTACCCAAAACTCATCAAGAACACTCCACATCTAACTTCGAAAAATCTTGCCTCAAAAATCTTTTGAATCTATCCAAATGACAACTTTCGATTCATGTAATCCTTTATTGACCATAAAGGAAAGGAACACAAGTTTTAAATGACAAGAAACGACTCGTATTGACTCAATAAAAATCAAGAAACACATTACAGTGACGGAATGAAACTAGCATGCGTAACAAGAAAACGCAATGTGTGATCGATTAAAAAGAAGTCAATCAAGGTACCACGTCCAAGTAAATAAGATTTGCTTGTATTTTATTCTAAATTGTGCAGATATAGATTTGTGAAATCAAAGTATTTGCTAAAGCTTAACTAAATGCATAGGAAATGAGCTGGTTATACAAAAAATATTAAACTAGAATACTTCTCGCATTGTTAACTTTTTGCTTTTCGTGACAACCTCCAATTCTATGGAGTTTTGATTATCTAACCATCCCAACACACTCTGGAACCAATCTAATCACATTTGATAATAATAATCATTGGAATCGCACCAATTAATCACAAATGGACCATAGCATCTATTGTTTGAATCAAAACTAAAACCAAACACGAAACCACATGAATGACTCTTCAAATCAATCCATCGTACCCAAAACTCATGAAGAACACTCCACAACCCACTTCGAACAATCTTGCCTCAAAAATCAATTGAATCTGTCCAAATGACAACTTTTGATCCATGGAATCCTTTATTGACCATGAAGGAGAGGAACGCAAGTTTTAAATGACAAGAAAAGACTCGTATTGACTCTATAAGAATCAAGAAACACATTACAATGGCGGAATGAAACTATGCATGCGTAACAAGAAAACGCAATGTGTGATCGATTAAAAAGAAGTCAATCAACGTACCACGTCCAAATAAAAAAGATTTGCTTGTATTTTATTCTAAATTGTGTAGATATAGATTAGTTGAATCAAAGTATTCACGAAAGCTTAACAAAATACCTAGAAAATGATCTCGTTATACAAAAATATTAAACTAGAATACTTCTCGCATTGTTAGTTTTTTGCTTTTCGTGACAACCTCCAATGCTATGGACTTTTGATTATCTATCCATCTCAACACACTCCAGAACCAATCTAATCACAAATGATTATAATAATCATTGGAATCGCACTAATTAATCAAAAATGGACCCTAGCGTCTATTGTTTGAATCAAAACCAAAACCGAGCACGAAACCACACGAATGACTCTTTAAATCAATCCATCCTACCCAAAACTCATCAAGAACACTCCACATCCAACTTGGAAAAATCTTGCCTCAAAACTCCTTTGAATCTATCCAAATGACATCTTTCAATCCATGTAATCCTTTATTGACCACGAAGGAAAGGAACACAAGTTTTAAATGACAAGAAACGACTCGTATTGACTCAATAAGAATCAAGAAACACATTACAGTGGCGGAATGAAACTATGCATGCGTAACAAGAAAACGCAATGTGTGATCGATTAAAAAGGAGTCAATCAAGGTACCACATCCAAGTATATAAGATTTGCTTGTATTTTATTCTAAATTGTGTAGATATAGATTAGTGAAATCAAAGTATTCACGAAAGCTTAACTAAATACATAGGAAATGAGTTAGTTATACAAAAATATTAAACTAGAATACTTCTTGCATTGTTAGCTTTTTGCTTTTCGTGACAACCTCCAATGCTATGGAGTTTGATTATGTAACCATCTCAACACACTCTAGAACCAATCTAATCACATTTGATAATAATAATCATTGGAATCGCACCAATTAATCCCAAATGGACCATAGCATCTATTGTTTGAATCAAAACTAAAACCAAACACGAAACCACACGAATGACTCTTCAAATCAATCCATCCTACCCAAAACTCATGAAGAACACTCAACAACCCACTTCGAACAATCTTGCCTCAAAAATCAATTGAATCTGTCCAAATGACAACTTTTGATCCATGGAATCCTTTATTGACCATGAAGGAAACGAACGCAAGTTTTAAATGACAAAAAACGACTCGTGTTGACTCTATAAGAATCAAGAAACACATTACAGTGACGGAATGAAACTATGCATGCGTAACAAGAAAACGCAATGTGTGATCGATTAAAAAGAAGTTACTCAACGTACCACGTCCAAATAAATAAGATTTGCTTGTATTTTATTCTAAATTGTGTAGATATAGATTAGTGGAATCAAAGTATTCACGAAAGCTTAATATAATACATAGGAAATGAGCTAGTTATACAAATATATTTAACTAGAATACTTCTCGTATTTTTAGCTTTTTGCTTTTCGTTACAACCTCCAATGCTATAGAGTTTTGATTATGTAACCAACTCAGCACATTCCAGAACCAATCTTATCACATTTGATAATAATAATCATTGGAATCGCACCAATTAATCAAAAATAGACCATAGCATCTATTGTTTGAATCAAAACAAAAACCAAACACGAAACCACACGAATGACTCTTAAAATCAATCCATCCTACCCAAAACTCATCAAGAACACTCCACAACCCACTTCGAACAATCTTGTCTCAAAAATCAATTGAATCTGTCCAAATGACAACTTTTGATCCATTGAATCCTTTATTGACCATTAGGAAGGAAAAAACGCAAGTTTTAAATGACAAGAAGAATCGACTCGTATTGACTCAATAATAATCAAGTAACGCATTACAGTGGCAGAATGAAACTATGCATGCGTAACAAGAAAACGCAATGTGTGATCGATTAAAAAGAAGTCAATCAACGTAGCATGTCCAAGTAAATAAGATTTGCTTGTATTATTCTAAATTGTGTAGATATAGATTAGTGAATCAAAGTATTCACGAAAGCTTAACAAAATACATAGGAAATGAGCTAGTTATACAAAATTTTAAACTAGAATACTTCTCGCATTTTAAGCTTTTTGCTTTTCGTGACAACCTCAATTCTATGGAGTTTTGATTATCTAACCATCAAACACACTCGGAACCAATCTAATCACATTTGATAATAATAATCATTGGAATCGCACCAATTAATCACAAATGGACCATAGCATCTATTGTTTGAATCAAAACTAAAACCAAACACGAAACCACACGAATGACTCTTCAAATCAATCCATCCTACCCAAAACTCATCAAGAACACTCCACAACCCACTTCGAACAATCTTGCCTCAAAAATCAATTGAATCTGTCCAAATGACAACTTTTGATCCATGGAATCCTTTATTGACCATGAAGGAAAGGAACGCAAGTTTTAAATGACAAAAAACGACTCGTGTTGACTCTATAAGATTCAAGAAACACATTACAGTGACGGAATGAAACTATGCATGCGTAACAAGAAAACGCAATGTGTGATCGATTAAAAAGAAGTTAATCAACATACCACGTCCAAATAAATAAGATTTGCTTGTATTTTATTCTAAATTGTGTAGATATAGATTAGTGGAATCAAAGTATTCACGAAAGCTTAATATAATACATAGGAAATGAGCTAGTTATACAAATATATTTAACTAGAATACTTCTCGTATTTTTAGCTTTTTGCTTTTCGTGACAACCTCCAATGCTATAGAGTTTTGATTATGTAACCAACTCAGCACATTCCAGAACCAATCTTATCACAGTTGATAATAATAATCATTGGAATCGCACCAATTAATCAAAAATAGACCATAGCATCTATTGTTTGAATCAAAACAAAAACCAAACACGAAACCACACGAATGACTCTTAAAATCAATCCATCCTACCCAAAACTCATCAAGAACACTCCACAACTCACTTCGAACAATCTTGTCTCAAAAATCAATTGAATCTGTCCAAATGACAACTTTTGATCCATTGAATCCTTTATTGACCATTAAGGAAAGAAACGCAAGTTTTAAATGACAAGAATCGACTCGTATTGACTCAATAATAATCAAGTAACGCATTACAGTGGCAGAATGAAACTATGCATGCGTAACAAGAAAACGCAATGTGTGATCGATTAAAAAGAAGTCAATCAACGTAGCATGTCCAAATAAAAAAGATTTGCTTGTACTTTATTCTAAATTGTGTAGATATAGATTAGTTGAATCAAAGTATTCACGAAAGCTTAACAAAATACATAGGAAATGAGCTAGTCATACAAAAATATTAAACTAGAATACTTCTCGCATTTTTAACTTTTTGCTTTTCGTGACAACCTTCAATTCTATGGAGTTTTGATTATCTAACCATCCCAACACACTCTGGAACCAATCTAATCACATTTGATAATAATAATCATTGGAATCGCACCAATTAATCACAAATGGACCATAGCATCTATTGTTTGAATCAAAACTAAAACCAAACACGAAACCACATGAATGACTCTTCAAATCAATCCATCCTACCCAAAACTCATGAAGAACACTCCACAACCCACTTCGAACAATCTTGCCTCAAAAATCAATTGAATCTGTCCAAATGACAACTTTTGATCCATGGAATCCTTTATTGACCATGAAGGAAAGGAACGCAAGTTTTAAATGACAAAAAACGACTCGTGTTGACTCTATAAGAATCAAGAAACACATTACAGTGACGGAATGAAACTATGCATGCGTAACAAGAAAACGCAATGTGTGAACGATTAAAAAGAAGTTAATCAACATACCACGTCCAAATAAATAAGATTTGCTTGTATTTTATTCTAAATTGTGTAGATATAGATTAGTGGAATCAAAGTATTCACGAAAGCTTAATATAATACATAGGAAATGAGCTAGTTATACAAATATATTTAACTAGAATACTTCTCGTATTTTTAGCTTTTTGCTTTTCGTGACAACCTCCAATGCTATAGAGTTTTGATTATGTAACCAACTCAGCACATTCCAGAACCAATCTTATCACATTTGATAATAATAATCATTGGAATCGCACCAATTAATCAAAAATAGACCATAGCATCTATTGTTTGAATCAAAACAAAAACCAAACACGAAACCACACGAATGACTCTTAAAATCAATCCATCCTACCCAAAACTCATCAAGAACACTCCACAACTCACTTCGAACAATCTTGTCTCAAAAATCAATTGAATCTGTCCAAATGACAACTTTTGATCCATTGAATCCTTTATTGACCATTAAGGAAAGAAACGCAAGTTTTAAATGACAAGAATCGACTCGTATTGACTCAATAATAATCAAGTAACGCATTACAGTGGCAGAATGAAACTATGCATGCGTAACAAGAAAACGCAATGTGTGATCGATTAAAAAGAAGTCAATCAACGTAGCATGTCCAAATAAAAAAGATTTGCTTGTACTTTATTCTAAATTGTGTAGATATAGATTAGTTGAATCAAAGTATTCACGAAAGCTTAACAAAATACATAGGAAATGAGCTAGTCATACAAAAATATTAAACTAGAATACTTCTCGCATTTTTAACTTTTTGCTTTTCGTGACAACCTCAATGCTATGGAGTTTGATTATCTAACCATCCAACACACTCTGGAACCAATCTAATCACATTTGATAATAATAATCATTGGAATCGCACCAATTAATCACAAATGGACCATAGCATCTATTGTTTGAATCAAAACTAAAACCAAACACGAAACCACATGAATGACTCTTCAAATCAATCCATCGTACCCAAAACTCATGAAGAACACTCCACAACCCACTTCGAACAATCTTGCCTCAAAAATCAATTGAATCTGTCCAAATGACAACTTTTGATCCATGGAATCCTTTATTGACCATGAAGGAGAGGAACGCAAGTTTTAAATGACAAGAAAAGACTCGTATTGACTCTATAAGAATCTAGAAACACATTACAATGGCGGAATGAAACTATGCATGCGTAACAAGAAAACGCAATGTGTGATCGATTAAAAAGAAGTCAATCAACGTACCACGTCCAAATAAAAAGATTTGCTTGTATTTTATTCTAAATTGTGTAGATATAGATTAGTGAATCAAAGTATTCACGAAAGCTTAACAAAATACTAGAAATGATCTCGTTATACAAAAATATTAAACCAGAATACTTCTCGCATTGTTAGTTTTTTGCTTTTCGTGACAACCTCCAATGCTATGGACTTTTGATTATCTATCCATCTCAACACACTCCAGAACCAATCTAATCACAAATGATTATAATAATCATTGGAATCGCACTAATTAATCAAAAATGGACCCTAGCGTCTATGTTTGAATCAAAACAAACCGACACGAAACCACACGAATGACTCTTAAATCAATCCATCCTACCCAAAACTCATCAAGAACACTCCACATCCAACTTGGAAAAATCTTGCCTCAAAACTCCTTTGAATCTATCCAAATGACATCTTTCAATCCATGTAATCCTTTATTGACCACGAAGGAAGGAACACAAGTTTTAAATGACAAGATACCACTCGTATTGACTCAATAAGAATCAAGAAACACATTACAGTGGCGGAATGAAACTATGCATGCGTAACAAGAAAACGCAATGTGTGATCGATTAAAAAGGAGTCAATCAAGGTACCACATCCAAGTAATAAAGATTTGCTTGTATTTTATTCTAAATTGTGTAGATATAGATTAGTGAAATCAAAGTATTCACGAAAGCTTAACTAAATACATAGGAAATGAGTAGTTATACAAAATATTAAACTAGAATACTTCTGCATTGTTAGCTTTTGCTTTTCGTGACAACTCCAATGCTATGGGTTTGATTATGAACCATCTCAACACATTAGAACCAATCTAATCACATTTGATAATAATAATCATTGGAATCGCACCATTAATCCCAAATGGACCATGCATCTATTGTTTGAATCAAAACTAAAACCAAACACGAAACCACACGAATGACTCTTCAAATCAATCCATCCTACCCAAAACTCATGAAGAACACTCACAACCCACTTCGAACAATCTGCCTCAAAAATCAATTGAATTGTCCAAATGACAACTTTTGATCATGGAATCCTTATTGACCATGAAGGAAAGGAACGCAGTTTTAAATGACAAAAAACGACTCGTGTTGACTCTATAAGATCAAGAAACACATACAGTGACGGAATGAAACTATGCATGCGTAACAAGAAAACGCAATGTGTGATCGATTAAAAAGAAGTTATCAACGTACACGTCCAAATAAATAGATTTGCTTGTATTTATTCTAAATTGTGTAGATATAGATTAGTGGAATCAAAGTATTCACGAAAGCTTAATATAATACATAGGAAATGAGCTAGTTATACAAAATATTTAACTAGAATACTTCTCGTATTTTAGCTTTTTGCTTTCGTGACAACCTCCAATGCTATAGAGTTTTGATTATGTAACCAACTCGCACTCCAGAACCAATCTTATCACATTTGATAATAATAATCATTGGAATCGCACCAATTAATCAAAAATAGACCATAGATCTATTGTTTGAATCAAAACAAAAACCAAACACGAAACCACACGAATGACTCTTAAAATCAATCCATCCTACCCAAACTCATCAAGAACACTCAACCCACTTCGAACAATCTTGTCTCAAAAATCAATTGAATCTGTCCAAATGACAACTTTGATCCATTGAATCCTTTATGACCATTAAGGAAAGAAACAAGTTTTAAATGACAAGAATCGACTCGTATTGACTCAAAATATCAAGTAACGCATTACAGTGGCAGAATGAAACTATGCATGCGTAACAAGAAAACGCAATGTGTGATCGAAAAAGAAGTCAATCAACGTAGCACGTCCAATAAAAAAGATTTGCTTGTACTTTATTCTAAATTGTGTAGATATAGATTAGTTGAATCAAAGTATTCACGAAAGCTTAACAAAATACATAGGAAATGAGTAGTATACAAAAATATTAAACTAGAATACTTCTCGCATTTTTAACTTTTTGCTTTCGTGACACCTTCAATTCTATGGAGTTTTGATTATCTAACCATCCACACACTCTGAACCAATCTAATCACATTTGATAATAATAATCATTGGAATGCACCAATTAATCACAAATGGACCATAGCATCTATTGTTGAATCAAAACTAAAACCAAACACGAAACCACATGAATGACTCTTCAAATCAATCCATCCTACCCAAAACTCATGAAGAACACTCCACAACCCACTTCGAACAATCTTGCCTCAAAAATCAATTGAATCTGTCCAAATGACAACTTTTGATCCATGGAATCCTTTATTGACCATGAAGGAAAGGAACGCAAGTTTTAAATGACAAAAAACGACTCGTGACTCTATAAGAATCAAGAAACACATTACAGTGACGGAATGAAACTATGCATGCGTAACAAGAAAACGCAATGTGTGATCGATTAAAAAGAAGTTAATCACATACCACGTCCAAATAAATAAGATTTGCTTGTATTATTCTAAATGTGTAGATATAGATTAGTGGAATCAAAGTATTCACGAAAGCTTAATATAATACATAGGAAATGAGCTAGTTATACAAATATATTTAACTAGAATACTTCTCGTATTTTAGCTTTTGCTTTTCGTGACAACCTCAATGCTATAGAGTTTTGATTATGTAACCAACTCAGCACATTCCAGAACCAATCTATCACATTTGATAATAAATCATTGGAATCGCACCAATTAATCAAAAATAGACCATAGCATCTATTGTTTGAATCAAAACAAAAACCAAACACGAAACCACACGAATGACTCTTAAAATCAATCCATCCTACCCAAAACTCATCAAGAACACTCCACAACTCACTTCGAACAATCTTGTCTCAAAAATCAATGAATCTGTCCAAATGACAACTTTGATCCATTGAATCCTTTATTGACCATTAAGGAAAGAAACGCAAGTTTTAAATGACAAGAATCGACTCGTATTGACTCAATAATAATCAAGTAACGCATTACAGTGGCAGAATGAAACTATGCATGCGTAACAAGAAAACGCAATGTGTGATCGATTAAAAAGAAGTCAATCAACGTAGCATGTCCAATAAAAAGATTTGCTTGTACTTTATTCTAAATTGTGTAGATATAGATTAGTTGAATCAAAGTATTCACGAAAGCTTAACAAAATACATAGGAATGAGCTAGTCATACAAAAATATTAAACTAGAATACTTCTCGCATTTTAACTTTTTGCTTTCGTGACAACTTCAATTCTATGGAGTTTTGATTATCTAACCATCCCAAACACTCTGGAACCAATCTAATCACATTTGATAATAATAATCATTGGAATCGCACCAATTAATCAAAATGGACCATAGCATCTATTGTTTGAATCAAAACAAACCAAACACGAAACCACATGAATGACTCTTAAATCAATCCATCCTACCCAAAACTCATGAAAACACTCCACACCCACTTCGAACAATCTTGCCTCAAAAATCAATTGAATCTGTCCAAATGACAACTTTTGATCCATGGAATCCTTTATTGACCATGAAGGAGAGGAATGCAAGTTTTAAATGACAAGAAAGACTCGTATTGACTGTAAGAATCAAGAAACACATTACAATGGCGGAATGAAACTATGCATGCGTACAAAAAACGCAATGTGTGATCGATTAAAAAGAAGTCAATCAACGTACCACGTCCAAATAAAAGATTTGCTTGTATTTTATTCTAAATGTGTAGATATAGATTAGTGAATCAAAGTATTCACGAAAGCTTAACAAAATACTAGAAATGATCTCGTTATACAAAAATATTAAACTAGAATACTTCGCGCATTGTTAGTTTTTTGCTTTTCGTGACAACCTCCAATGCTATGGACTTTTGATTATCTAACCATCTCACACACTCCAGAACCAATCTAATCACATTTGATTATAATAATCATTGGAATCGCACTAATTAATCAAAAAGACCATAGCGTCTATTGTTTAATCAAACCAAAACCGACACGAAACCACACGAATGACTCTTTAAATCAATCCATCCTACCCAAAACTCATCAAGACACTCCACATCCAACTTGGAAAAATCTTGCCTCAAAATCCTTTGAATCTATCCAAATGACAACTTTCAATCCATGTAATCCTTTATTGACTGAAGGGAAGGAACACAAGTTTTAAATGACAAGAACACTCGTATTGACTCAATAAAATCAAGAAACCATTACAGTGGCGGAATGAAACTATGCATGCGTAACAAGAAAACGCAATGTGTGATCGATTAAAAAGAGTCAATCAAGGTACCACCCAAGTATAAGATTGCTTGTATTTTATTCTAAATTGTAGATATAGATTAGTGAAATCAAAGTATTCACGAAAGCTTAACTAAATACATAGGAAATGAGCTAGTTATACAAAATATTAAACTAGAATACTTCTCCATTGTTAGCTTTTTGCTTTTCGTGACAACCTCCAATGCTATGGAGTTTGATATCTAACCATCTCAACACACTCCAAACCAATCTAATCACATTGATTAATAATCATTGGAATCGCACTACTAATCAAAAATGGACCATAGCGTCTATTGTTTGAATCAAAACAAAACGACATGAACCTCACTATGACTCTTAAATCAATCCATCCACCCAAAACTCATCAAGAACACTCCACATCCAACTTCGAACAATCTTGCCTCAAAAATCCTTGAATCTATCCAATGACAACTTTCGATCCATGAATCCTTTATTGACCATGAAGGAAAGAACACAAGTTTTAAATGACAAGAAAGACTCGTATTGACACAATAAAATCAAGAAACACATTACAGTGGCGGAATGAAACTATGCATGCGTAACAAGAACGCAATGTGTGATCGATAAAAAGAAGTCAATCAACGTACCACGTCCAAGTAAATAAGATTGCTTGTATTTTATTCTAAATTGTGTAGATATAGATTAGTGAAATCAAAGTATTCACGAAAGCTTAACTAAATACATAGGAAATGAGTTAGTTATAAAATATTAAACTAGAATACTTCTGCATTGTTAGTTTTTTGCTTTTCGTGACAACCTCCAATGCTATGGAGTTTTGATTATCTAACCATCTCAACCCTCCAGAACAATATAATCACATTTGATTATAATAATCATTGGAATCGCACTAATTAATCAAAATAGACCATAGCGTCTATTGTTTAATCAAACCAAAACCGAGCACGAAACCACACGAATGACTCTTTAAATCAATCCATCCTACCCAAACTCATCAAGAACACTCCACATCCACTTGGAAAATCTTGCCTCAAAACTCCTTTGAATCTATCCAAATGACATCTTTCAATCCATGTAATCCTTTATTGACCACGAAGGAAGGAACACAAGTTTAAATGACAAGAACGACTCGTATTGACTCAATAAGAATCAAGAAACATTACAGTGGCGGAATGAAACTATGCATGCGTACAAGAAAACGCAATGTGTGATCGATTAAAAAGGAGTCAATCAGGTACCACATCAAGTAATAAGATTCTTG
This sequence comes from Flaveria robusta, assembly GCA_025506415.1. Taxonomy (NCBI): domain Eukaryota; kingdom Viridiplantae; phylum Streptophyta; class Magnoliopsida; order Asterales; family Asteraceae; genus Flaveria; species Flaveria robusta. The sequence continues at coordinate 12,217,160 of CM046464.1, read as the reverse complement.
TTTTATTCTAAATTGTGTAGATATAGATTAGTGAAATCAAAGTATTCACGAAAGCTTAACTAAATACATAGGAAATGAGTTAGTTATACAAAAATATTAAACTAGAATACTTCTTGCATTGTTAGCTTTTTGCTTTTCGTGACAACCTCCAATGCTATGGAGTTTGATTATCTAACCATCTCAACACACTCAGAACCAATCTAATCACATTTGAATAATAATCATTGGAATCGCACCATTTAATCCAAATGGACCATAGCATCTATTGTTTGAATCAAAACAAAAACCAAACACGAAACCAACGATGACTCTTAAATCAATCCATCCTACCCAAACTCATCAAGAACACTCCACACCACTTCGAACAATCTTGTCTCAAAAATCATTGAATCTGTCCAAATGACAACTTTGATCCATGAATCCTTTATTGACCATAAGGAAAGAACACAAGTTTTAAATGACAAGAATCGACTCGTATTGACTCAATAATAATCAAGTAACGCATTACAGTGGCAGAATGAAACTATGCATGCGTAACAAGAAAACGCAATGTGTGATCGATTAAAAAGAAGTCAATCAACGTAGCACGTCCAAATAAAAAAGATTTGCTTGTATTTTATTCTAAATTGTGTAGATATAGATTAGTTGAATCAAAGTATTCACGAAAGCTTAACAAAATACATAGGAAAGGAGCTAGTCATACAAAAATATTAAACTAGAATACTTCTCGCATTGTTAGCTTTTTGCCTTTCGTGACAACCTCCAATGCTATGGAGTTTTGATTATCTAACCATCTCAACACACTCCAGAACCAATCTAATCATATTTGATTATAATAATCATTGGAATCGCACTAATTAATCAAAAATGGCATCTATTGTTTGAATCAAAACCAAAACCGAGCACGAAACCACACGAATGACTCTTTAAATCAATCCATCCTACCCAAAACTCATCAAGAACACTCCACATCCAACTTGGAAAAATCTTGCCTCAAAACCTTTGAATCTATCCAAATGACAACTTTCGATCCATGAATCCTTTATTGACCACGAGTAAAGGAACACAAGTTTTAAATGACAAGAAACGACTCGTATTGACTCTATAAAATCAAGAACACATTACAGTGGCAGAATGAACTATGCATGCGTAACAAGAAAACGCAATGTGTGATCGATAAATAGCAGTCAATCAACGTACCACGTCCAGTAATAAGATTCTTGTATTTTATTCTAAATTGTGTAGATATAGATTAGTGAATCAAAGTATTACGAAAGCTTAACTAAATACATAGGAAATGAGCTAGTTATACAAAATATTAAACTAGAATACTTCTCCATTGTTAGCTTTTTGCTTTTCGTGACAACCTCCAATGCTATGGAGTTTTGATATCTAACCATCTCAACACACTCCAGAACCACTCTAATCACATGATTATAATAATCATTGGAATCGCACATTAATCAAAAATGGACCATAGCGTCTATTGTTTGAATCAAAACCAAACCGACATGAAACCACACGATGACTCTTTAAATCAATCCATCCTACCCAAAACTCATCAAGAACACTCCACATCCAACTTCGAACAATCTTGCCTCAAAAATCCTTTGAATCTATCCAAATGACAACTTTCGATCCATGTAATCCTTTATTGACCATGAAGGAAAGGAACACAAGTTTTAAATGATAAGAAACGACTCGTATTGACACAATAAAAATCAAGAAACACATTACAGTGGCGGAATGAAACTATGCATGCGTAACAAGAAAACGCAATGTGTGATCGATTAAAAAGAAGTCAATCAACGTACCACGTCCAAGTAAATAAGATTTGCTTGTATTTTATTCTAAATTGTGTAGATATAGATTAGTGAAATCAAAGTATTCACGAAAGCTTAACTAAATACATAGGAAATGAGTTAGTTATATAAAATATTAAACTAGAATACTTCTTGCATTGTTAGCTTTTGGCTTTTCGTGACAACCTCCAATGCTATGGAGTTTTGATTATCTAACCATCTCAACACACTCTAGAACCAATCTAATCACATTTGATAATAATAATCATTGGAATCGCACCAGTTAATCCCAAATGGACCATAGCATCTATTGTTTGAATCAAAACAAAAACCAAACACGAAACCACACGAATGACTCTTAAAATCAATCCATCCTACCCAAAACTCATCAAGAACACTCCACAACCCACTTCGAACAATCTTGTCTCAAAAATCTTGAATCTGTCCAAATGACAACTTTTGATCCATGAATCCTTTATTGACCATTAAGGAAAGAACGCAAGTTTTAAATGACAAGAATCGACTCGTATTGACTCTAATAATCAAGTAACATTACAGTGGCAGAATGAAACTATGCATGCGTAACAAAAACGCAATGTGTGATCGATTAAAAGAAGTCAATCAACGTAGCACGTCCAAATAAAAAAGATTTGCTTGTATTTTATTCTAAATTGTGTAGATATAGATTAGTTGAATCAAAGTATTCACGAAAGCTTAACAAAATACATAGGAAATGAGCTAGTCATACAAAAATATTAAACTAGAATACTTCTCGCATTGTTAGCTTTTTGCCTTTCGTGACAACCTCCAATGCTATGGAGTTTTGATTATCTAACCATCTGAACACACTCCAGAACCAATCTAATCATATTTGATTATAATAATCATTGGAATCGCACTAATTAATCAAAAATAGACCATAGCATCTATTGTTTGAATCAAAACCAAAACCGAGCACGAAACCACACGAATGACTCTTTAAATCAATCCATCCTACCCAAAACTCATCAAGAACACTCCACATCCAACTTGGAAAAATCTTGCCTCAAAACCTCTTTGAATCTATCCAAATGACAACTTTCGATCCATGTAATCCTTTATTGACCACGAAGGAAAGGAACACAAGTTTTAAATGACAAGAAACGACTCGTGTTGACTCTATAAGAATCAAGAAACACATTAAAGTGGCAGAATGAAACTATGCATGCGTAACAAGAAAACACAATGTGTGATCGATTAAATAGCAGTCAATCAAGGTACCACGTCCAAGTAAAAAGATTTGCTTGCATTTTATTCTAAATTGTGATATAGATTAGTGAAATCAAAGTATTCACGAAACTTACTAAATACATAGGAAATGAGCTAGTTATACAAAAATATTAAACTAAATACTTCTCACATTGTTGCCTTTTTGCTTTTCGTGACAACCTCCAATGCTATGGAGTTTTGAATATCTAACCATCTAAACACACTCCAGAACCAATCTAATCACATTAGATTATAATAATCATTGGAATCGCACTACTTAATTAAAAATGGACCATAGCGTCTATTGTTTGAATCAAAACCAATACCGAGCATGAAACCACACGATTGACTCTTTAAATCAATCCATCCTACCCAAAACTCATCAAGAACACTCCACATCCAACTTCGAACAATCTTGCCTCAAAAATCCTTTGAATCTATCCAAATGACAACTTTCGATCCATGTAATCCTTTATTGACCATGAAGGAAACGAACACAAGTTTTAAATGATAAGAAACGACTCGTATTGACTCAATAAAAATCAAGAAACACATTACAGTGGCGGAATGAAACTATGCATGCGTAACAAGAAAACGCAATGTGTGATCGATTAAAAAGAAGTCAATCAACGTACCACGTCCAGTAATAAGATTTGCTTGTATTTTTTCTAAATTGTGTAGATATAGATTAGTGAAATCAAAGTATTCACGAAAGCTTAACTAAATACATAGGAAATGAGCTAGTTATACAAAAATATTAAACTAGAATACTTCTCGCATTGTTAGCTTTTTGCTTTTCGTGACAACCTTCAATGCTATGGAGTTTTGATTGTCTAAACATCTTAACACACTGTAGAACCAATCTAATCACATTTGATTATAATAATCGTTGGAATCGTACTAATTAATCAAAAATGGACCGTAGCGTCTATTGTTTGAATCAAAACCAAACCGAGCATGAAACCACACGATGACTCTTTAAAACAGTCCACCTACCCAAACTCATCAAAACACTCCACATCCAACACATTACAGTGGCAGAATGAAACTATGCATGCTTAACAAGAAAACGCAATGTGTATGCGATAAAAGGAAGTCAATCAACGTACCACGTCAAAGTAAATAAGATTTGCTTGTATTTTATTCTAAATTGAGTAGATAGATTAGTGAAATCAAAGTATTCACGACAGCTTAACAAATACATAGGAATGAGCTAGTTATACAAAATATTAAACTAGAATACTTCTCGCATTGTTAGCTTTTTGCTTTTCGTAACAACCTCCAATGCTATGGAGTTTTGATTATCTAACCATCTCAACACTCCAAAACTAATCTAATCACATTTGATAATAATAATCATTGGAATCGCACCAATTAATCACAAACGGACCATAGGATCTATTGTTTGAATCAAAACAAAAACCAAACACGAAACCACACGAATGACTCTTAAAATCAATCCATCCTACCCAAAACTCATCAAGAACACTCCACAACCCACTTCGAACAATCTTGCCTCAAAAATCAATTGAATCTGTCCAAATGACAACTTTTGATCCATGGAATCCTTTATTGACCATGACGGAAAGGAATGCAAGTTTTAAATGACAAGAAGCGACTCGTATTCACTCAATAATAATCAAGAAACACATTACAGTGGTGGAATGAAACTATGCACGCGTAACAAGAAAATGCAATGTGTGATCGATTAAAAAGAAGTCAATCAACGTACCACGTCCAAGTAAATAAGATTTGCTGTATATTATTCTAAATTGTAGATATAGATTAGTGAAATCAAGTATTCACGAAAGCTAACCAAATACATATAAATGAGCTAGTTATACAAATATTAAACTAGAATACTTCTCGCATTGTAGCTTTTTGCTTTTCGTGACAACCTCCAATGCTAGGATTTTGATTATTAATCATCTCAACACACTCCGGAACCAATCTAATCACATTTGATTATAAATCTTGGAATCGCACTACTTAATCAAAAATGGACCATAGCGTCTATTGTTTGAATCAAAACCAAAACCGAGCACGAAACCACACGATTGACTCTTTAAAACAGTCCATCCTACCCAAAACTCATCAAAAACACTCTACATCCAACATCGAACAATCTTGCCTCAAAAATCCTTTGAATCTATCCAAATGACAACTTTCGATCCATGTAATCCTTTATTGACCATGAAGGAAAGGAACACAAGTTTTAAATGACAAGAAACGACTCGTATTGACTCAATAAGAATCAAGAAACACATTACTGTGGCAGAATGAAACTATGCATGCTTAACAAGAAAACGCAATGTGTGATCGATTAAAAGGAAGTCAATCAACGTACCACGTCAAAGTAAATAAGATTTGCTTGTATTTTATTCTAAATTGAGTAGATATAGATTAGTGAAATCAAAGTATTCACGAAAGCTTAACAAAATACATAGGAAATGAGCTAGTTATACAGATATATTAAACTAGAATACTTCTCGCATTGTTAGCTTTTTGCTTTTCGTGACAACCTCCAATGCTATGGAGTTTTGATTATCTAACCATCTCAACACACTCCAAAACCAATCTAATCACATTTGATAATAATAATCATTGGAATCGCACCAATTAATCACAAACGGACCATAGCATCTATTGTTTGAATCAAAACTAAAACCAAACACAAAACCACCCGAATGACTCTTAAAATCAATCCATCCTACCCAAAACTCATCAAGAACACTCCACACCACTTTGAACAATCTTGCCTCAAAAATCAATTGAATCTGTCCAAATGACAACTTTTGATCCATGGAATCCTTTATTGACCATGAAGGAAAGGAATGCAAGTTTTAAATGACAAGAAGCGACTCGTATTCACTCAATAATAATCAAGAAACACATTACAGTGGCGGAATGAAACTATGCACGCGTAACAAGAAAATGCAATGTGTGATCGATTAAAAAGAAGTCAATCAACGTACCACGTCCAAGTAAATAAGATTTGCTTGTATTTTATTCTAAATTGTGTAGATATAGATTAGTGAAATCAAAGTATTCACGAAAGCTTAACTAAATACATAGTAAATGAGCTAGTTATACAAAAATATTAAACTAGAATACTTCTCGCATTGTTAGCTTTTTGCTTTTCGTGACAACCTCCAATGCTATGGAGTTTTGATTATCTAACCATCCCAACACACTCCAGAACCAATCTAATCACATTTGATTAAAATAATCATTGGAATCGCACTAATTAATCTAAAATGGACCATAGCGTCTATTGTTTGAATCAAAACCAAAACCGAGCACGAAACCACACGATTGACTCTTTAAATCAATCCATCCTGCCCAAAACTCATCAAGAACACTCCACATCCAACTTCGAACATTCTTGCCTCAAAAATCCTTTGAATCTATCCAAATGACAACTTTCAATCCATGTAATCCTTTATTGACCATGAAGGAAAGGAACACAAGTTTTAAATGACAAGAAACGACTCGTATTGACTCAACGAGAATCAAGAAACACATTACAGTGGCGGAATGAAACTATGCATGCTTAACAAGAAAACGCAATGTGTGATCGATTAAAAAGAAGTCAATCAACGTACCACGTCCAAGTAAATAAGATTTGCTTGTAATTTATTTTAAATTGTGCAGATATAGATTTGCGAAATCAAAGTATTCGCGAAAGCTTAACTAAATACATAGGAAATGAGCTAGTTATACAAAAATATTAAACTAGAATACTTCTCGCATTGTTAGCTTTTTGCTTTTCGTGACAATCTCCAATGCTATGGAGTTTTGATTATCTAACCATCTCAACACACTCTAGAACCAATCTAATCACATTTGATAATAATAATCATTGGAATCGCACCAATTAATCCCAAATGGACCATAGCATCTATTGTTTGAATCAAAACTAAAACCAAACACGAAACCACACGAATGACTCTTTAAATCAATCCATCCTACCCAAAACTCATCAAGAACACTCCACATCCAACTTCGAACAATCTTGCCTCAAAAATCCTTTGAATCTATCCAAATGACAACTTTCGATCCATGTAATCCTTTATTAACCATGAAGGAAAGGAACACAAGTTTTAAATAATAAGAAACAACTCGTATTGACTCAATAAGAATCAAGAAACACATTACAGTGGCGGAATAAAACTATGCATGCGTAACAAGAAAACACAATGTGTGATCGATTAAAAAGAAGTCAATCAACGTACCACGTCCAAATAAATAAGATTTGCTTGTATTTTATTCTAAATTGTGTAGATATAGATTAGTGGAATCAAAGTATTCACGAAAGCTTAACATAATACATAGGAAATGAGCTAGTTATACAAATATATTTAACTAGAATACTTCTCGTATTTTTAGCTTTTTGCTTTTCGTGACAACCTTCAATGCTATAGAGTTTTGATTATTTAACCAACTCAGCACATTCCAGAACCAATCTAATCACATTTGATAATAATAATCATTGGAATCGCACCGATTAATCAAAAATAGACCATAGCATCTATTGTTTGAATCAAAACAAAAACCAAACACGAAACCACACGAATGACTCTTAAAATCAATCCATCCTACCAAAAACTCATCAAGAACACTCCACAACCCACTTCGAACAATCTTGTCTCAAAATTCAATTGAATCTGTCCAAATGACAACTTTTGATCCATTGAATCCTTTATTGACTATTAAGGAAAGAAACGCAAGTTTTAAATGACAAGAATCGACTCGTATTGACTCAATAATAATCAAGTAACGCATTACAGTGGCGGAATGAAACTATGCATGCGTAACAAGAAAACGCAATGTGTGATCGATTAAAAAGAAGTCAATCAACGTACCACGTCCAAATAAAAAAGATTTGCTTGTATTTTATTCTAAATTGTGTAGATATAGATTAGTTGAATCAAAGGATTCACGAAAGCTTAACAAAATACATAGGAAATGAGCTAGTTATACAAAAATATTAAACTAGAATACTTCTCGCATTGTTAGCTTTTTGCTTTTCGTCACAACCTCCAATGCTATGGAGTTTTGATTATCTAACCATCTCAACACACTCCAGAACTAATCTAGTCACATTTGATTATAATAATCATTGGAATCGCACTAATTAATCAAAAATGGACCATAGCGTCTATTGTTTGAATCAAAACCAAAACCGAGCACGAAACCACACGATTGACTCTTTAAATCAATCCATCCTATCCAAAACTCATCAAGAACACTCCACATCCAACTTCGAACAATCTTGCTTCAAAAATCCTTTGAATCTATCCAAATGACAACTTTCGATCCATGTAATCCTTTATTAACCATGAAGGAAAGGAACACAAGTTTTAAATGATAAGAAACGACTCGTATTGACTTAACGTACCACGTCCAAGTAAATAAGATTTGATTGTATTTTATTCTAAATTGTGCAGATATAGATTAGTGAAATCATAGTATTCACGAAAGCTTAACAAAATACATAGAAAATGAGCTAGTTATACAAAAATATTAAACTAGAATACTTCTCGCATTGTTAGCTTTTTGCTTTTCGTGACAACCTCCAATGCTATGGAGTTTTGATTATCAAACCATCTCAACACACTCCAAAACCAATCTAATCACATTTGATTATAATAATCATTGGAATCGTACCAATTAATCATAAACGAACCATAGCATCTATTGTTTGAATCAAAACTAAAACCAAACACGAAACCGAACGAATGACTCTTAAAATCAATCCATCCTACCCAAAACTCATCAAGAACACTCCACAACTCACTTCGAACAATCTTGCCTCAAAAATCAATTGAATCTGTCCAAATGACAAATTTTGATCCATGGAATCCTTTATTTACATGAAGGAAAGGAACGCAAGTTTTAAATGACAAGAAACGACTCGTATTCACTTAATAATAATCAAGAAACACATTAGAGTGGCGGAATGAAACTATGCATGCGTAACAAGAAAACGTAATGTGTGATGGATTAAAAAGAAGTCAATCAACGTACCACGTCCAAGTAAATAAGTTTTGATTGTATTTTATTCTAAATTGTGGGGATATAAATTAGTGAAATCAAAGTATTCACGAAAGGTTAACAAAATACATAGGAAATGAGCTAGTTATACAAAAATATTAAACTAGAATACTTCTCGCATTGTTAGCTTTTTGCTTTTCGTGACAACCTTCAATGCTATGGAGTTTTGATTATTTAACCATCTCAACACACTGCAGAACCAATCTAATCACATTTGATTATAATAATCATTGGAATCGTACTAATTAATCAAAAATGGACCATAGCGTCTACTGTTTGAATCAAAACCAAAACCGAGCACGAAACCACACCATAGACTCTTTAAATCAGTCCATCCTACCCAAAACTCTTCAAGAACACTCCACATCCAACATCGAACAATCTTGCCACAAAAATCCTTTGAATCTGTCCAAATGACAACTTTCGATCCATGTAGTCCTTTATTGACCATGAAGGAAAGGAACAGAAGTTTTAAATGACAAGAAACGACTCGTATTGACTCAATAATAATCAAGAAACACGTTATAGTGGCGGAATGAAACTTTGCATGCTTAACAAGAAAATGCAATGTGTGATCGATTAAAAAGAAGTCAATCAACGTACCACGTCCAAGTAAATAAGATTTGCTTTTATTTTATTCTAAATTGTGTAGATATAGATTAGTGAAATCAAAGTATTCACGAAAGCTTAACAAAATACATAGGAAATGAGCTAGTTATACATAAATATTAAACTAGAATACTTCTCGCATTGTTAGCTTTTTGCTTTTCATGACAACCTCTAATGCTATGGAGTTTTGATTATCTAACCATCTCAACAAACTCCAAAACCAATGTAATCACATTTGATTATAATAATCATTGGAATCGCACTACTTAATCAAAAATGGACCATAGCGTCTATTGTTTGAATCAAAACCAAAACCGAACACGAAACCATACAAATGACTTTTGAAATCAATCAATCCTACCCAAAACTCATCAAGAACACTCCACATCCAACTTTGAAGAATCTTGCCACAAAAATCAATGGAATCTATCCAAATGACAAATTTCGATCCATGGAATCCTTTATTGACCATGAAGGAAAGAAATACAAGCTTTAAATGACAAGAAACGACTCGTATTGACAATAAAAATCAGAAGATTAAGTGGCGATGAAACTATTCATGCGCAACAAGAAAACACAATGTGGATCGATTAAAAGAAGTCAATCAACTTACCACGTCCAAGTAAATAAGATTCGCATGTAGTTATTCTAAATTGTGTAGATATAGATAAGTGAATCAAAGTATACACGAAAGTTTAACTAATACATAGGAAATGAGCTAGTTATACAAAAATATTAACAAGAATACTTCTAGCATTGTTAGCTTTTTGCTTTTCGTGACAACCTCTAATGCTATGGTGTTTTGATTATCTAACCATCTCAACAAACTCCAAAACCAATGTAATCACATTTGATTATAATAATTATTGGAATCGCACTACTTAATCAAAAATGGACCATAGCGTCTATTGTTTGAATCAAAACCAAAACCGAACACGAAACCACACGAAGGACTCTTGAAATCAATTCATCCAACCCAAAGCTCATCAAGAACACTCCACATCCAACTTCGAACAATATTGCCTCAAAAATCCTTTGAATCTATCCAAATGACAACTTTCGATCCATGGAATCCTTTATTGACCATGAAGGAAAGAACTCAACTTTTAAATGACAAGAAACGACTCGTACTGACTCAATAAAAATCAAGATACGTATACAGTGGCGGAATGAAACTATGCATGCGTACCACGAAAACGCAATGTGTGATCGATTAAAAAGAAGTCAATCAACGTACCATGTCCAAGTAAATAAGATTCGCTTGTATTTTATTCCAAATTGTATAGATATAGATTAGTGAAATCAAAGTATTCAAGAAAGCTTAACTAAAAACATAGAAAATGAGCTGGTTATACAAAAATATTAAACTAGAATACTTCTCGCATTTTTAGCTTTTTGCTTTTCGTGACAACCTCCAATGCTACGGAGTTTTGATTATCTAAACATCTCAACACACTCTAAAACCAATCTAATAACATTTTATTATAATAATCATCGGAATCGTACTAGTTAATCACAAATGGACCACAACAATTATTGTTTAAATCAAAACCAAAACCGAACACTAAACCATACGAATGACTTTTGAAATCAATCAATCCTACCCAAAACTCATCAAGAACACTCTACATCCAACTTTGAACAATCTTGCCACAAAAATCCATTGAATCTATCCAAATGACAAATTTCGATCCATGAAATCCTTTATTGACCATGAAGGAAAGAAACACAAGCTTTAAATGACAAGAAACGACTCGTATTGACTCATAAAACCATGAAGCGCTAATGGCGGAATGAAACTACGCATGCGCAACAAGAAAACAATGTGTGATCGATTAAAAAGAAGTCAATCAACGTACCACGTCCAAGTAAATAAGATTCGCTTGTAGTTTATTCTAAATTGGGTAGATATAGATAAGTGAAATCAAAGTATACACGAAAGTTCAACTAAATACATAGGAAATAAGCTAGTTATACAAAAATATTAAACTAGAATACTTCTAGCATTGTTAACTTTTTGCTTTTCGTGACAACCTCTAATGCTATGGTGTTTTGATTATCTAACCTTCTCAACAAACTCCAAAACAAATGTAATCACATTTGATTATAATAATCATTGGAATCGCACTACTTAATCAAAAATGGACCATAGCGTTTATTGTTTGAAACCAAACCAGAACCGAACACGAAACCACACGAAGGACTCTTGAAATCAATCCATCCAACCCAAAGCTCATTAAGAACACTCCACATCCAATTTCGAACAATCTTGCCTCAAAAATCCTTTGAATCTATCCAAATGACAACTTTCGATCCATGGAATCCTTTATTGACCATGAAGGAAAGGAACACAATTTTAAATAACAAGAAACGACTCGTATTGACTCAATAAAAATCAAGAACGCAAACAGTGGCGGAATGAAACTATGCATGCGTAACACGAAAACGCAATGTGTGATCGATTAAAAAGAACTCAATCAACGTACCACGTCAAAGTAAATAAGATCCGCTTGTATTTTATTCTAAATTGTGTAGATATAGATTAGTGAAATCAAAGTATTCACGAAAGCTTAACTAAATACATACGAAATGAGCTAGTTATACAAAAATATTAAACTAGAATACTTCTAGCATTGTTAGCTTTTTGCTTTTCGTGACGACCTCCAATGCTATTGAGTTTTGATTATCTAACAATCTCAACAAACTCCAAAACCGATGTAATCACATTTGATTAAAATAATCATTGGAATCGCACTACTTAATCAAAAATGGACCACAGCGTCTATTGTTTGAAACAAAACCAAAACCGAACACGAAACCACATGAATGACTCTTGAAATCAATCCATCCAACCCAAAGCTCATCAAGAACACTCAACATACAACTTCAAACAATCTTGCCTCAAAAATCCTTTGAATCTATCCAAATTACAAATTTCGATCCATGGAATCCTTTATTGACCATGAAGGAAAGGAACACAATTTTTAAATGCCAAGAAACGACTCGTATTGACTCAATAAAAATCATGAAGCGCATTAAGTGGCGGAATGAAACTATGCATGCGCAACACGAACACACAATGTGTGATCGATTAAAAAGAAGTCAATCAACGTACCACGTCCAAGTAAATAAGATTCGTTTGTAGTTTATTCTAAATTGTGTAGATATAGATAAGTGAAATTAAAGGATACACGAAAGTTTAACTAAATACATAGGAAATAAGCTAATTATACAAAAATATTAAACTAGAATACTTCTAGCATTGTTAACTTTTTACTTTTCGTGACAACCTCTAATGCTATGGTGTTTTGATTATCTAACTATCTCAACAAACTCCAAAACAAATGTAATCACATTTAATTATAATAATCATTGGAAACGCACTACTTAATCAAAAATGGACCATAGCGTCTATTGTTTGAATCCAAACCAGAACCGAACACGAAACCATACGAAGGACACTTGAAATCAATCCATTCAACCCAAAGCTCATCAAGAACACTCCACATCCAACTTCGAACAATCTTGCCTCAAAAATCCTTTGAATCTATCCAAATGACAACTTTCGATCCATGGAATCCTTTATTGACCATGAAGGAAAGGAACACAATTTCTAAATGACAAGAAACGACTCGTATTGACTCAATGAAAATCAAGAAACGCAATACAGTGGCGGAATGAAACTATGCATGCGTAACACGAAAACGCAATGTGTGATCGATTAAAAAGGAATCAATCAACGTACCACGTCAAAGTAAATAAGATCCGCTTGTATTTTATTCTAAATTGTGTAGATATAGATTAGTGAAATCAAAGTATTCACGAAAGCTGAACTAAAAACATAGGAAATGAGCTAGTTATACAAAAATATTAAACTAGAATACTTCTAGCATCGTTAGCTTTTTGCTTTTCATGACAACCTCTAATGCTATGGAGTTTTGACTATCTGACCATCTCAACAAACTCCAAAACATGTAATACATTTGATTAAATAATATGGAATCGCACTACTTAATCAAAATGGACCACAGCGTCTATTGTTTGAAACAAAACCAAAACCGAACACGAAACCACATGAATGACTCTTGAAATCAATCCATCCAACCCAAAGCTCTTCAAGAACACTCCACATCCAACTTCGAACAATCTTGCCTCAAAAATCTTTGAATCTATCCGAATGACAACTTTCGTCCATGGAATCCTTTATTGACCATGAAGGAAAGGAACACAATTTTAAATGACAAGAAACGATGTATTGACTCAATAAAAATCAAGAAACGCATTACAGTGGCGGAATGAAACAATGTGCGTAACACGAAAACGCAATGTGTGATCGATTTAAAAGAAGTCAATCAACGTACCACGTCCAAGTAAATAAGATTCGCTTGTATTTTATTCTAAATTGTGTAGATATAGATTAGTGAAATCAAAGTATTCACGAAAGCTTAACTAAATACATACGAAATGAGCTAGTTATACAAAAATATTAAACTAGAAAAAACCAAAACCGAACACGAAACCACATGAAGACTCTTGAAATCAATCCATCCACCCAAAGCTCATCAAGAACACTCAACATACAACTTCAACAATCTTGCCTCAAAAATCCTTTGAATCTATCCAAATTACAAATTTCGATCCATGAATCGTTTATTGACCATGAAGGAAAGAACCAATTTTAAATGCAAGAAACGACTCGTATTGACTAAAATAAAATCAACAACGCATTACAGTGGCGGAATGAAACTATGTGCGTAACACGAAAACTCAATGTGTGATCGATTAAAAAGAAGTCAATCAACGTACCACGTCCAAGTAAATAAGATTCGCTTGTATTTATTCTAAATGTGTAGATATAGATTAGTGAAATCAAAGTATTCACGAAAGCTTAACTAAATACATAGGAAATGAGCTAGTTATACAAAAATATTAAACTAGGTATTCTAGCATTGTTACTTTTTGCTTTTCGTGACAACCTCCAATGCTATGGAGTTTGATTATCTAACCATCTAACAAACTCCAAAACCAATCTAATCACAGTTGATTATAATAATCATTGGAATCGCATCTTAATCAAAAATGGACCATAGCGTCTATGTTTGAATCAAAACCAAAACCGAACACGAAACACCGAATGACTCTTGAAATCAATCCATCCAACCAAAGCTCATCAAGAACACTCCACATCCAACTGTGAACAATCTTGCTCAAAAATCCTTGAATCTATCAAATGACAAATTCAATCCATGGAATCCTTTATGACATGAAGGAAAGAACACAAGCTTTAAATGACAAGAAACGACTCGTATTGACTCAATAAAAATTATGAAGCGCATTAAGTGGCGGAATGAAACTATACATGCGCAACAAGAAAACAATGTGTGACGATTAAAAAGAAATCAATCAACGTTCCACGTCCAAGTAAATAAGATTCGCTGTAGTTTATTTAAATTGTGTAGATATAGATAAGTGAAATCAAAGTATACACGAAAGTTTAACTAAATACATAGGAAATGAGCTAGTTATTCAAAATATTAAACTAGAATACTTCTACATTGTTAGCTTTTTGCTTTTCGTGACAACCTCTAATGCTATGGTTTTGATATCTAACCATCTCAACAAACTCCAAAACCAACGTAATCACATTTGATTATAATAATCATTGGAATCGCACTACTTAATCAAAAATGGACTACAGCGTTTATTGTTTGAATCAAAACCAAAACCGAACACGAAACCACACGAATGACTCTTGAAATCAATCCATCCAACCCAAAGCTCATCAAGAACACTCCACATCCAACTGTGAACAATCTTGCCACAAAAATCCATTGAATCTATCCAAATGACAAATTTCAATCCATGGTATCCTTTATTGACCATGAACGAAAAAAACACAAGCTTTAAATGACAAGAAACGACTCGTATTGACTCAATAAAAATTATGAAGCGCATTAAGTGGCGGAATGAAACTATACATGCGCAACAAGAAAACACATTGTGTGATAGATTAAAAAGAAATCAATCAACGTACCACGTCCAAGTAAATAAGATTCACTTGTAGTTTATTTTAAATTGTGTAGATATATATAAGTGAAATCAAAGTATACACGAAAGTTTAACTAAATACATAGGAAATGAGCTAGTTATTCAAAAATATTAAACTAGAATACTTCTAGCATTGTTAGCTTTTTGCTTTTCGTGACAACCTCTAATGCTATGTAGTTTTGAATATCTAACCATCTCAACAAACTCCAAAACCAACGTAATCACATTTGATTATAATAATCATTGGAATCGCACTACTTAATCAAAAATGGACACAGCGTTTATGTTTGAATCAAAACCAAAACCGAACACGAAACCACACGAATGACTCTTGAAATCAATCCATCCAACAAAGCTCATCAAGAACACTCCACATCCAACTGGAACAATCTTGCCTCAAAAATCCATTGAATCTATCAAATGACAATTTCAATCATGGAATCCTTTATTGAACATGAAGGAAAGAAACACAAGCTTTAAATGACAAGAAACGACTCGTATTGACTCAATAAAAATTATGAAGCGCATTAAGTGGCGGAATGAAACTATACATGCGCAACAAGAAAACACATTGTGTGATCGATTAAAAAGAAATCAATCAACGTACCACGTCCAAGTAAATAAGATTCGCTTGTAGTTTATTTTAAATTGTGTAGATATAGATAAGTGAAATCAAAGTATACACGAAAGTTTAACTAAATACATAGGAAATGAGCTAGTTATTCAAAAATATTAAACTAGAATACTTCTAGCATTGTTAGCTTTTTGCTTTTCGTGACAACCTCTAATGCTATGTAGTTTTGAATATCTAACCATCTCAACAAACTCCAAAACCAACGTAATCACATTTGATTATAATAATCATTGGAATCGCACTACTTAATCAAAAATGGACCACAGCGTTTATTGTTTGAATCAAAACCAAAACCGAACACGAAACCACACGAATGACTCTTGAAATCAATCCATCCAACCCAAAGCTCATCAAGAACACTCCACATCCAACTTCGAACAATTGCCTCAAAATGCTTTGAATCTATCCAAATGACAATTTCGATCCATGGAATCCTATTGACCATGAAGGAAAGGAACACAATTTTTAAATGCAAGAAACGATCGTATTGACTCAATAAAAATCAAGAAACGCATTACAGTGGCGGAATGAAACTATGCATGCGTAACACGAAAACGCAATGTGTGATCGATTAAAAAGAAGTCAATCAACGTACGACGTCCAAGTAAATAAGATTCGCTTGTATTTTATTCTAAATTGTGTAGATATAGATTAGTGAAATCAAAGTATTCACGACATCTTAACTAAATACATAGGAAATGAGCTAGTTACAAAAATATTAAACTAGGATACTTCTAGCATTGTTAGCTTTTTTGCTTTTCGTGACAACCACCAATGCTATGGAGTTTTGATTATCTAACCATCTTAACAAACTCAAAAACCAATCTAATCAAAGTTGATTATAATAATCATTGGAATCGCACTACTTAATCAAAAATGGACCATAGCGTCTATTGTTTGAATCAAAACCAAAACCGAACACGAAACCACACGAATGACTCTTGAAATCAATCCATCCAACCCAAAGCTCATCAGGAACATTTCACATCCAACTATGAACAATCTTGCCACAAAAATTCATTGAATCTATCCAAATGACAAATTTCGATACATGGAATCCTTTATTGACCATGAAAGAAAGAAACACAAGCTTTAAATGACAAGAAACGACTCGTATTTACTCAATAAAAATCATGAAGCGCATTAAGTGGCGGAATGAAACTATGCATGCGCAACACGAACACACAATATGTGATCGATTAAAAAGAAGTCAATCAACGTACCACGTCCAAGTAAATAAGATTCGCTTGTAGTTTATTCTAAATTGTGTAGATATAGATAAGTGAAATCAAAGGATACACGAAGTTTAACTAAATACATAGGAAATAGCTATTATACAAAATATTAAACTAGAATACTTCTAGCATTGTTAACTTTTTGTTTTTCGTGACAACCTCTAATGCTATGGTGTTTGATTATCTAACCATCTCAACAAACTCCAAAACAAATGTAATCACATTTGATTATAATAATCATTGAAACGCATACTTAATCAAAAATGGACCATAGCGTCTATTGTTTGAATCCAACCAAAACCGAACACGAAACCATACGAAGGACCTTGAAATCAATCCATCAACCCAAAGCTCATCAAGAACACTCCACATCCAACTTCGAACAATCTTGCCTCAAAAATCCTTTGAATCTATCCAAATGACAACTTTCGATCCATGGAATCCTTTATTGACCATGAAGGAAAGGAACACAATTTCTAAATGACAAGAAACGACTCGTATTGACTCAATGAAAATCAAGAAACGCAATACAGTGGCGGAATGAAACTATGCATGCGTAACACGAAAACGCAATGTGTGATCGATTAAAAAGGAATCAATCAACGTACCACGTCAAAGTAAATAAGATCCGCTTGTATTTTATTCTAAATTGTGTAGATATAGATTAGTGAAATCAAAGTATTCACGAAAGCTAACTAAAAACATAGGAAAGAGCTAGTTATACAAAATATTAAACTAGAATACTTCTAGCATCGTTAGCTTTTTGCTTTTCATGACAACCTCTAATGCTATGGAGTTTTGACTATAACCATCTCAACAAATCCAAAACCAATGTAATACATTTGATTAAAATAATATTGGAATCGCACTACTTAATCAAAAATGGACCAAGCGTCTATTGTTTGAAACAAAACCAAAACGAACACGAAACCACACGAATGACTCTTGAAATCAATCCATCCAACCCAAGCTCTTAAGAACACTCCACATCCAACTTGAACAATCTTGCCTCAAAAATCCTTGAATCTATCAAATGACAACTTTCGGTCCATGGAATCCTTATTGACCATGAAGGAAAGGAACACATTTTAAATGACAAGAACGACTCGTATTGACTCAATAAAAATCAAGAAACGCATTACAGTGGCGGAATGAAACATGTATGCGTAACACGAAAACGCAATGTGTGATCGATTAAAGAAGTCAATCAACGTACCACGTCAAGTAAATAAGATTCGCTTGTATTTATTCTAAATTGTGTAGATATAGATTAGTGAAATCAAAGTATTCACGAAAGCTTAACTAAATACATAGGAAATGAGCTAGTTATACAAAAATATTAAACTAGAATACTTCTAGCATTGTTAGCTTTTGCTTTTCGTGACGACCTCCAATGCTATTGAGTTTTGATTATCTAACCATCTCAACAAACTCCAAACCGATAATCACATTTGATAAAATAATCATTGGAATCGCACTACTTAATCAAAATGGACCACAGCGTCTATTGTTTGAAACAAACCAAAACCGAACACGAAACCACATGAATGACTCTTGAAATCAATCCATCCAACCAAAGCTCATCAAGAACACTCAACATACAACTTCGAACAATCTTGCTCAAAAATCCTTTGAATCTATCCAAATACAAATTCGATCCATGGAATCGTTTATTGACCATGAAGGAAAGGAACACAATTTTAAATGCCAAGAAACGACTCGTATTGACTCAATAAAAATCAACAACGCATTACAGTGGCGGAATGAAACTATGTATGCGTAACACGAAAACGCAATGTGTGATCGATTAAAAAGAAGTCAATCAACGTACCACGTCAAGTAAATAAGATTCGCTTGTATTTATTCTAAATTGTGTAGATATAGATTAGTGAATCAAAGTATTCACGAAAGCTTAACTAATACATAGGAAATGAGCTAGTTATACAAAATATTAAACTAGGATACTTCTAGATTGTTAATTTGCTTTCGTGACAACCTCCAATGCTATGGAGTGTTGATTATCTAACCATCTTAACAAACTCCAAAACAATCTAATCACAGTTGATTATAATAATCAGGAATCGCACTACTTAATCAAAAATGGACCATAGCGTCTATTGTTGAATCAAAACCAAAACCGAAACGAAACCACACGAATGACTCTTGAAATCAATCCAACCCAAAGCTCATCAAGAACACTCCACATCAACTGTGAACAATCTTGCCTCAAAAATCCATTGAATCTATCCAAATGACAAATTTCAATCCATGGAATCCTTTATTGAATGAAGGAAAGAAAACAAGCTTTAAATGACAAGAAACGACTCGTATTGACTCAATAAAAATTAGAAGCGCATTAAGTGGCGGAATGAAACTATGCATGCGCAACAAGAAACACATGTGTGATCGATTAAAAAGAAATCAATCAACGTCCACGTCCAAGTAAATAAGATTCGCTGTAGTTTATTTAAATTGTGTAGATATAGATAAGTGAAATCAAAGTATACACGAAGTTTAACTAAATACATAGGAAATGAGCTAGTTATCAAAATATTAAACTAGAATACTTCTACATTGTTAGCTTTTTGCTTTTCGTGACAACCTCTAATGCTATGAGTTTTGATATATAACCATCTCAACAACTCCAAAACAACGTAATCACATTTGATTATAATAATCATTGGAATCGCACTACTTAATCAAAAATGGACACAGCGTTATTGTTTGAATCAAAACCAAAACCGAACACGAAACCACACGAATGACTCTTGAAATCAATCCATCCAACCAAAGCTCATCAAGAACACTCCACATCCAACTGTCGAACAATCTTGCACAAAAATCCATTGAATCTATCCAAATGACAAATTTCAATCCATGGTATCCTTTATTGACCATGAAGAAAAAACACAAGTTTTAAATGACAAGAAACGACTGTATTGACTCAATAAAAATATGAAGCGCATAAGTGGCGGAATGAAACTATACATGCGCAACAAGAAAACACATTGTGTGATAGATTAAAAAGAAATCAATCAACGTACCACGTCCAAGTAAATAAGATTCACTTGTAGTTTATTTTAAATTGTGTAGATATATATAAGTGAAATCAAAGTATCACGAAAGTTAACTAAATACATAGGAATGAGCTAGTTATTCAAAAATATTAAACTAGAATACTTCTAGCATTGTTAGCTTTTTGCTTTTCGTGACAACCTCTAATGCTATGTAGTTTTGAATATCTAACCATCTCAACAAACTCCAAAACCAACGTAATCACATTTGATTATAATAATCATTGGAATCGCACTACTTAATCAAAAATGGACCACAGCGTTTATTGTTTGAATCAAAACCAAAACCGAAACGAAACCACACGAATGACTCTTGAAATCAATCATCCAACCCAAAGCTCATCAAGAACACTCCACATCCATGTGAACAATCTTGCCCAAAAATCCTTGAATCTATCAAATGACAAATTTCAATCCATGGAATCCTTTATTGAACATGAAGGAAAACACAGCTTTAAATGACAAGAACGACTCGTATTGACTCAATAAAAATTATGAAGCGCATTAAGTGGGGAATGAAACTATGCATGCGCAACAAGAAAACACATGTGTGATCGATTAAAAAGAAATCAATCAACGTACCACGTCCAAGTAAATAAGATCGCTTGTAGTTTATTTTAAATTGTGTAGATATAGATAGGAAATCAAAGTATACACGAAAGTTTAACTAAATACATAGGAAATGAGCTAGTTATTCAAAATATTAAACTAGAATACTTCTAGCATTGTTAGCTTTTGCTTTCGTGACACCTCTAATGCTATGAGTTTGATATCTAACCATCTCAACAAACTCAAAACAATGTAATCACATTTGATTATAATAATCATTGAATCGCACTACTTATCAAAAATGGACCACAGCGTTTGTTTGAATAAAAACCAAAACGAACACGAAACCACACGAATGACTCTTGAAATCAATCCATCCAACCAAAGCTCATCAAGAACACTCCACATCCAACTTCGAACAATCTTGCCTCAAAAATCCTTGAATCTATCCAAATGACAATTTCGATCCATGGAATCCTTCATTGACCATGAAGGAAAGGAACACAATTTTAAATGCCAAGAAACGACTCGTATTGACTCAATAAAAATCAAGAAACGCATTACAGTGGCGGAATGAAACTATGCATGCGTAACACGAAAACGCAATGTGTGATCGATTAAAAAGAAGTCAATCAACGTACACGTCCAAGTAAATAAGATTCGCTTGTATTTATTCTAAATTGTGTAGATATAGATTAGTGAAATCAAAGTATTCACGAATCTTAACTAAATACATAGGAAATGAGCTAGTTACAAAAATATTAAACTAGGATACTTCTAGCATTGTTAGCTTTTTGCTTTCGTGACAACCTCCAATGCTATGGAGTTTTGATTATCTAACCATTAACAAACTCAAAACCAATCATCAAGTTGATTATATAATCATTGGAATCGCACTATTAATCAAAAATGGACCATAGCGTCTATTGTTTGAATCAACAAAACCGAACACGAAACCACACGAATGACTCTTGAAATCAATCCTCCAACCCAAAGCTCATCAAGAACACTCCACATCCAACTTGAACAATCTTGCCACAAAAATCCATTGAATCTATCCAAATGACAAACTATGCATGCGCAACACGAACACACAATATGTGATCGATTAAAAAGAAGTCAATCAACGTACCACGTCCAAGTAAATAAGATTCGCTTGTAGTTTATTCTAAATTGTGTAGATATAGATAAGTGAAATCAAAGGATACACGAAAGTTTAACTAAATACATAGGAAATAAGCTAATTATACAAAAATATTAAACTAGAATACTTCTAGCATTGTTAACTTTTTGCTTTTCGTGACAACCTCTAATGCTATGGTGTTTTGATTATCTAACCATCTCAACAAACTCCAAAACAAATGTAATCACATTTAATTATAATAATCATTGGAATCGCACTACTTAGTCAAAAATGGACCATAGCGTCTATTGTTTGAATCCAAACCAGAACCGAACACGAAACCATACGAAGGACTCTTGAAATCAATCCATCCAACCCAAAGCTCATCAAGAACACTCCACATCCAACTTCGAACAATCTTGCCTCAAAAATCCTTTGAATCTATCCAAATGACAACTTTCGATCCATGGAATCCTTTATTGACCATGAAGGAAAGGAACACAATTTTTAAATGACAAGAAACGACTCGTATTGACTCAATAAAAATCAAGAAAAGCAATACAGTGGCGGAATGAAACTATGCATGCGTACCACGAAAACGCAATGTGTGATCGATTAAAATGAAATCAATCAACGTACCACGTCCAAGTAAATAAGATTCGCTTGTATTTTATTCTAAATTGTGTAAATATAGATAAGTGAAATCAAAGAATGTTTAACTAAATACATAGAAAATGAGCTAGTTATTCAAAAATAATAAACTAGAATACTTCTAGCATTGTTAGCTTTTTGCTTTTCGTGACAACCTCTAATGCAATGGAGTTTTGATTATCTAACCATCTCAACAAACTCCAAAACCAATGTAATCACATTTGATTATAATAATCATTGGAATCGCACTACTTAATCAAAAATGGACCATAGCGTCTATTGTTTGAATCCAAACCAGAACCGAACACGAAACCACACGAAGGACTCTTGAAATCAATCTATCCAACCCAAAGCTCATCAAGAACACTCCACATCCAACATCGAACAATCTTGCCTCAAAAATCCTTTGAATCTATCCAAATGACAACTTTCGATCCATGGAATCCTTCATTGACGATGAAGGAAAGGAACACAATTTCTAAATGACAAGAAACGACTCGTATTGACTCAATGAAAATCAAGAAACGCAATACAGTGGCGGAATGAAACTATGCATGCGTAACATGAAAACGCAATGTGTGATCGATTAAAAAGAAATCAATCAACGTACCACGTCAAACTAAATAAGATCCGCTTGTATTTTATTATAAATTGTGCAGATATAGATTAGTGAAATCAAAGTATTCACGAAAGCTGAACTAAAAACATAGGAAATGAGCTAGTTATACAAAAATATTAAACTAGAATACTTCTAGCATCGTTAGCTTTTTGCTTTTCGTGACAACCTCTAATGCTATGGAGTTTTGATTATCTGACCATCTCAACAAACTCCAAAACCAATGTAATTACATTTGATTAAAATAATCATTGGAATCGCACTACTTAATCAAAAATGGACCACAGCGTCTATTGTTTGAAACAAAACCAAAACCGAACACGAAACCACATGAATGACTCTTGAAATCAATCCATCCAACCCAAAGCTCTTCAAGAACACTCCACATCCAACTTCGAACAATTTTGCCTCAAAAATCCTTTGAATCTATCCGAATGACAACTTTCGGTCCATGGAATCCTTTACTGACCATGAAGGAAAGGAACACAATTTTTAAATGACAAGAAACGATTCGTATTGACTCAATAAAAATCAAGAAACGCATTACAGTAGCGGAATGAAACTATGTATGCGTAACACAAAAACGCAATTTGTGATCGATTAAAAAGAAGTCAATCAATGTACCACGTCCAAGTAAATAAGATTCGCTTGTATTTTATTCTAAATTGTGTAGATATAGATTAGTGAAATCAAAGTATTCACGAAAGCTTAACTAAATACATAGGAAATGAGCTAGTTATACAAAAATATTAAACTAGGATACTTCTAGCATTGTTAGCTTTTTTGCTTTTCGTGACAACCTCTAATGCTATGGAGTTTTGATTATCTAACCATCTCAACAAACTCCAAAACCAATCTAATCACAGTTGATTATAATAATCATTGGAATCGCACTACTTAATCAAAAATGGACCATAGCGTCTATTGTTTGAATCAAAACCAAAACCGAACACGAAACCACACGAATGACTCTTGAAATCAATCCATCCAACCCAAAGCTCATCAAGAACACTCCACATCCAACTGTGAACAATCTTGCCTCAAAAATCCATTGAATCTATCCAAATGACAAATTTCAATCCATGGAATCCTTTATTGAACATGAAGGAAAGAAACACAAGCTTTAAATGACAAGAAACGACTCGTATTGACTCAATAAAAATTATGAAGCGCATTAAGTGGCGGAATGAAACTATACATGCGCAACAAGAAAACACATTGTGTGATCGATTAAAAAGAAATCAATCAACGTACCACGTCCAAGTAAATAAGATTCGCTTGTAGTTTATTTTAAATTGTGTAGATATAGATAAGTGAAATCAAAGTATACACGAAAGTTTAACAAAATACATAGGAAATGAGCTAGTTATCAAAAATATTAAACTAGAATACTTCTAGCATTTTAGCTTTTGCTTTTCGTGACAACCTCTAATGCTATGGAGTTTTGATTATCTAACCATCTCAACAAACTCCAAAACCAATGTAATCACATTTGATTAAAATAATCATTGGAATCGCACTACTTAATCAAAATGGACCACAAGCGTCTATTGTTTGAACAAAACAAAAACCGAACACGAAACCACATGAAGGACTCTTGAAATCAATCCATCCAACCCAAATCTCATCAAGAACACTCCACATCCAACTTCGAACAATCTTGCCTCAAAAATCCTTTGAATCTATCCAAATGACAACTTTCGATCCATGGAATCCTTTATTGACCATGAAGGAAAGGAACACAATTTTTAAATGCCAAGAAACGACTCGTATTGACTCAATAAAAATCAAGAAACGCATTACAGTGGCGGAATGAAACTATGCCTGTGTACAGCGAAAACGCAATGTGTGATCGATTAAAAAGAAGTCAATCAACGTACCACGTCCAAGTAAATAAGATTCTCTTGTATTTTATTCTAAATTGTGTAGATATAGATTAGTGAAATCAAAGTATTCACGAAAGCTTACCTAAATACTTAGGAAATAAGCTAGTTATACAAAAATATTAAACTAGGATACTTCTAGCATTGTTAGCTTTTTTGCTTTTCGTGACAACCTCTAATGCTATGGAGTTTTGATTATCTAACCATCTCAACAAACTCCAAAACCAATCTAATCATAGTTGATTATAATAATCATTGGAATCGCACTACTTAATCAAAAATGGACCATAGAGTCTATTGTTTGAATCAAAACCAAAACCGAACACGAAACCACACGAATGACTCTTGAAATCAATCCATCCAACCCAAAGCTCATCAAGAACACTCCACATCCAACTGTGAACAATCTTGCCACAAAAATCCATTGAATCTATCCAAATGACAAATTTCAATCCATGGTATCCTTTATTGACCATGAACGAAAAAAACACAAGCTTTAAATGACAAGAAACGACTCGTATTGACTCAATAAAAATTATGAAGCGCATTAAGTGGCGGAATGAAACTATGCATGCGCAACAAGAAAACACAATGTGTGATCGATTAAAAAGAAATCAATCAACGTACCACGTCCAAGTAAATAAGATTCGTTTGTTGTTTATTTTAAATTGTGTAGATATAGATAGGTGAAATCAAAGTATACACGAAAGTTTAACAAAATACATAGGAAATGAGCTAGTTATTCAAAAATATTATACTAGAATACTTCTAGCATTGTTAGCTTTTTGCTTTTCGTGACAACGTCTAATGCTATGGAGTTTTGTTTATCTAACCATCTCAACAAACTCCAAAACCAATGTAATTACATTTGATTAAAATAATCATTGGAATCGCACTACTTAATCAAAAATGGACCACAGCGTCTATTGTTTGAACAACAAACAAAAACCGAACACGAAACCACATGAATGACTCTTGAAATCAATCCATCCAACCAAAGCTCATCAAGAAACACTCCACATCCAACTTCGAACAATCTTGCCTCAAAAATCCTTTGAATCTATCCAAATGACAACTTTCGATCCATGGAATCCTTTATTGACCATGAAGGAAAGGAACACAATTTTTAAATGACAAACGACTCGTATTGACTCAATAAAAATCAAGAACGCATTACAGGCGGAATGAAACTATGCATGCGTAACACGAAAACGCAATGTGTGATCGATTAAAAAGAAGTCAATCAACGTACCACGTCCAAGTAAATAAGATTCGCTTGTATTTTATTCTAAATTGTGTAGATATAGATTAGTGAAATCAAAGTATTCACGAAAAGCTTAACTAAATACATAGGAAATGAGCTAGTTATACAAAAATATTAACTAGGATACTTCTAGCATTGTTAGCTTTTTGCTTTTCGTGACAACCTCTAATGCTATGGAGTTTTGATTATCTAACCATCTCAACAAACTCCAAAACCAATCTAATCACATTTGATTATAATAATCATTGGAATCGCACTACTTAATCAAAATGGACCATAGCGTCTATTGTTTGAATCAAAACCAAAACCGAACACGAAACCACACGAATGACTCTTGAAATCAATCCATCCAACCCAAAGCTCATCAAGAACACTCCACATCCAACTTGAACAATCTTGCCTCAAAAATCCTTGAATCTATCCAAATGACAACTTTCGATCCATGGAATCCTTTATTGACCATGAAGAAAAAAACACAAGCTTTAAATGACAAGAAACGACTCGTATTGACTCAATAAAAATATGAAGCGCATTAAGTGGCGGAATGAAACTATGCATGCGCAACAAGAAAACACAATGTGTGATCGATTAAAAAGAAATCAATCAACGTACCACGTCCAAGTAAATAAGATTCGTTGTTGTTTATTTTAAATTGTGTAGATATAGATAGGTGAAATCAAAGTATACACGAAAGTTTAACAAAATACATAGGAAATGAGCTAGTTATTCAAAAATATTATACTAGAATACTTCTAGCATTGTTAGCTTTTTGCTTTTCGTGACAACGTCTAATGCTATGGAGTTTTGTTTATCTAACCATCTCAACAAACTCCAAAACCAATGTAATTACATTTGATTAAAATAATCATTGGAATCGCACTACTTAATCAAAAATGGACCACAGCGTCTATTGTTTGAAACAAAACAAAAACCGAACACGAAACCACATGAATGACTCTTGAAATCAATCCATCCAACCCAAAGCTCTTCAAGAACACTCCACATCCAACTTCGAACAATCTTGCCTCAAAAATCCTTTGAATCTATCCGAATGACAACTTTCGGTCCATGGAATCCTTTATTGACCATGAAGGAAAGGAACACAATTTTTAAATGACAAGAAACGATTCGTATTGACTCAATAAAAATCAAGAAACGCATTACAGTGGCGGAATGAAACTATGTATGCGTAACACGAAAACGCAATGTGTGATCGATTAAAAAGAAGTCAATCAACGTACCACGTCCAAGTAAATAAGATTCGCTTGTATTTTATTCTAAATTGTGTAGATATAGATTAGTGAAATCAAAGTATTCACGAAAGCTTAACTAAATACATAGGAAATGAGCTAGTTATATAAAAATATTAAACTAGGATACTTCTAGCATTGTTAGCTTTTTTGCTTTTCGTGACAACCTCTAATGCTATGGAGTTTTGATTATCTAACCATCTCAACAAACTCCAAAACCAATCTAATCATAGTTGATTATAATAATCATTGGAATCGCACTACTTAATCAAAAATGGACCATAGAGTCTATTGTTTGAATCAAAACCAAAACCGAACACGAAACCACACGAATGACTCTTGAAATCAATCCATCCACCCAAAGCTCATCAAGAACACTCCACATCCAACTTCGAACAATCTTGCCTCAAAAATCCTTGAATCTATCCAAATGACAATTTCGATCCATGGAATCCTTTATTGACCATGAAGGAAAAAACACAAGTTTTAAATGACAAGAAACGACTCGTATTGACTCAATAAAAATCAAGAAACGCATTACAGTGGCGGAATGAAACTATATCCTTTATTGACCATGAAGGAAAAAACACAAGCTTTAAATGACAAGAAACGACTCGTATTGACTCAATAAAAATTATGAAGCGCATTAAGTGGCGGAATGAAACTATGCATGCGCAACAAGAAAACACAATGTGTGATCGATTAAAAAGAAATCAATCAACGTACCACGTCCAAGTAAATAAGATTCGCTTGTTGTTTATTTTAAATTGTGTAGATATAGATAGGTGAAATCAAAGTATACACGAAAGTTTAACAAAATACATAGGAAATGAGCTAGTTATTCAAAATATAAACTAGAATACTTCTAGCATTGTTAGCTTTTTGCTTTTCGTGACAAACTCTAATGCTATGGAGTTTTGATTATCTACCATCTCAACAAACTCCAAACCAATGTAATCACATTTGATATATAATCATTGGAATCGCACTACTTAATCAAAAATGGACCACAGCGTTTATTGTTTGAATCAAAACCAAAACCGAACACGAAACCACACGAATGACTCTTGAAATCAATCCATCCAACCCAAAGCTCATCAAGAACACTCCACATCCAACTTCGAACAATCTTGCCTCAAAAATCCTTTGAATCTATCCAAATGACAACTTCGGTCCATGGAATCCTTATTTACCATGAAGGAAAGGAACACATTTTTAAATGACAAGAAACGACTCGTATTGACTCAATAAAATCAGAAACGCATTACAGTGGCGGAATGAAACTATGCATGCGTACCACGAAAAACGCAATGTGTGATCGATTAAAAAGAAGTCAATCAACGTACCACGTCCAAGTAAATAAGATTCGCTTGTATTTTATTCTAAATGTGTAGATATAGATTAGTGAAATCAAAGTATTCACGAAAGCTTAACTAATACATAGGAAATGAGCTAGTTATACAAAATATTAAACTAGGATACTTCTAGCATTGTTAGCTTTTTTGCTTTTCGTGACAACCCCAATGCTATGGAGTTTTGATTATCTAACCATCTCAACAACTCCCAAACCATCTAATCATAGTTGATTATAATAATCATTGGAATCGCACTACTTAATCAAAAATGGACCATAGCGTCTATGTTTGAATCAAAACCAAAACCGAACACGAAACCACACGAATGACTCTTGAATCAATCCATCCAACCCAAAGCTCATCAGAACACTCCACATCCAACTGTGAACAATCTTGCCACAAAAATTCATTGAATGTATCCAAATGACAAATTTCGATACATGGAATCCTTTATTGACCATGAAGGAAAGAAACACAAGCTTTAAATGACAAGAAACGACTCGTATTGACTCAATAAAAATCATGAAGCGCATTAAGTGGCGGAATGAAACTATGCATGCGCAACAAGAAAAAACAATGTGTGATCGATTAAAAAGAAGTCAATCAACGTACCACGTCCAAGTAAATAAGATTCGCTTGTAGTTTATTCTAAATTGTGTAGATATAGATAAGTGAAATCAAAGTATACACGAAAGTTTAACTAAATACATAGGAAATGACTAGTTACAAAAATATTAAACTAGAATACTTCTAGCATTGTTAACTTTTTGCTTTTCGTGACAACCTCTAATGCTATGGTGTTTTGATTATCTAACCTTCTCAACAAACTCCAAAACAAATGTAATCACATTTGATTATAATAATCATTGGAATCGCACTACTTAATCAAAAATGGACCATAGCGTCTATTGTTGAATCCAAACCAAACCGAACACGAAACCACACGAAGGACTCTTGAAATCAATCCATCCACCCAAAGCTCATCAAGAACACTCCACATCCAACTTCGAACAATCTTGCCTCAAAAATCCTTTGAATCTATCCAAATGACAACTTTCGATCCATGGAATCCTTTATTGACCATGAAGGAAAGGAACACAATTTTTAAATGACAAGAAACGACTCGTATTGACTCAATAAAAATCAAGAAACGCAATACAGTGGCGGAATGAAACTATGCATGCGTACCACGAAAACGCAATGTGTGATCGATTAAAAAGAAGTTAATCAACGTACCACGTCCAAGTAAATAAGATTCGCTTGTAGTTTATTCTAAATTGTGTAGATATATAGATAAGTGAAATCAAAGTATACAGGAAAGTTTAACTAAATACATAGAAAATGAGGTAGTTATTCAAAAATATTAAACTAGAATACTTCTAGCATTGTTAGCTTTTTGCTTTTCGTGACAACCTCTAATGCTATGGAGTTTTGATTATCTAACCATCTCAACAAACTCCAAAACCAATGTAATCACATTTGATTATAATAATCATTGGAATCGCACTACTTAATCAAAAATGGACCACATCGTTTATTGTTTGAATCAAAACCAAAACCGAACACGAAACCACACGAATGACTCTTGAAATCAATCCATTCAACCCAAAGCTCATCAAGAACACTCCACATCCAACTTTGAACAATCTTGCCTCAAAAATCCTTTAAATCTATCCAAATGACAACTTTCGATCCATGGAATCCTTTATTGACCATGAAGGAAAGAAACACAATTTTTAAATGACAAGAAACGACTCGTATTGACTCAATAAAAACAAGAAACGCAATACAGTGGCGGAATGAAACTATGCATGCGTAACCACGAAAACGCAATGTGTGATCGATTAAAAAGAAGTCAATCAACGTACCACGTCCAAGTAAATAAGATTCGCTTGTATTTTATTCTAAATTGTGTAGATATAGATTAGTGAAATCAAAGTATTCACGAAAGCTTAACTAAATACATAGAAATGAGCTAGTTATACAAAAATATTAAACTAGAATACTTCTAGCATTGTTAGCTTTTTTGCTTTTCGTGACAACCTCTAATGCTATGAAATTGGGTAGATATAGATAAGTGAAATCAAAGTATACACGAAAGTTCAACTAAATACATAGGAAATAAGCTAGTTATACAAAAATATTAAACTAGAATACTTCTAGCATTGTTGTTTTTTGCTTTTCGTGACAACCTCTAATGCTATGGTGTTTTGATTATCTAACCATCTCAACAAACTCCAAAACCAATGTAATCACATTGATTATAATAATCATTGGAATCGCACTACTTAATCAAAAATGGACCATAGCGTATTGTTTGAATCAAACCAGAACCGAACACGAAACCACACGAAGGACTCTTGAAATCAATCCTCCAACCCAAGCCATAAGAACACTCCACATCCAATTTCGAACAATCTTGCCTCAAAAATCCTTTGAATCTATCCAAATGACAACTTTCGATCCATGGAATCCTTTATTGACCATGAAGGAAAGGAACACAATTGTAATAAAAGAAACAAACTCGTATTGACTCAATAAAAATCAAGAAACGCAAAACAGTGGCGGAATGAAACTATGCATGCGCTACACGAAAACGCAATGTGTGATCGATTAAAAGAAGTCAATCAACGTACCACGTCAAAGTAAATAAGATTCGCTTGTATTTTATTCTAAATTGTGTAGATATAGATTAGTGAAATCAAAGTATTCACGAAAGCTTAACTAAAACATACGAAATGAGCTAGTTATACAAAAATATTAAACTAGAATACTTCTAGCATTGTTAGCTTTTGCTTTTCGTGACAACCTCCAATGCTATTGATTTGATTATCTAACCATCTCAACAAACTCCAAAACCAATGTAATCACATTTGATTATAATAATCATTGGAATCGCACTACTTAATCAAAAATGGACCATAGCGTCTATTGTTTGAATCAAACCAAAACCGAACACGAAACCACACGAATGACTCTTGAAATCAATCCATCCAACCCAAAGCTCATCAAGAACACTCCACATCCAACTTCGAACAATCTTGCCTCAAAAATCCTTGAATCTATCCAAATGACAAATTTCGATCCATGGAATCCTTTATTGACCATGAAGGAAAGGAACACAATTTTTAAATGACAAGAAACGACTCGTTGACTCAATAAAAATCAAGAAGCGCATTAAGTGGCGGAATGAAACTATGCATGCGCAACACGAACACAATGTGTGATCGATTAAAAAGAAGTCAATCAACGTACCACGTCCAAGTAATAAGATTCGCTTGTATTTATTCTAAATTGTGTAGATATAGAATAGTGAAATCAAAGTATACACGAAAGTTAACTAAATACATAGGAAATGAGCTAGTTATACAAAAATATTAAACTAGAATACTTCTAGCATTGTTAGCTTTTTGCTTTTCGTGACAACCTCTAATGCTATGAGTTTTGATTATCTAACCATCTCAACAAACTCAAAACAAATGTAATCACATTTGATTATAATAATCATTGGAATCGCACTACTTAATCAAAAATGGACCATAGCGTCTATTGTTTGAATCAAAACCAAAACCGAACACGAAACCACACGAATGACTCTTGAAATCAATCCATCCAACCAAACTCATCAAGAACACTCCACATCCAACTTCGAACAATCTTGCCTCAAAAATCCTTTGAATCTATCCAAATGACAACTTTCGATCCATGGAATCCTTTATTGACCATGAAGGAAAGGAACACAATTTTAAATGACAAGAAACGACTCGTATTGACTCAATAAAATCAAGAAACGCAATACAGTGGCGGAATGAAACTATGCATGCGTAACACGAAAACGCAATGTGTGATCGATAAAAAAGAATCAATCAACGTACCACGTCAAAGTAAATAAGATCCGCTTGTATTTTATTCTAAATTGTGTAGATATAGATTAGTGAAATCAAAGTATTCACGAAAGCTGAACTAAAAACATAGGAAATGAGCTAGTTATACAAAAATATTAAACTAGAATACTTCTAGCATTGTTAGCTTTTGCTTTTCGTGACAACCTCTAATGCTATGGAGTTTTGATTATCTAACCATCTCAACAAACTCCAAAACCAATGTAATCACATTTGATTATAAATAATCATTGGAATCGCACTACTTAATCAAAAATGGACCACAGCGTCTATTGTTTGAAACAAAACCAAAACCGAACACGAAACCACACGAATGACTCTTGAAATCAATCCATCCAACCCAAAGCTCATCAAGAACACTCCACATCCAACTTCGAACAATCTTGCCTCAAAAATCCTTTGAATCTATCCAAATGACAACTTTCGATCCATGGAATCTTTATTTGACCATGAAGGAAAGGAACACAATTTTTAAATGACAAGAAACGACTCGTATTGACTCAATAAAAATCAAGAAACGCATTACAGTGGCGGAATGAAACTATGCATGCGTAAACGAAAACGCAATGTGTGATCGATTAAAAGAAGTCAATCAACGTACCACGTCCAAGTAAATAAGATTCGCTTGTATTTTATTCTAAATTGTGTAGATATAGATTAGTGAAATCAAAGTATTCACGAAAGCTTAACTAAATACATAGGAAATGAGCTAGTTATACAAAATATTAAACTAGAATACTTCTAGCATTGTTAGCTTTTTGCTTTTCGTGACAACCTCCAATGCTATGGAGTTTTGATTATCTAACCATCTCAACAAACTCCAAAACCAATGTAATCACATTGATTATAATAATCATTGAATCGCACTACTTAATCAAAAATGGACCATAGCGTCTATTGTTTGAATCAAAACCAAAACCGAAACACGAAACCACACGAATGACTCTTGAAATCAATCCATCCAACCCAAAGCTCATCAAGAACACTCACATCCAACTTCGAACAATCTTGCCTCAAAAATCCTTTGAATCTATCCAAATGACAAATTTCGATCCATGAATCCTTTATTGACCATGAAGGAAAGGAACACAATTTTTAATGACAAGAAACGACTCGTATTGACTCAATAAAAATCAAGAAACGCATTACAGTGGCGGAATGAAACTATGCATGCGTACCACGAAAAAACGCAATGTGTGATCGATTAAAAAGAAGTCAATCAACGTACCACGTCCAAGTAAATAAGATTCGCTTGTATTTTATTCTAAATTGTGTAGATATAGATTAGTGAAATCAAAGTATTCACGAAAGCTTAACTAAATACATAGGAAATGAGCTAGTTATACAAAAATATTAAACTAGAATACTTCTAGCATTGTAGCTTTTTGCTTTTCGTGACAACCTCCAATGCTATGGAGTTTTGATTATCTAACCATCTCAACAAACTCCAAAACCAATCTAATCACATTTGATTATAATAATCATTGGAATCGCACTACTTAATCAAAAATGGACCATAGCGTATTGTTTGAATCAAAACCAAAACCGAACACGAAACACACGAATGACTCTTGAAATCAATCCATCCAACCCAAAGCTCATCAAGAACACTCCACATCCAACTTCGAACAATCTTGCCTCAAAATCCATTGAATCTATCCAAATGACAAATTTCGATCCATGGAATCCTTTATTGACCATGAAGGAAAGAACACAAGTTTAAATGACAAGAAACGACTCGTATTGACTCAATAAAAATCAAGAAACGCATTACAGTGGCGGAATGAAACTATGCATGCGCAACAAGAAAAACACATGTGTGATCGATTAAAAAGAAGTCAATCAACGTACCACGTCCAAGTAAATAAGATTCGCTTGTAGTTTATTCTAAATTGTGTAGATATAGATAGTGAAATCAAAGTATACACGAAAGCTTAACTAAATACATAGGAAATGAGCTAGTTATACAAAAATATTAAACTAGAATACTTCTAGCATTGTTAGCTTTTTGCTTTTCGTGACAACCTCTAATGCTATGGAGTTTTGATTATCTAACCATCTCAACAAACTCCAAAACCAATGTAATCACATTTGATTATAATAATCATGGAATCGCACTACTTAATCAAAAATGGACCATAGCGTTTATTGTTTGAATCAAAACCAAAACCGAACACGAAACCACACGAATGACTCTTGAAATCAATCCATCCAACCCAAAGCTCATCAAGAACACTCCACATCCAACTTCGAACAATCTTGCCTCAAAAATCCTTTGAATCTATCCAAATGACAACTTTCGATCCATGGAATCCTTTATTGACCATGAAGGAAAAAAACACAATTTTAAATGACAAGAAACGACTCGTATTGACTCAATAAAAATCAAGAAACGCATTACAGTGGCGGAATGAAACTATGCATGCGTACCACGAAAACGCAATGTGTGATCGATTAAAAAGAAGTCAATCAACGTACCACGTCCAAGTAAATAAGATTCGCTTGTAGTTTATTCTAAATTGTGTAGATATAGATAAGTGAAATCAAAGTATACACGAAAGTTTAACTAAATACATAGGAAATGAGCTAGTTATTCAAAAATATTAAACTAGAATACTTCTAGCATTGTTAGCTTTTTGCTTTTCGTGACAACCTCTAATGCTATGGAGTTTTGATTATCTAACCATCTCAACAAACTCCAAAACCAATGTAATCACATTTGATTATAATAATCATTGGAATCGCACTACTTAATCAAAAATGGACCACAGCGTTTATTGTTTGAATCAAAACCAAAACCGAACACGAAACCACACGAATGACTCTTGAAATCAATCCATCCAACCCAAAGCTCATCAAGAACACTCCACATCCAACTTCGAACAATCTTGCCTCAAAAATGCTTTGAATCTATCCAAATGACAAATTTCGATCCATGGAATCCTTCATTGACCATGAAGGAAAGGAACACAATTTTTAAATGCCAAGAAACGACTCGTATTGACTCAATAAAAATCAAGAAACGCATTACAGTGGCGGAATGAAACTATGCATGCGTAACACGAAAACGCAATGTGTGATCGATTAAAAAGAAGTCAATCAACGTACCACGTCCAAGTAAATAAGATTCGCTTGTAGTTATTTAAATTGTGTAGATATAGATAAGTGAAATCAAAGTATACACGAAAGCTTAACTAAATACATAGGAAATGAGCTAGTTATTCAAAAATATTAAACTAGAATACTTCTAGCATTGTTAGTTTTGCTTTTCGTGACAACCTCTAATGCTATGGAGTTTTGATTATCTAACCATCTCAACAAACTCCAAAACCAATGTAATCACATTTGATTATATAATAATCATTGGAATCGCACTACTTAATCAAAAATGGACCATAGCGTTTATTGTTTGAATCAAAACCAAAACCGAACACGAAACCACACGAATGACTCTTGAAATCAATCCATCCAACCCAAAGCTCATCAAGAACACTCCACATCCAACTTCGAACAATCTTGCCTCAAAAATCCTTGAATCTATCCAAATGACAAATTTCGATCCATGGAATCCTTTATTGACCATGAAGGAAAGGAACACAATTTTTAAATGACAAGAAACGACTCGTATTGACTCAATAAAATCAAGAAACGCATTACAGTGGCGGAATGAAACTATGCATGCGTACACGAAAACGCAATGTGTGATCGATTAAAAAGAAGTCAATCAACGTACCACGTCCAAGTAAATAAGATTCGCTTGTATTTTATTCTAAATTGTGTAGATATAGATTAGTGAAATCAAAGTATTCACGAAAGCTTAACTAAATACATAGGAAATGAGCTAGTTACAAAAATATTAAACTAGAATACTTCTAGCATTGTTAGCTTTTTGCTTTTCGTGACAACCTCCAATGCTATGGAGTTTTGATTATCTAACCATCTCAACAAACTCAAAAACCAATCTAATCACATTTGATTATAATAATCATTGGAATCGCACTACTTAATCAAAAATGGACCATAGTCTATTGTTTGAATCAAAAACAAAACCGAACACGAAACCACACGAATGACTCTTGAAATCAATCCATCCAACCCAAAGCTCATCAAGAACACTCCAAGTAAATAAGATTCGCTTGTAGTTTATTCTAAATTGTGTAGATATAGATAAGTGAAATCAAAGTATACACGAAAGTTTAACTAAATACATAGAAAATGAGCTAGTTATTCAAAAATATTAAACTAGAATACTTCTAGCATTGTTAGCTTTTTGCTTTTCATGACAACCTCTAATGCTATGGAGTTTTGATTATCTAACCATCTCAACAAACTCAAAACCAATGTAATCACATTTGATTATAATAATCATTGTAATCGCACTACTTAATCAAAAATGGACCACAGCGTTTATTGTTTGAATCAAAACTAAAACCGAACACAAAACCACACGAATGACTCTTGAAATCAATCCATTCAACCCAAAGCTCATCAAGAACACTCCACATCCAACTTCGAACAATCTTGCCTCAAAAATCCTTTGAATCTATCCAAATGACAACTTTCGATCCATGGAATCCTTTATTGACCATGAAGGAAAGGAACACAATTTTAAAATGACAAGAAACGACTCGTATTGACTCAATAAAAATCAAGAAACGCAATACAGTGGCAGAATGAAACTATGCATGCGTACCACGAAAACGCAATGTGTGATCGATTAAAAAGAAGTCAATCAACGCACCACGTCCAAGTAAATAAGATTCGCTTGTAGTTTATTCTAAATTGTGTAGATATAGATAAGTGAAATCAAAGTATACACGAAAGTTTAACTAAATACATAGAAAATGAGCTAGTTATTCAAAAATATTAAACTAGAATACTTCTAGCATTGTTAGCTTTTTGCTTTTCATGACAACCTCTAATGCTATGGAGTTTTGATTATCTAACCATCTCAACAAACTCAAAACCAATGTAATCACATTTGATTATAATAATCATTGTAATCGCACTACATAATCAAAAATGGACCACAGCGTTTATTGTTTGAATCAAAACCAAAACCGAACACACACGAATGACTCTTGAAATCAATCCATTCAACCCAAAGCTCATCAAGAACACTCCACATCCAACTTCGAACAATCTTGCCTCAAAAATCCTTTGAATCTATCCAAATGACAACTTTCGATCCATGGAATCCTTTATTGACCATGAAGGAAAGGAACACAATTTTTAAATGACAAGAAACGACTCGTATTGACTCAATAAAAAACAAGAAATGCAATACAGTGGCGGAATGAAACTATGCATGCGTACCACGAAAACGCACTGTGTGATCGATTAAAAAGAAGTCAATCAACGTACCACGTCCAAGTAAATAAGATTCGCTTGTATTTTATTCTAAATTGTGTAGATATAGATTAGTGAAATCAAAGTATTCACGAAAGCTTAACTAAATACATAGGAAATGAGCTAGTTATATAAAAATATTAAACTAGGATACTTCTAGCATTGTTAGCTTTTTTGCTTTTCGTGACAACCTCCAATGTTATGGAGTTTTGATTATCTAACCATCTTAACAAACTCCAAAACCAATCTAATCACAGTTGATTATAATAATCATTGGAATCGCACTACTTAATCAAAAATGGACCATAGCGTCTATTGTTTGAATCAAAACCAAAACCGAACACGAAACCACACGAATGACTCTTGAAATCAATCCATCCAACCCAAAGCTCATCAAGAACACTCCACATCAAACTATGAACAATCTTGCCACAAAAATTCATTGAATCTATCCAAATGACAAATTTCGATACATGGAATCCTTTATTGACCAAGAAGGTAAGAAACACAAGCTTTAAATGACAAGAAACGACTCGTATTGACTCCATAAAAATCATAAAGCGCATTAAGTGGCGAAATGAAACTATGCATGCGCAACAAGAAAAAACACAATGTATGATCGATTAAAAAGAAGTCAATCAACGTTCCACGTTCAAGTAAATAAGATTCGCTTGTAGTTTATTCTAAATTGTGTAGATATAGATAAGTGAAATCAATATATACACGAAAGTTTAACTAAATACATAGGAAATAAGCTAGTTATACAAAAATATTAAACTAGAATACTTCTAGCATTGTTAACTTTTTGCTTTTCGTGACAACCTCTAATGCTATGGTGTTTTGATTATCTAACCATCTCAACAAACTCCAAAACAAATGTAATCACATTTGATTATAATAATCATTGGAATCACACTACTTAATCAAAAATGGACCATAGCGTCTATTGTTTGAATCCAAACCAGAACCAAACACGAAACCACACGAAGGACTCTTGAAATCAATACATCCAACCCAAAGCTCATCAAGAACACTCCACATCCAACTTCGAACAATCTTGCCTCAAAAATCCTTTGAATCTATCCAAATGACAACTTTCGATCCATGGAATCCTTTATTGACCATGAAGGAAAGGAACACAATTTTTAAATGACAAGAAACGACTCGTATTGACTCAATAAAAATCAAGAAACGCAATACAGTGGCGGAATGAAACTATGCATGCGTACCACGAAAACGCAATGTGTGATCCATTAAAAAGAAGTCAATCAACGCACCACGTCCAAGTAAATAAGATTCACTTGTAGTTTATTCTAAATTGTGTTGATATAGATAAGTGAAATCAAAGTATACACGAAAGTTTAACTAAATACATAGAAAATGAGCTAGTTATTCAAAAATATTAAACTAGAATACTTCTAGCATTGTTAGCTATTTGCTTTTCATGACAACCTCTAATGCTATGAAGTTTTGATTATCTAACCATCTCAACAAACTCCAAAACCAATGTAATCACATTTGATTATAATAATCATTGTAATCGCACTACTTAATCAAAAATGGACCACAGCGTTTATTGTTTGAATCAAAACCAAAACCGAACACGAAACCACACGAATGACTCTTGAAATCAATCCATTCAACCCAAAGCTCATCAAGAACACTCCACATCCAACTTCGAACAATCTTGCCTCAAAAATCCTTTGAATCTATCCAAATGACAACTTTCGATCCATGGAATCCTTTATTGACCATGAAGGAAAGGAAACACAATTTTAAATGACAAGAAACGACTCGTATTGACTCATAAGAAACAAGAAACGCAATACAGTGGCGGAATGAAACTATGCATGCGTACCACGAAAACGCAATGTGTGATCGATTAAAAAGAAGTCAATCAACGTACCACGTCCAAGTAAATAAGATTCGCTTGCATTTTATTCTAAATTGTGTAGATATAGATTAGTGAAATCAAAGTATTCACGAAAGCTTAACTAAATACATAGAAAATGAGCTAGTTATATAAAAATATTAAACTACGATACTTCTAGCATTGTTAGCTTTTTTGCTTTTCGTGACAACCTCCAATGTTATGGAGTTTTGATTATCTAACCATCTCAATAAACTCCAAAACCAATCTAATCACAGTTGATTATAATAATCATTGGAATCGCACTACTTAATCAAAAATGGACCATAGCGTCTATTGTTTGAATCCAAACCAGAACCGAACACGAAACCACACGAAGGACTCTTGAAATCAATCCATCCAACCCAAAGCTCATCAAGAACACTCCACATCCAACTTCGAACAATCTTGCCTCAAAAATCCTTTGAATCTATCCAAATGACAACTTTCGATCCATGGAATCCTTTATTGACCATGAAGGAAAGGAACACAATTTTTAAATGACAAGAAACGACTCGTATTGACTCAATAAAAATCAAGAAACGCATACAGTGGCGGAATGAAATATGCATGCGTACCACGAAAACGCAATGTGTGATCGATTAAAAGAAGTCAATCAACGTACCACGTCCAAGTAAATAAGATTCGCTTGTATTTTATTCTAAATTGTGTAGATATAGATTAGTGAAATCAAAGTATTCACGAAAGCTTAACAAATACATAGGAAATGAGCTAGTTATACAAAAAATTAAACTAGAATACTTCTAGCATTGTTAGCTTTTTGCTTTTCGTGACAACCTCAATGCTATGGAGTTTTGATTATCTAACCATCTCAACAAACTCCAAAACCAATGTAATCACATTGATTATAATAATCATTGGAATCGCACTACTTAATCAAAAATGGACCATAGCGTCTATTGTTTGAATCAAACCAAAACCGAACACGAAACCACACGAATGACTCTTGAAATCAATCCATCAACCCAAAGCTCATCAAGAACACTCCACATCCAACTTCGAACAATCTTGCCAAAAATCCATTGAATCTATCCAAATGACAAATTTCGATCCATGGAATCCTTTATTGACCATGAAGGAAAGAAACACAGCTTTTAAATGACAAGAAACGACTCGTATTGACTCAATAAAAATCAAGAAGCGCAAAAGTGGCGGAATGAAACTATGCATGCGCAACAACAAAACACAATGTGTGATCGATTAAAAAGAAGTCAATCAACGTACCACGTCCAAGTAAATAAGATTCGCTTGTAGTTTATTTTAAATTGTGTAGATATAGATAAGTGAAATCAAAGTATACACGAAAGTTTAACTAAATACATAGGAAATGAGCTAGTTATTCAAAAATATTAAACTAGAATACTTCTAGCATTGTTAGCTTTTGCTTTTCGTGACAACCTCTAATGCTATGGTGTTTTGATTATCTAACTATCTCAACAAACTCCAAAACAAATGTAATCACATTTGATTATAATAATCATTGGAATCGCACTACTTAATCAAAAATGGACCACAGCGTTTATTGTTTGAATCAAAACCAAAACCGAACACGAAACCACACGAATGACTCTTGAAATCAATCCATTCAACCCAAAGCTCATCAAGAACACTCCACATCCAACTTCGAACAATCTTGCCTCAAAAATCCTTTGAATCTATCCAAATGACAACTTTCGATCCATGGAATCCTTTATTGACCATGAAGGAAAGGAACACAATTTTTAAATGACAAGAAACGACTCGTATTGACTCAATAAAAATCAAGAAACGCAATACAGTGGCGGAATGAAACTATGCATGCGTACCACGAAAACGCAATGTGTGATCGATTAAAAAGAAGTTAATCAACGTACCATGTCCAAGTAAATAAGATTCGCTTGTAGTTTATTCTAAATTGTGTAGATATAGATTAGTGAAATCAAAGTATACACGAAAGCTTAACTAAATACATAGGAAATGAGCTAGTTATACAAAAATATTAAACTAGAATACTTCTAGCATTGTTAGCTTTTGCTTTTCGTGACAACCTCTAATGCTATGGAGTTTTGATTATCTAACCATCTCAACAAACTCCAAAACCAATGTAATCACATTTGATTATAATAATCATTGGAATCGCACTACTTAATCAAAAATGGACCATAGCGTCTATTGTTTGAATCAAAACCAAAACCGAACACGAAACCACACGAATGACTCTTGAAATCAATCCATCCAACCCAAAGCTCATCAAGAACACTCCACATCCAACTTCGAACAATCTTGCCTCAAAAATCCTT
This sequence comes from Flaveria robusta, assembly GCA_025506415.1. Lineage (NCBI taxonomy): Eukaryota > Viridiplantae > Streptophyta > Magnoliopsida > Asterales > Asteraceae > Flaveria > Flaveria robusta. The sequence goes on along the minus strand of CM046464.1, from coordinate 12,174,302 downwards.
TGAATCTATCCAAATGACAACTTTCGATCCATGGAATCCTTTATTGACCATGAAGGAAAGGAACACAATTTTTAAATGACAAGAAACGACTCGTATTGACTCAATAAAAATCAAGAAACGCAATACAGTGGCGGAATGAAACTATGCATGCGTAATACATAGGAAATGAGCTAGTTATTCAAAAATATTAAACTAGAATACTTCTAGCATTGTAGCTTTTTGCTTTTCGTGACAACCTCTAATGCTATGGAGTTTTGATTATCTAACCATCTCAACAAACTCCAAAACAAATGTATCACATTTGATTATAATAATCATTGGAATCGCACTACTTAATCAAAAATGGACCATAGCGTTTATTGTTTGAATCAAAACCAAAACCGAACACGAAACCACACGAATGACTCTTGAAATCAATCCATTCAACCCAAAGCTCATCAAGAACACTCCACATCCAACTTCGAACATTCTTGCCTCAAAAATCCTTTGAATCTATCCAAATGACAACTTTCGATCCATGGAATCCTTTATTGACCATGAAGGAGAGGAACACAATTTTTAAATGACAAGAAACGACTCGTATTGACTCAATAAAAAACAAGAAACGCAATACAGTGGCGGAATGAAACTATGCATGCGTACCACGAAAACGCAATGTGTGATCGATTAAAAAGAAGTCAATCAACGTACCACGTCCAAGTAAATAAGATTCGCTTGTATTTATTCTAAATTGTGTAGATATAGATAAGTGAAATCAAAGTATACAGAAAGCTTAACTAAATACATAGAAAATGAGCTAGTTATTCAAAAATATTAAACTAGAATACTTCTAGCATTGTTAGCTTTTTGCTTTTCGTGACAACCTCTAATGCTATGGAGTTTTGATTATCTAACCATCTCAACAAACTCCAAAACCAATGTAATCACATTTGATTATAATAATCATTGAATCGCACTACTTAATCAAAAATGGACCATAGCGTCTATTGTTTGAATCAAAACCAAAACCGAACACGAAACCACACGAATGACTCTTGAAATCAATCCATCCAACCCAAAGCTCATCAAGAACACTCCACATCCAACTTCGAACAATCTTGCCTCAAAAATCCTTTGAATCTATCCAAATGACAACTTTCGATCCATGGAATCCTTTATTGACCATGAAGGAAAGGAACACAATTTTTAAATGACAAGAAACGACTCGTATTGACTCAATAAAAAACAAGAAACGCAATACAGTGGCGGAATGAAACTATGCATGCGTACCACGAAAACGCAATGTGTGATCGATTAAAAAGAAGTCAATCAACGTACCACGTCCAAGTAAATAAGATTCGCTTGTATTTTATTCTAAATTGTGTAGATATAGATTAGTGAAATCAAAGTATTCACGAAAGCTTTATTGACCATGAAGGAAAGAAACACAAGCTTTAAATGACAAGAAACGACTCGTATTGACTCAAAAAATTATGAAGCGCATAAGTGGCGGAATGAAACTATGCATGCGCAACAACAAAACACAATTGGTGATCGATTAAAAAGAAATCAATCAACGTACCACGTCCAAGTAAATAAGATTCGCTTGTAGTTTATTTTAAATTGTGTAGATATAGATAAGTGAAATCAAAGTATACACGAAAGTTTAACTAAATACATAGGAAATGAGCTAGTTATTCAAAAATATTAAACTAGAATACTTCTAGCATTGTTAACTTTTTGCTTTTCATGACAACCTCTAATGCTATGGTGTTTTGATTATCTAACTATCTCAACAAACTCCAAAACAAAGGTAATCACATTTGATTATAATAATCATTGGAATCGCACTACTTAATCAAAAATGGACCACAGCGTTATTTTGTGAATCAAAACCAAAACCGAACACGAAACCACACGAATGACTCTTGAAATCAATCCATTCAACCCAAAGCTCATCAAGAACACTCCACATCCAACTTCGAACAATCTTGCCTCAAAAATCCTTTGAATCTATCCAAATGACAACTTTCGATCCATGGAATCCTTTATTGACCATGAAGGAAAGGAACACAATTTTTAAATGACAAGAAACGACTCGTATTGACTCAATAAAAATCAAGAAACGCAATACAGTGGCGGAATGAAACTATGCATGCGTACCACGAAAACGCAATGTGTGATCGATTAAAAAGAAGTTAATCAACGTACCATGTCCAAGTAAATAAGATTCGCTTGTAGTTTATTCTAAATTGTGTAGACATAAATAAGTGAAATCAAAGTATACAGGAAGTTTAACTAAATACATAGAAAATGAGCTAGTTATTCAAAAATATTAAACTAGAATACTTCTAACATTGTTAGCTTTTTGCTTTTCATGACAACCTCTAATGCTATAGAGTTTTGATTATCTAACCATCTCAACAAACTCCAAAACCAATGTAATCACATTTGATTATAATAATCATTGTAATCGCACTACTTAATCAAAAATGGACCACAGCGTTTATTGTTTGAATCAAAACCAAAACCGAACACGAAACCACACGAATGACTCTTGAAATCAATCCATTCAACCCAAAGCTCATCAAGAACACTCCACATCCAACTTCGAACAATCTTGCCTCAAAAATCCTTTGAATCTATCCAAATGACAACTTTCGATCCATGGAATCCTTTATTGACCATGAAGGAAAGGAACACAATTTTTAAATGACAAGAAACGACTCGTATTGACTCAATAAAAAACAAGAAACGCAATACAGTGGCGGAATGAAACTATGCATGCGTACCACGAAAACGCAATGTGTGATCGATTAAAAAGAAGTCAATCAACGTACCACGTCCAAGTAAATAAGATTCGCTTGCATTTTATTCTAAATTGTGTAGACATAGATTAGTGAAATCAAAGTATTCACGAAAGCTTAACTAAATACATAGAAAATGAGCTAGTTATATAAAAATATTAAAATAGGATACTTCTAGCATTGTTAGCATTTTTGCTTTACATGACAACCTCCAATGTTATGGAGTTTTGATTATCTAACCATCTCAATAAACTCCAAAACCAATCTAATCACAGTTGATTATAATAATCATTGGAATCGCACTACTTAATCAAAAATGGACCATAGCGTCTATTGTTTGAATCCAAACCAGAACCGAACACGAAACCACACGAAGGACTCTTGAAATCAATCCATCCAACCCAAAGCTCATCAAGAACACTCCACATCCATCTTCGAACAATCTTGCCTCAAAAATCCTTTGAATCTATTCAAATGACAACTTTCGATCCATGGAATCCTTTATTGACCATGAAGGAAAGGAACACAATTTTTAAATGACAAGAAACGACTCGTATTGACTCAATAAAAATCAAGAAACGCAATACAGTGGCGGAATGAAATTATGCATGCGTACCACGAAAACGCAATGTGTGATCGATTAAAAAGAAGTTAATCAACGTACCCCGTCCAAGTAAATAAGATTCGCTTGTAGTTTATTCTAAATTGTGTAGATATATAGATAAGTGAAATCAAAGTATACAGGAAAGTTTAACTAAATACATAGAATAAGAGGTAGTTATCAAAAATATTAAACTAGAATACTTCTAGCATTGTTAGCTTTTTGCTTTTCGTGACAACCTCTAATGCTATGGAGTTTTGATTATCTAACCATCTCAACAAACTCCAAAACCAACGTAATCACATTTGATTATAATAATCATTGGAATCGTACTACTTAATCAAAAATGGACCACAGCGTTTATTGTTTGAATCAAAACCAAAACCGAACACGAAACCACACGAATGACTCTTGAAATCAATCCATTCAACCCAAAGCTCATCAAGAACACTCCACATCCAACTGTGAACAATCTTGCCACAAAAATCCATTGAATCTATCCAAATGACAAATTTCAATCCATGGAATCCATTATTGACCATGAAGGAAAGAAACACAAGCTTTAAATGACAAGAAACGACTCGTATTGACTCAATAAAAATTATGAAGCGCAATAAGTGGCGGAATGAAACTATGAATGCGCAACAACAAAACACAATTGGTGATCGATTAAAAAGAAATCAATCAACGTACCACGTCCAAGTAAATAAGATTCGCTTGTAGTTTATTTTAAATTGTGTAGATATAGATAAGTGAAATCAAAGTATACACGAAAGTTTAACTAAATACATAGGAAATGAGCTAGTTATTCAAAAATATTAAACTAGAATACTTCTAGCATTGTTAACTTTTTGCTTTTCGTGACAACCTCTAATGCTATGGTGTTTTGATTATCTAACTATCTCAACGAACTCCAAAACAAATGTAATCACATTTGATTATAATAATCATTGCAATCGCACTACTTAATCAAAAATGGACCATAGCGTCTGTTGTTTGAATCCAAACCAGAACCGAACACGAAACCACACGAATGACTCTTGAAATCAATCCATCCAACCCAAAGCTCATCAAGAACACTCCACATCCAACTTCGAACAATCTTGCCTCAAAAATCCTTTGAATCTATCCAAATGACAACTTTCGATCCATGGAATCCTTTATTGACCATGAAGGAAAGGAACACAATTTTTAAATGACAAGAAACGACTCGTATTGACTCAATAAAAATCAAGAAACAATACAAGGGCGGAATTAAACTATGCATGCGTACCACGAAAACGCAATGTGTGATCGATTAAAAAGAAGTCACAAAAATATTAAACTAGAATACTTCTAGCATTGTTAGCTTTTGCTTTTCGTGACAACCTCTAATGCTATGGAGTTTTGATTATAACCATCTCAACAAACTCCAAAACCAATGTAATCACATTTGATTATAATAATCATTGGAATCGCACTACTTAATCAAAAATGGACCATAGCATTATTGTTTGAATCAAAACCAAAACGAACACGAAACCACACGAATGACTCTTGAAATCAATCCATCCAACCCAAACTCATCAAGAACACTCCACATCCAACTTCGAACAATCTTGCCTCAAAAATCCTTTGAATCTATCCAAATGACAACTTTCGATCCATGGAATCCTTTATTGACCATGAAGGAAAGGAACACAATTTTAAATGACAAGAAACGACTCGTATTGACTCAATAAAAACAAGAAACGCATTACAGTGGCGGAATGAAACTATGCATGCGTACCACGAAAACGCAATGTGTGATCGATTAAAAAGAAGTCAATCAACGTACCACGTCCAAGTAAATAAGATTCGCTTGTAGTTTATTCTAAATTGTGTAGAATAGATTAGTGAAATCAAAGTATACACGAAAGCTTAACTAAATACATAGGAAATGAGCTAGTTATACAAAAATATTAAACTAGAATACTTCTAGCATTTTAGCTTTTTGCTTTTCGTGACAACCTCCAATGCTATGGAGTTTTGATTATCTAACCATCTCAACAAACTCCAAAACCAATCTAATCACATTGATTATAATAATCATTGGAATCGCACTACTTAATCAAAATGGACCATAGCAATTATTGTTTGAATCAAACCAAAACCGAACACGAAACCACACGAATGACTTTGAAATCAATCCATCCTACCCAAAGCTCATCAAGAACACTCCACATCCAACTTCGAACAATCTTGCTCAAAAATCCATTGAATCTATCAAATGACAAATTTCGATCCATGGAATCCTTTATTGACCATGAAGGAAAGGAACACAAGTTTTAAATGACAAGAAACGACTCGTATTGACTCAATGAAAATCAAGAAGCGCATTACAGTGGCGGAATGAAACTATGCATGCGCAACACGAAAACGCAATGTGTGATCGATTAAAAAGAAGTCAATCAACGTACCACGTCCAAGTAAATAAGATTCGCTTGTAGTTTATTCTAAATTGTGTAGATATAGATTAGTGAAATCAAAGTATACACGAAAGCTTAACTAAATACATAGGAAATGAGCTAGTTATACAAAATATTAAACTAGATACTTCTCCATGTTAGCTTTTTGCTTTCGTGACAACCTCCAATGCTATGAGTTTTGATTATCTAACCATCTCAACAAACTCCAAAACCAATCTAATCACATTTGATTATAATAATCATTGGAATCGCACTACTTAATCACAAATGGACCATAGCGTTATTGTTTGAATCAAAACCAAAACCGAAAACGAAACCACACGAATGACTCTTGAAATCAATCATCCTACCCAAAACTCATCAAGAACACTCCACATCCACTTCGAACAATCTTGCTCAAAAATCCTTTGAATCTATCCAAATGACAACTTTCGATCCTGGAATCCTTTATTGACCATGAAGGAAAGAAACACAAGTTTAAATGACAAGAACGACTCGTATTGACTCAATAAAAATCAAGAAGCGCATTACAGTGGCGGAATGAAACTATGCATGCGTACCAAGAAAAACACAATGTGTGATCGATTAAAAAGAAGTCAATCAACGTACCACGTCCAAGTAAATAAGATTCGCTTGTAGTTTATTCTAAATTGTGTAGATATAGATAAGTAATCAAAGTATACACGAAAGTTTAATAAATACATAGGAAATGAGCTAGTTATACAAAATATTAAACTAGAATACTTCTAGCATTGTTAGCTTTTGCTTTTCGTGACAACCTCTAATGCTATGGAGTTTTGATTATCTAACCATCTCAACAAACTCCAAAACCAATGTAATCACATTTGATTATAATAATCATTGGAATCGCACTACTTATTCAAAAATGGACCACAGCGTCTATTGTTTGAATCAAAACCAAAACCGAACACGAAACCACACGAATGACTCTTGAAATCAATCCATCCAACCCAAAGCTCATCAAGAAAACTCCACATCCACTTCGAACAATCTTGCCTCAAAAATCTTTGAATCTATCCAAATGACAACTTTCGATCCATGGAATCCTTTATTGACCATGAAGGAAAGAACACAATTTTTAAATGACAAGAAACGACTCGTATTGACTCAATACAAAACAAGAAACGCATATACAGTGGCGGAATGAAACTATGCATGCGTACCACGAAAACGCAATGTGTGATCGATTAAAAAGAAGTCAATCAACGTACCACGTCCAAGTAAATAAGATTCGCTTGTAGTTTATTCTAAATTGTGTAGATATAGATTAGTGAAATCAAAGTATACACGAAAGCTTAACTAAATACATAGGAAATGAGCTAGTTATACAAAAATATTAAACTAGAATACTTCTCGCATTTTTAGCTTTTTGCTTTTCGTGACAACCTCCAATGCTACGGAGTTTTGATTATCTAACCATCTCAACACACTCTAAAACCAATCTAATAACATTTGATTATAATAATCATTGAATCGCACTACTTAATCAAAAATGGACATAGCATTATTGTTTGAATCAAACCAAAACCGAACACGAAACCACACGAATGACTCTTGAAATCAATCATCCAACCCAAAAGCTCATCAAGAACACTCCACATCCAACTTCGAACAATCTTGCTCAAAAATCCCTTGAATCTATCCAAATGACAAATTTCGATCCATGGAATCCTTATTGACCATGAAGGAAAGAAAACACAATTTTAAATGACAAGAAACGACTCGTATTGACTCAATAAAAACATGAAACGCATTACAGTGCGGAATGAAACTATGCATGCGCAACAACGAAAACAATGTGTGATCGATTAAAAAGAAGTCAATCAAGTACCACGTCCAAGTAAATAAGATTCGCTTGTAGTTTATTCTAAATTGTGTAGATATAGATAAGTTAATCAAAGTATACACGAAAGTTTAACTAAATACATAGGAAATGACCTAGTTATACAAAAATATTAAACTAGAATACTTCTAGCATTGTTAGCTTTTTGCTTTTCGTGACAACCTCTAATGCTATGGAGTTTTGATTATCTAACCATCTCAACAAACTCCAAAACCAATGTAATCACATTTGATTATAATAATCATTGGAATCGCACTACTTAATCAAAATGGACCATAGCGTTATTGTTTGAATCAAACCCAAACCGAACACGAAACCACACGAATGACTCTTGAAATCAATCCATCCAACCCAAAGCTCATCAAGAACACTCCACATCCAACTTCGAACAATCTTGCCTCAAAAATCCTTTGAATCTATCCAATGACAACTTTCGATCCATGAATCCTTTATTGACCATGAAGGAAAGGAACACAATTTTTAAATGACAAGAAACGACTCGTATTGACTCAATAAAAATCAAGAAACGCAATACAGTGGCGGAATGAAACTATGCATGCGTACCACGAAAACGCAATGTGTGATCGATTAAAAAGAAGTCAATCAACGTACCACGTCCAAGTAAATAAGATTCGCTTGTAGTATTCTAAATTGTGTAGATATAGATTAGTGAAATCAAAGTATACACGAAAGCTTAACTAAATACATAGGAAATGAGCTAGTTATACAAAATATTAAACTAGAATACTTCTAGCATTGTTAGCTTTTTGCTTTTCGTGACAACCTCTAATGCTATGGAGTTTTGATTATCTAACCATCTCAACACACTCCAAAACCAATCTAATCACATTTGATAATAATAAATTGGAATCATACTACTTAATCAAAAATGGACCATAGCGTCTATGTTTGAATCAAAACCAAAACCGAACACGAAACCACACGAATGACTTTGAAATCAATCATCCAACCCAAACTCATCAAGAACACTCCACATCCAACTTTGAACAATCTTGCCACAAAAATCCATTGAATCTATCCAAATGACAAATTTCGATCCATGGAATCCTTTATTGACCATGAAGGAAAGAAACACAAGCTTTAAATGACAAGAAACGACTCGTATTGACTCAATAAAAATCATGAAGCGCATTAAGTGGCGGAATGAAACTATGCATGGGAACAAGAAAACACAATGTGTGATCGATTAAAAAGAAGTCAATCAACGTACCACGTCCAAGTAAATAAGATTCGCATGTAGTTTATTCTAAATTGTGTAGATATAGATAAGTGAAATCAAAGTATACACGAAAGTTTAACTAAATACATAGGAAATGAGCTAGTTATACAAAAATATTAAACTAGAATACTTCTAGCATTGTTAGCTTTTTGCTTTTCGTGACAACCTCTAATGCTATGGAGTTTTGATTATCTAACCATCTCAACAAACTCCAAAACCAATGTAATCACATTTGATTATAATAATCATTGGAATCGCACTACTTATTCAAAAATGGACCACAGCGTCTATTGTTTGAATCAAAACCAAAACCGAACACGAAACCACACGAATGACTCTTGAAATCAATCCATCCAACCCAAAGCTCATCAAGAACACTCCACATCCAACTTCGAACAATCTTGCCTCAAAAATCCTTTGAATCTATCCAAATGACAACTTTCGATCCATGGAATCCTTTATTGACCATGAAGGAAAGAAACACAATTTTTAAATGACAAGAAACGACTCGTATTGACTCAATAAAAATCAAGAAACGCAATACAGTGGCGGAATGAAACTATGCATGCGTACCACGAAAACGCAATGTGTGATCGATTAAAAAGAAGTCAATCAACGTACCACGTCCAAGTAAATAAGATTCGCTTGTAGTTTATTCTAAATTGTGTAGATATAGATTAGTGAAATCAAAGTATACACGAAAGCTTAACTAAATACATAGAAATGAGCTAGTTATACAAAAATATTAAACTAGAATACTTCTAGCATTGTTAGCTTTTTGCTTTTCGTGACAACCTCTAATGTGCTATGGAGTTTTGATTATCTAACCATCTCAACAAACTCCAAAACCAAGTAATCACATTTGATTATAATAATCATTGGAATCGCACTACTTAATCAAAAATGGACCATAGCGTCTATTGTTTGAATCAAAACCAAAACCGAACACGAAACCACACGAATGACTCTTGAAATCAATCCATCCAACCCAAAGCTCATCAAGAACACTCCACATCCAACTTCGAACAATCTTGCCTCAAAAATCCTTGAATCTATCCAAATGACAAATTTCGATCCATGGAATCCTTTATTGACCATGAAGGAAAGGAACACATTTTTAAATGACAAGAAACGACTCGTATTGACTCAATAAAAATCAAGAAACGCATTACAGTGGCGGAATGAAACTATGCATGCGTAACACGAAAAGCAATGTGTGATCGATTAAAAAGAAGTCAATCAACGTACCACGTCAAAGTAAATAAGCCGCTAGTTTATTTGTATTCTAATTGTGTGGATATAGATTGTGAAATCAAAGTATTCACGAAAGCTTAACTAAATACATAGGAAATGAGCTAGTTATACAAAAATATTAAACTAGAATACTTCTAGCATTGTTAGCTTTTTGCTTTTCGTGACAACCTCTAATGCTATGGAGTTTTGATTATCTAACCATCTCAAAAAACTCCAAAACCAATGTAATCACATTTGATTATAATAATCATTGGAATCGCACTACTTAATCAGAAATGGACCATAGCGTCTATTGTTTGAATCAAAACCAAAACCGAACACGAAACCACACGAATGACTCTTGAAATCAATCCATCCAACCCAAAGCTCATCAAGAACACTCCACATCCAACTTCGAACAATCTTGCCTCAAAAATCCTTTGAATCTATCCAAATGACAACTTTCGATCCATGGAATCCTTTATTGACCATGAAGGAAAGAAACACAATTTTTAAATGACAAGAAACGACTCGTATTGACTCAATAAAAAACAAGAAACGCATATACAGTGGCGGAATGAAACTATGCATGCGTACCACGAAAACGCAATGTGTGATCGATTAAAAAGAAGTCAATCAACGTACCACGTCCAAGTAAATAAGATTCGCTTGTAGTTTATTCTAAATTGTGTAGATATAGATTAGTGAAATCAAAGTATACACGAAAGCTTAACTAAATACATAGGAAATGAGCTAGTTATACAAAAATATTAAACTAGAATACTTCTCGCATTTTTAGCTTTTTGCTTTTCGTGACAACCTCCAATGCTACGGAGTTTTGATTATCTAACCATCTCAACACACTCTAAAACCAATCTAATAACATTTGATTATAATAATCATTGGAATCATACTAGTTAATCACAAATGGACCATAGCAATTATTGTTTGAATCAAAACCAAAACCGAACGCGAAACCATACGAATGACTTTTGAAATCAGTCAATCCTACCCAAAACTCTTCAAGAACACTCCACATCCAACTTTGAACAATCTTGCTACAAAAATCCCTTGAATCTATCAAAATGACAAATTTCGATCCGTGGAATCCTTTATTGACCATGAAGGAAAGAAACACAAGCTTTAAATGACAAGAAACGACTCGTATTGACTCAATAAAAATCATGAAGCGCATTAAGTGGCGGAATGAAACTATGCATGGGCAACAAGAAAACACAATGTGTGATCGATTAAAAAGAAGTCAATCAACGTACCACGTCCAAGTAAATAAGATTCGCTTGTAGTTTATTCTAAATTGTGTAGATATAGATAAGTTAATCAAAGTATACACGAAAGTTTAACTAAATACATAGGAAATGAGCTAGTTATACAAAAATATTAAACTAGAATACTTCTAGCATTGTTAGCTTTTTGCTTTTCGTGACAACCTCTAATGCTATGGAGTTTTGATTATCTAACCATCTCAACAAACTCCAAAACCAATGTAATCACATTTGATTATAATAATCATTGGAATCGCACTACTTATTCAAAAATGGACCACAGCGTCTATTGTTTGAATCAAAACCAAAACCGAACACGAAACCACACGAATGACTCTTGAAATCAATCCATCCAACCCAAAGCTCATCAAGAACACTCCACACCCAACTTCGAACAATCTTGCCTCAAAAATCCTTTGAATCTATCCAAATCACAACTTTCGATCCATGGAATCCTTTATTGACCATGAAGGAAAGGAACATAATTTTTAAATGACAAGAAACGACTCGTATTGACTCAATAAAAATCAAGAAACGCAATACAGTGGCGGAATGAAACTATGCATGCGTACACGAAAACGCAATGTGTGATCGATTAAAAAGAAGTCAATCAACGTACCACGTCCAAGTAAATAAGATTCGCTTGTAGTTTATTCTAAATTGTGTAGATATAGATTAGTGAAATCAAAGTATACACGAAAGCTTAACTAAATACATAGAAAATGAGCTAGTTATACAAAAATATTAAACTAGATACTTCTAGCATGTTTATTTTTGCTTTTTGTGACAACCTCTAATGCTATGGAGTTTTGATATCTAACCATCTCAACAAACTCCAAAACCAATGTAATCACATTTGATTATAATAATCATTGGAATCGCACTACTTAATCAAAAATGGAACCATAGCGTCTATTGTTTGAATCAAAACCAAAACCGAACACGAAACCACACGAATGACTTTGAAATCAATCCATCCAACCAAAGCTCACAAGAACACTCCACATCCAACTTCGAACAATCTTGCCACAAAAATCCTTTGAATCTATCCAAATGACAAATTTCGATCCATGGAATCCTTATTGACCATGAAGGAAAGGAACACAATTTTTAAATGACAAGAAACGACTCGTATTGACTCAATAAAATCAAGAAACGCATTACAGTGGCGGAATGAAACTATGCATGCGTAACAAGAAAACGCAATGTGTGATCGATTAAAAAGAAGTCAATCAACGTACCACGTCAAGTAAATAAGATTCGCTTGTATTTATTTAAATTGTGTAGATATAGATTAGTGAAATCAAGTATCACGAAAGCTTAACTAAATACATAGGAAATGAGCTAGTTATACAAAAATATTAAACTAGGATACTTCTAGCATTGTTAGCTTTTTTGCTTTTCGTGACAACCTCTAATGCTATGGAGTTTTGATTATCTAACCATCTCAACAAACTCCAAAACCAATCTAATCATTTGATTATAATAATCATTGGAATCGCACTACTTAATCAAAAATGGACCATAGAGTCTATTGTTTGAATCAAAACCAAAACCGAACACGAAACCACACGAATGACTCTTGAAATCAATCCATCCAACCCAAAGCTCATCAAGAACACTCCACATCCAAACTTCGAACAATCTTGCCTCAAAAATCCTTTGAATCTATCCAAATGACAACTTTCGATCATGAATCCTTTATTGACCATGAAGGAAAGAAACACAATTTTTAAATGACAAGAAACGACTCGTATTGACTCAATAAAAATCAAGAAACGCATTACAGTGGCGGAATGAAACTATGCATGCGTACCACGAAAACGCATGTGTGATCGATTAAAAAGAAGTCAATCAACGTACCACGTCCAAGTAAATAAGATTCGCTTGTAGTTATTCTAAATTGTGTAGATATAGATTAGTGAAATCAAAGTATCCACGAAAGCTTAACTAAATACATAGGAAATGAGCTAGTTATACAAAAATATTAAACTAGAATACTTCTCATTGTTAGCTTTTTGCTTTTCGTGACAACCTCTAATGCTATGGAGTTTGATTATCTAACCATCTCAAAACACTCCAAAACCAATGTAATCACATTTGATTATAATAATCATTGGAATCGCACTACTTAATCAAAAATGGACCATAGCAATTATGTTTGAATCAAAACCAAAACCGAACACGAAACCCACGAATGACTTTGAAATCAATCCATCCAACCCAAAACTCATCAAGAACACTCCACATCAATTGAACAATCTTGCCACAAAAATCCCTTGAATCTATCAAAATGACAAATTTCGATCCATGGAATCCTTTATTGACCATGAAGGAAAGGAACACAATTTTTAAATGACAAGAAACGACTCGTATTGACTCAATAAAAATCATGAAGCGCATTACAGTGGCGGAATGAAACTATGCATGGCAACAAGAAACACCAATGTGTGATCGATTAAAAGAAGTCAATCAACGTACCACGTCCAAGTAAATAAGATTCGCTTGTAGTTATTCTAAATTGTGTAGATATAGATATAGATAAGAAATCAAAGTATACACGAAAGTTTAACTAAATACATAGGAAATGAGCTAGTTATACAAAAATATTAAACTAGAATACTCTAGCATTGTTAGCTTTTTGCTTTTCGTGACAACCTCTAATGCTATGGAGTTTGATTATCTAACCATCTCAACAAACTCCAAAACAATGTAATCACATTTGATTATAATAATCATTGGAATCGCACTACTTAATCAAAAATGGACCATAGCGTCTATTGTTTGAATCAAAACCAAAACCGAACACGAAACCACACGAATGACTCTTGAAATCAATCCATCCAACCCAAAGCTCATCAAGAACACTCCACATCCAACTTCGAACAATCTTGCCTCAAAAATCCTTTGAATCTATCCAAATGACAACTTTCGATCCATGGAATCCTTTATTGACCATGAAGGAAAGGAACACAATTTTAAATGACAAGAAACGACTCGTATTGACTCAATAAAAATCAAGAAACGCAATACAGTGGCGGAATGAAACTATGCATGCGTACAACGAAAACGCAATGTGTGATCGATTAAAAGAAGTCAATCAACGTACCAGTCCAAGTAAATAAGATTCGCTTGTAGTTTATTCTAAATTGTGTAGATATAGATTAGTGAAATCAAAGTATCACGAAAGCTTAACTAAATACATAGGAAATGAGCTAGTTATTACAAAAATATTAAACTAGAATACTTCTAGCATTGTTAGCTTTTTGCTTTTCATGACAACCTCTAATGCTATGGAGTTTTGATTATCTAACCATTCAACAAACTCCAAAACCAATGTAATCACATTTGATTATAATAATCATTGAATCGCACTACTTAATCAAAAATGGACCATAGCGTCTATTGTTGAATCAAAACCAAAACCGAACACGAAACCACACGAATGACTCTTGAAATCAATCCATCAACCCAAAGCTCATCAAGAACACTCCACATCCAACTTCGAACAATCTTGCCTCAAAAATCCTTTGAATCTATCCAAATGACAAATTTCGATCCATGGAATCCTTTATTGACCATGAAGGAAAGGAACACAATTTTTAAATGACAAGAAACGACTCGTATTGACTCAATAAAAATCAAGAAACGCAATACAGTGGCGGAATGAAACTATGCATGCGTAACGAAAACGCAATGTGTGATCGATTAAAAAGAAGTCAATCAACGTACCACGTCCAAGTAAATAAGATTCGCTTGTATTTATTCTAAATTGTGTAGATATAGATTAGTGAAATCAAAGAATTCACGAAAGCTTAACTAAATACATAGGAAATGAGCTAGTTATACAAAAATATTAAACTAGAATACTTCTAGCATTGTTAGATTTTTGCTTTTTGTGACAACCTCTAATGCTATGGAGTTTTGATTATCTAACCATCTCAACAAACTCCAAAACCAATGTAATCACATTTGATTAAAATAATCATTGGAATCGCACTACTTAATCAAAATGGACCATAGCGCTATTGTTTGAATCAAACCAAAACCGAACACGAAACCCACGAATGACTCTTGAAATCAATCCATCCAACCCAAAGCTCATCAAGAACACTCCACATCCAACTTCGAACAATCTTGCCTCAAAAATCTTTGAATCTATCCAAATGACAAATTTCGATCCATGGAATCCTTTATTGACCATGAAGGAAAGGAACACAATTTTAAATGACAAGAAACGACTCGTATTGACTCAATAAAAATCAAGAAACGCATTACAGTGGCGGAATGAAACTATGCATGCGTAACACGAAAACGCAATGTGTGATCGATTAAAAAGAAGTCAATCAACGTACCACGTCCAAGTAAATAAGATTCGCTTGTATTTTATTCTAAATTGTGTAGATATAGATTAGTGAAATCAAAGTATCACGAAAGCTTAACTAAATACATAGGAAATGAGCTAGTTATACAAAATATTAAACTAGAATACTTCTAGCATTGTTAGCTTTTTGCTTTTCGTGACAACCTCTAATGCTATGGAGTTTTGATTATCTAACCATCTCAACAAACTCCAAACCAATGTAATCACATTTGATTATAATAATCATTGGAATCGCACTAATCAAAAATGGACCATAGCGTCTATTGTTTGAATCAAAACCAAAACCGAACACGAAACCACACGAATGACTCTTGAAATCAATCCATCCAACCCAAAGCTCATCAAGAACACTCCACATCCAACTTCGAACAATCTTGCCTCAAAAATCCTTTGAATCTATCCAAATGACAACTTTCGATCCATGGAATCCTTTATTGACCATGAAGGAAAGGAACACAATTTTAAATGACAAGAAACGACTCGTATTGACTCAATAAAAATCAAGAAACGCAATACAGTGGCGGAATGAAACTATGCATGCGTACACGAAAACGCAATGTGTGATCGATTAAAAAGAAGTCAATCAACGTACCACGTCCAAGTAAATAAGATTCGCTTGTAGTTTATTCTAAATTGTGTAGATATAGATTAGTGAAATCAAAGTATACACGAAAGCTTAACTAAATACATAGGAAATGAGCTAGTTATACAAAAATATTAAACTAGAATACTTCTAGCATTGTTAGCTTTTTGCTTTCGTGACAACCTCTAATGCTATGGAGTTTTGATTATCTAACCATCTCAACAACTCCAAACCAATGTAATCACATTTGATTATAATAATCATTGGAATCGCACTACTTAATCAAAATGGACCATAGCGTCTATTGTTTGAATCAAAACCAAACCGAACACGAAACCACACGAATGACTCTTGAAATCAATCCATCCAACCCAAAGCTCTCAAGAACACTCCACATCCAATTCGAACAATCTTGCCTCAAAAATCCTTTGAATCTATCCAAATGACAACTTTCGATCCATGGAATCCTTTATTGACCATGAAGGAAAGGAACACAATTTTAAATGACAAGAAACGACTCGTATTGACTCAATAAAAATCAAGAAACGCAATACAGTGGCGGAATGAAACTATGCATGCGTAACACGAAAAGCAATGTGTGATCGATTAAAAAAAGTCAATCAACGTACCACGTCCAAGTAAATAAGATTCGCTTGTAGTTTATTCTAAATTGTGTAGATATAGATAGTGAAATCAAAGTATACACGAAATTTAACTAAATACATAGGAAATGAGCTAGTTATACAAAAATATTAAACTAGAATACTTCTAGCATTGTTAGCTTTTGCTTTTCGTGACAACCTCTAATGCTATGGAGTTTTGATTATCTAACCATCTCAACAAACTCCAAAACCAATGTAATCACATTTGATTAAATAATCATTGGAATCGCACTACTTAATCAAAATGGACCATAGCGTCTATTGTTTGAATCAAAACCAAAACCGAACACGAAACCACACGAATGACTCTTGAAATCAATCCATCAACCCAAGCTCATCAAGAACACTCCACATCCAACTTCGAACAATCTTGCCTCAAAAATCCTTTGAATCTATCCAAATGACAACTTTCGATCCATGGAATCCTTTATTGACCATGAAGGAAAGGAACACAATTTTTAAATGACAAGAAACGACTCGTATTGACTCAATAAAAATCAAGAAACGCAATTAAGTGGCGGAATGAAACTATGCATGCGTACCACGAAAACGCAATGTGTGATCGATTAAAAAGAAGTCAATCAACGTACCACGTCCAAGTAAATAAGATTCGCTTGTAGTTTATTCTAAATTGTGTAGATATAGATTAGTGAAATCAAAGTATACACGAAAAGTTAACTAAATACATAGGAAATGAGCTAGTTATACAAAAATATTAAACTAGAATACTTCTAGCATTGTTAGCTTTTTGCTTTTCGTGACAACCTCTAATGCTATGGAGTTTTGATTATCTAACCATCTCAACAAACTCCAAAACCAATGTAATCACATTTGATTATAATAATCATTGGAATCGCACTACTTAATCAAAATGGACCATAGCGTCTTGTTTGAAACCAAAACAAACCGAACACGAAACCACACGAATGACTCTTGAAATCAATCCATCCAACCAAAGCTCATCAAGAACACTCCACATCCAACTTCGAACAATCTTGCCTCAAAAATCCTTTGAATCTATCCAAATGACAAATTTCGATCCATGGAATCCTTTATTGACCATGAAGGAAAGGAACACAATTTTTAAATGACAAGAAACGACTCGTATTGACTCAATAAAAATCAAGAAAACATTACAGTGGCGGAATGAAACTATGCATGCGTAACACGAAAACGCAATGTGTGATCGATTAAAAAGAAGTCAATCAACGTACCACGTCCAAGTAAATAAGATTCGCTTGTATTTTATTCTAAATTGTGTAGATATAGATTAGTGAAATCAAAGTATTCACGAAAGCTTAACTAAATACATAGAAATGAGCTAGTTATACAAAAATATTAAACTAGAATACTTCTAGCATTGTTAGCTTTTTGCTTTCGTGACAACCTCTAATGCTATGGAGTTTTGATTATCTAACCATCTCAACAAACTCCAAAACCAATGTAATCACATTTGATTATAATAATCATTGGAATCGCACTACTTAATCAAAATGGACCATAGCGTCTATTGTTTGAATCAAACCAAAACCGAACACGAAACCACACGAATGACTCTTGAAATCAATCCATCCAACCCAAAGCTCATCAAGAACACTCCACATCCAACTTCGAACAATCTTGCCTCAAAAATCCTTTGAATCTATCCAAATGACAACTTTCGATCCATGGAATCCTTTATTGACCATGAAGGAAAGGAACACAATTTTAAATGACAAGAAACGACTCGTATTGACTCAATAAAAATCAAGAAACGCAATACAGTGGCGGAATGAAACTATGCATGCGTACCCGAAAACGCAATGTGTGATCGATTAAAAGAAGTCAATCAACGTACCACGTCCAAGTAAATAAGATTCGCTTGTAGTTTATTCTAAATTGTGTAGATATAGATAGTGAAATCAAAGTATACACGAAAGCTTAACTAAATACATAGGAAATGAGCTAGTTATACAAAAATATTAAACTAGAATACTTCTAGCATTGTTAGCTTTTTGCTTTTCGTGACAACCTCTAATGCTATGGAGTTTTGATTATCTAACCATCTCAACAAACTCCAAAACCAATGTAATCACATTTGATTATAATAATCATTGAATCGCACTACTTAATCAAAAATGGACCATAGCGTCTATTGTTTGAATCAAAACAAAACCGAACACGAAACCACACGAATGACTCTGAAATCAATCCATCCAACCCAAAGCTCATAGAACACTCCACATCCAACTTCGAACAATCTTGCCTCAAAAATCCTTTGAATCTATCCAAATGACAAATTTCGATCCATGGAATCCTTTATTGACCATGAAGGAAAGGAACACAATTTTAAATGACAAGAAACGACTCGTATTGACTCAATAAAATCAAGAAACGCATTACAGTGGCGGAATGAAACTATGCATGCGAAAAGAAGTCAATCAACGTACCACGTCCAAGTAAATAAGATTCGCTTGTAGTTTATTCTAAATGTGTAGATATAGATTAGTGAAATCAAAGTATACACGAAAGCTTAACTAAATACATAGGAAATGAGCTAGTTATACAAAAATATTAAACTAGAATACTTCTAGCATTGTTAGCTTTTTTGCTTTTCGTGACAACCTCTAATGCTATGGAGTTTTGATTATCTAACCATCTCAACAACTCCAAAACCAATGTAATCACATTTGATTATAATATCATTGGAATCGCACTACTACTTTATCAAAAATGGACCATAGCGTCTATTGTTTGAATCAAACCAAAACCGAACACGAAACCACACGAATGACTCTTGAAATCAATCCTCCAACCCAAAGCTCATCAAGAACACTCCACATCCAACTTCGAACAATCTTGCCTCAAAATCCTTTGAATCTATCCAAATGACAACTTTCGATCCATGAATCCTTTATTGACCATGAGGAAAGAACACAATTTTAAATGACAAGAAACGACTCGTATTGACTCAATAAAACCAGAACGCAATACAGTGGCGGAATGAAACTATGCATGCGTAACCACGAAAACGCAATGTGTGATCGATTAAAAAAGAAGTCAATCAACGTACCACGTCCAAGTAAATAAGATTCGCTTGTAGTTTTATTCTAAATTGTGTAGATATAGATTAGTGAAATCAAAGTATCACGAAAGCTTAACTAAATACATAGGAAATGAGCTAGTTATACAAAATATTAAACTAGAATACTTCTAGCATTGTTAGCTTTTTGCTTTTCGTGACAACCACCTCTAATGCTATGGAGTTTTGATTATCTAACCATCTCAACAAACTCCAAAACCAATGTAATCACATTTGATTATAATATCATGGAATCGCACTACTTAATCAAAAATGGACCATAGCGTCTATTTTTGAAACAACCAAAACCGAACACGAAACCACACGAATGACTCTTGAAATCAATCCATCCCCCAAAGCTCATCAAGAACACTCCACATCCAACTTCGAACATCTTCTTGCCTCAAAAATCCTTTGAATCTATCCAAATGACAAATTTCGATCCAGGAATCCTTATTGACCATGAAGGAAAGGAACACAATTTTTAATGACAAGAAACGACTCGTATTGACTCAATAAAAATCAAGAAACGCATTACAGTGGCGGAATGAAACTATGCATGCGTAACACGAAAACGCAATGTGTGATCGATTAAAAGAAGTCAATCAACGTACCACGTCCAAGTAAATAAGATTCGCTTGTATTTTATTCTAAATGTGTAGATAATAGATTAGTGAAATCAAAGTATACACGAAAGCTTAACTAAATACATAGGAAATGAGCTAGTTATACAAAATATTAAACTAGAATACTTCTAGCATTGTTAGCTTTTTGCTTTTCGTGACAACCTCTAATGCTATGGAGTTTGATTATCTAACCATCTCAACAACTCCAAAACCAATGTAATCACATTTGATTATAATAATCATTGGAATCGCACTACTTAATCAAAATGGACCATAGCGTCTATTGTTTGAATCAAACCAAAACCGAACACGAACCACACAATGACTCTTGAAATCAATCCATCCAACCCAAGCTCATCAAGAACACTCCACATCCAACTTCGAACAATCTTGCCTCAAAAATCCTTTGAATCTATCCAAATGACAACTTTCGATCCATGGAATCCTTTATTGACCATGAAGGAAGGAACACAATTTTTAAATGACAAGAAACGACTCGTATTGACTCAATAAAAACAAGAAACGCAATACAGTGGCGGAATGAAACTATGCATGCGTACCACGAAAACGCTGTGTGATCGATTAAAAGAAGTCAATCAACGTACCACGTCCAAGTAAATAAGATTCGCTTGTATTTATTCTAAATTGTAGATATAGATTAGTGAAATCAAAGTATACACGAAAGCTAACTAAATACATAGAAATGAGCTAGTTATACAAAATATTAAACTAGAATACTTCTAGCATTTTTAGCTTTTTGATTTTCGTTACAACCTCTAATGCTATGGAGTTTTGATTATCTAACCATCTCAACAAACTCCAAAACCAATGTAATCACACTTGATTATAATAATCATTGAAATCGTACTACTTAATCAAAAATGGACCATAGCATCTATTGTTTGAATCAAAACCAAAACCGAACACGAAACCACAAGAATGACTCATGAAATCAATCCATCCAACCCATAGCTCGTTAAGAACACTCCACATCCAACTTCGAACAATCTTGCCTCAAAAATCCTTTGAAACTATCCAAATGACAAATTTCGATCCATGGAATCCTTTATTGACCAAGAAGGAAAGGAACACAATTTTTAAATGCCAAGAAACGACTCGTATTGACTCAATGAAAATCAAGAAACGCATTACAGTGAAGGATTTAAACTATGCATGCGTCAGACGAAAACGCAATGTGTGATCGATTAAAAAGAAGTCAATCAATGTACCACGTCAAATAAATAAGATTCGCTTGTATTTTATTCTAAATTGTGTGGATATAGATTAGTGAAATCAAAGTATTCACTAAAGCTTAACTAAATACATAGGAAATGAGCTAGTTATACAAAAATATTAAACTAGAATACTTCTAGCATTGTTAGCTTTTTGCTTTTCGTGACAACCTCTAATGCTATGGAGTTTTGATTATCTAACCATCTCAACAAACTCCAAACCAATGTAATCACATTTGATTAATAATCATTGGAATCGCACTACTTAATCAAAAATGGACCATAGCGTCTATTGTTTGAATCAAACCAAACCGAACACGAAACCACATGAATGACTCTTGAAATCAATCCATCCAACCAAAAGCCATCAAGAACACTCCACATCCAACTTCGAACAATCTTGCCTCAAAATCCTTTGAATCTATCCAAATGACAAATTTCGATCCATGGAATCCTTTATTGACCATGAAGGAAAGGAACACAATTTTTAAATGCAAGAAACGACTCGTATTGACTCAATAAAAATCAAAAACGCATTACAGTGGAGGAATGAAACTATGCATGCGTAACACGAAAACGCAATGTGTGATCGATTAAAAAAGTCAATCAACGTACCACGTCCAAGTAAATAAGATTCGCTTGTATTTTATTCTAATTGTGTAGATATAGATTAGTGAAATCAAAGTATTCACGAAAGCTTAACTAAATACATAGGAAATGAGCTAGTTATACAAAATATTAAACTAGGATACTTCTAGCATTGTTAGCTTTTTTGCTTTTCGTGACAACCTCCAATGCTATGGAGTTTTGATTATCTAACCATCTCAACAAACTCCAAACCAATGTAATCACATTTGATTATAATAATCATGGAATCGCACTACTTAATCAAAAATGGACCATAGCGTCTATTGTTTGAATCAAAACCAAAACCGAACACGAAACCACACGAATGACTCTTGAAATCAATCCATCCACCCAAAGCTCATCAAGAACACTCCACATCCAACTTCGAACAATCTTGCCTCAAAAATCCTTTGAATCTATCCAAATGACAACTTTCGATCCATGGAATCCTTTATTGACCATGAAGGAAAGGAACACAATTTTTAAATGACAAGAAACGACTCGTATTGACTCAATAAAAATCAGAAACGCAATACAGTGGCGGAATGAAACTATGCATGCGTACCACAAAAACGCAATGTGTGATCGATTAAAAAAAGAGTCAATCAACGTACCACGTCCAAGTAAATAAGATTCGCTTGTAGTTTATTCTAAATTGTGTAGATATAGATTAGTGAAATCAAAGTATACACGAAAGCTTAACTAAATACATAGGAAATGAGCTAGTTATACAAAAATATTAAACTAGAATACTTCTAGCATTGTTAGCTTTTTGCTTTCGTGACAACCTCTAATGCTATGGAGTTTTGATTATCTAACCATCTCAACAAACTCCAAAACCATGTAATCACATTTGATTATAATAATCATTGAAATCGCACTACTTAATCAAAAATGGACCATAGCGTCTATTGTTTGAATCAAAACCAAACCGAACACGAAACCACACGAATGACTCTTGAAATCAATCCATCCACCCAAAGCTCATCAAGAAACTCCACATCCAACTTCGAACAATCTTGCCTCAAAAATCCTTTGAATCTATCCAAATTACAAATTTCGATCCATGGAATCGTTTATTGACCATGAAGGAAAGGAACACAATTTTTAAATGCCAAGAAACGACTCGTATTGACTCAATAAAAATCAACAAACGCATTACAGTGGCGGAATGAAACTATGTATGCGTAACACGAAAACTCAATGTGTGATCGATTAAAAAGAAGTCAATCAACGTACCACGTCCAAGTAAATAAGATTCGCTTGTATTTTATTCTAAATTGTGTAGATATAGATTAGTGAAATCAAAGTATTCACGAAAGCTTAACTAAATACATAGGAAATGAGCTAGTTATACAAAAATATTAAACTAGGATACTTCTAGCATTGTTAGCTTTTTGCTTTTCGTGACGACCTCCAATGCTATGGAGTTTTGATTATCTAACCATCTCAACAAACTCCAAAACCGATGTAATCACAGTTGATTATAATAATCATTGGAATCGCACTACTTAATCAAAAATGGACCATAGCGTCTATTGTTTGAATCAAAACCAAAACCGAACACACGACCCACACGAATGACTCTTGAAATCAATCCATCCACCCAAAGCTCATCAAGAACACTCCACATCCAACTTCGAACAATCTTGCCTCAAAAATCCTTTGAATCTATCCAAATGACAACTTTCGATCCATGGAATCCTTTATTGACCATGAAGGAAGGAACACAATTTTTAAATGACAAGAAACGACTCGTATTGACTCAATAAAATCAAGAAACGCAATACAGTGGTGGAATGAAACTATGCATGCGTAACCACAAAAACGCAATGTGTGATCGATTAAAAAGAAGTCAATCAACGTACCACGTCCAAGTAAATAAGATTCGCTTGTAGTTTATTCTAAATTGTGTAGATATAGATTAGTGAAATCAAAGTATACACGAATCTAACTAAATACATAGGAAATGAGCTAGTTATACAAAATATTAAACTAGAATACTTCTAGCATTGTTAGCTTTTTGCTTTTCGTGACAACCTCTAATGCTATGGAGTTTTGATTATCTAACCATCTCAACAAACTCCAAAACAATGTAATCACATTTGATTATAATAATCATTGGAATCGCACTACTTAATCAAAAATGGACCATAGCGTCTATTGTTTGAATCAAAACCAAAACCGAACACGAAACCACACGAATGACTCTTGAAATCAATCCATCCAACCCAAAGCTCATCAAGAACACTCCACATCCAACTTCGAACAATCTTGCCTCAAAAATCCTTTGAATCTATCCAAATGACAAATTTCGATCCATGGAATCGTTTATTGACCATGAAGGAAAGGAACACAATTTTTAAATGACAAGAACGACTCGTATTGACTCAATAAAAATCAAGAAACGCATTACAGTGGCGGAATGAAACTATGCATGCGTAACACGAAAACGCAATGTGTGATCGATTTAAAAGAAGTCAATCAACGTACCACGTCCAAGTAAATAAGATTCGCTTGTATTTTATTCTAAATTGTGTAGATATAGATTAGTGAAATCAAAGTATTCACGAAAGCTTAACTAAATACATACGAAATGAGCTAGTTATACAAAAATATTAAACTAGAATACTTCTAGCATTGTTAGCTTTTTGCTTTTCGTGACAACCTCCAATGCTATGGAGTTTGATTATCTAACCATCTCAACAAACTCCAAAACCAATGTAATCACATTTGATTATAATAATCATTGGAATCGCAATACTTAATCCAAAATGGACCATAGCGTCTATTGTTTGAATTAAAACCAAAACCGAACACGAAACCACACGAATGACTCTTAAAATCAATCCATCCAACCCAAAGCTCATCAAGAACACTCCACATCCAACTTCGAACAATCTTGCCTCAAAAATCCTTTGAATCTATCCAAATGACAACTTTCGATCCATGGAATCCTTTATTGACCATGAAGGAAAGGAACACAATTTTTAAATGACAAGAAACGACTCGTATTGACTCAATAAAAACCAAGAAACACAATACAGTGTTGGAATGAAACTATGCTTGCGTACCACGAAAACGCAATGTGTGATCGATTAAAAAGAAGTCAATCAACATACCACATCCAAGTAATAAGATTCGCTTATAGTTTATTCTAAATTGTGTAGATATAGATTGGTGAAATCAAAGTATACACGAAATCTTAACTAAAAACATAGGAAATGAGCTAGTTATACAAAAATATTTAACTAGAATACTTCTAGCATTTTTAGCTTTTTGATTTTCGTTACAACCTCTAATGCTATGGAGTTTTGATTATCTAACCATCTCAACAAACTCAAAAACCAATGTAACCACATTTGATTATAATAATCATTGAAATCGTACTACTTAATCAAAAATGGACCATAGCATCTATTGTTTGAATCAAAACCAAAACCGAACACGAAACCACAAGAATGACTTATGAAATCAATCCATCCAACCCATAGCTCGTTAAGAACACTCCACATCCAACTTCGAACAATCTTGCCACAAAAATCCTTTGAAACTATCCAAATGACAAATTTCGATCCATGGAATCCTTTATTGACCATGAAGGAAAGGAACACAATTTTTAAATGACAAGAAACGACTCGTATTGACTCAATAAAAATCAAGAAACGCATTACAGTGCGGAATGAAACTATGCATGCGTCACACGAAAACGCAATGTGTGATCGATTAAAAAGAAGTCAATCAACGTACCACGTCCAAAGTAAATAAGATTCGCTTGTATTTTATTCTAAATTGTGTGATATAGATTAGTGAAATCAAAGTATTCACGAAAGCTTAACTAAATACATAGGAAATGAGCTAGTTATACAAAAATATTAAACTAGAATACTTCTAGCATTGTTAGCTTTTTGCTTTTCGTGACAACCTCTAATGCTATGGAGTTTTGATTATCTAACCATCTCAACAACCCCAAAACCAATCTAATCACAGTTGATTAATAATCATTGGAATCGCACTACTTAATCAAAAATGGACCATAGCGTCTATTGTTTGAACAAAACAAAACCGAACACGAAACCACACGAATGACTCTTGAAATCAATCCATCCAACCCAAAGCTCATCAAGAACACTCCACATCCAACTTCGAACAATCTTGCCTCAAAAATCCTTTGAATCTATCCAAATGACAACTTTCGATCCATGGAATCCTTTATTGACCATGAAGGAAAGGAACACAATTTTTAAATGACAAGAAACGACTCGTATTGACTCAATAAAAACCAAGAAACACAATACAGTGGTGGAATGAAACTATGCATGCGTACCACGAAAACGCAATGTGTGATCGATTAAAAAGAAGTCAATCAACGTACCACATCCAAGTAAATAAGATTCGCTTATAGTTTATTCTAAATTGTGTAGATATAGATTGGTGAAATCAAAGTATACACGAAATCTTAACTAAATACATAGGAAATGAGCTAGTTATACAAAAATATTAAACTAGAATACTTCTAGCATTTTTAGCTTTTTGATTTTCGTTACAACCTCTAATGCTATGGAGTTTTGATTATCTAACCATCTCAACAAACTCCAAAACCAATGTAATCACATTTGATTATAATAATCATTGAAATCGTACTACTTAATCAAAAATGGACCATAGCATCTATTGTTTTAATCAAAACCAAAACCGAACACGAAACCACACGAATGACTCTTGAAATCAATCCATCCAACCCAAAGCTCATCAAGAACACTCCACATCCAACTTCGAACAATCTTGCCTCAAAAATCCTTTGAATCTATCCAAATGACAACTTTCGATCCATGGAATCCTTTATTGACCATGAAGGAAAGGAACACAATTTTTAAATGACAAGAAACGACTCGTATTGACTCAATAAAAACCAAGAAACACAATACAGTGGTGGAATGAAACTATGCATGCGTACCACGAAAACGCAATGTGTGATCGATTAAAAAGAAGTCAATCAACGTACCACGTCCAAGTAAATAAGATTCGCTTGTATTTTATTCTAGATTGTGTAGATATAGATTAGTGAAATCAAAGTATTAATGAAAGCTTAACTAAATACATAGGAAATGAGCTAGTTATACAAAAATATTAAACTAGGATACTTCTAGCATTGTTAGCTTTTTGCTTTTCGTGACAACCTCCAATGCTATGGAGTTTGATTATCTAACCATCTCAACAAACTCCAAAACCAATGAATCACATTTGATTATAATAATCATTGGAATCGCACTACTTAATCAAAAATGGACCATAGCGTCTATTGTTTGAATCAAAACCAAAACCGAACACGAAACCACACGAATGACTCTTGAAATCAATCCATCCAACCCAAAGCTCATCAAGAACACTCCACATCCAACTTCGAACAATCTTGCCTCAAAAATCCTTGAATCTATCCAAATGACAACTTTCGATCCATGGAATCCTTTATTGACCATGAAGGAAGGAACACAATTTTAAATGACAAGAAACGACTCGTATTGACTCAATAAAAACAAGAAACACAATACAGTGGCGGAATGAAACTATGCATGCGTACCACGAAAACGCAATGTGTGATCGATTAAAAAGAAGTCAATCAACGTACCACGTCCAAGTAAATAAGATTCGCTTAGTTTATTCTAAATTGTGTAGATATAGATTAGTGAAATCAAAGTATACACGAAAGCTTAACTAAATACATAGGAAATGAGCTAGTTATACAAAAATATTAAACTAGAATACTTCTAGCATTTTAGCTTTTTGCTTTTCGTGACAACCTCTAATGCTATGGAGTTTTGATTATCTAACCATCTCAACAAACTCCAAAACCAATGTAATCACATTTGATTATAATAATCATTGGAAATCGCACTACTTAATCAAAAATGGACCATAGCGTCTATTGTTTGAATCAAAACCAAAACCGAACACGAAACCACACGAATGACTCTTGAAATCAATCCATCCAACCCAAAGCTCATCAAGAACACTCCACATCCAACTTCGAACAATCTTGCCTCAAAAATTCTTTGAATCTATCCAAATGACAACTTTCGATCTGTGGAATCCTTTATTGACCATGAAGGAAAGGAACACAATTTTTAAATGACAAGAAACGACTCGTATTGACTCAATAAAAACCAAGAAACACAATACAGTGGTGGAATGAAACTATGCATGCGTACCACGAAAACGCAATGTGTGATCGATTAAAAAGAAGTCAATCAACGTACCACATCCAAGTAAATAAGATTCGCTTATAGTTTATTCTAAATTGTGTAGATATAGATTGGTGAAATCAAAGTATACACGAAATCTTAACTAAATACATAGGAAATGAGCTAGTTATACAAAAATATTAAACTAGAATACTTCTAGCATTGTTAGCTTTTTGATTTTCGTGACAACCTCTAATGCTATGGAGTTTTGATTATCTAACCATCTCAACAAACTCCAAAACCAATGTAATCACATTGATTATAATAATCATTGAAATACTACTTAATCAAAAATGGACCATAGCGTCTATTGTTTGAATCAAAACAAAACCGAACACGAAACCACAAGAATGACTTATGAAATCAATCCATCCAACCCATAGCTCGTTAAGAACACTCCACATCCAACTTCGAACAATCTTGCCTCAAAAATCCTTTGAAACTATCCAAATGACAAATTTCGATCCATGGAATCCTTTATTGACCAAGAAGGAAAGGAACACAATTTTTAAATGCCAAGAAACGACTCGTATTGACTCAATGAAAATCAAGAAACGCATTACAGTGAAGGATTGAAACTATGCATGCGTCACACGAAAACGCAATGTGTGATCGATTAAAAAGAAGTCAATCAATGTACCACGTCAAAGTAAATAAGATTCGCTTGTATTTTATTCTAAATTGTGTGGATATAGATTAGTGAAATCAAAGTATTCACGAAAGCTTAACTAAATACATAGGAAATGAGCTAGTTATACAAAAATATTAAACTAGAATACTTCTAGCATTGTTAGCTTTTTGCTTTTCGTGACAACCTCTAATGCTATGGAGTTTTGATTATCTAACCATCTCAACAAACTCCAAAACCAATCTAATCACAGTTGATTAAAATAATCATTGGAATCGCACTAATTAATCAAAAATGGACCATAGCGTCTATTGTTTGAAACAAAACCAAAACCGAACACGAAACCACATGAATGACTCTTGAAATCAATCCATCCAACCCATAGCTCATCAAGAACACTCCACATCCAACTTCGAACAATCTTGCCTAAAAATTCCTTTGAATCTATCCAAATGACAAATTTCGATCCATGGAATCCTTTATTGACCATGAAGGAAAGGAACACAATTTTTAAATGCCAAGAAACGACTCGTATTGACTCAATAAAAATCAAGAAACGCATTACAGTGGAGGAATGAAACTATGCATGCGTAACAAGAAAACGCAATGTGTGATCGATTAAAAAGAAGTCAATCAACGTACCACGTCCAAGTAAATAAGATTCGCTTGTATTTTATTCTAGATTGTGTAGATATAGATTAGTGAAATCAAAGTATTAATGAAAGCTTAACTAAATACATAGGAAATGAGCTAGTTATACAAAAATATTAAACTAGGATACTTCTAGCATTGTTAGCTTTTTTGCTTTTCGTGACAACCTCCAATGCTATGGAGTTTTGATTATCTAACCATCTCAACAAACTCCAAAACCAATCTAATCACAGTTGATTATAATAATCATTGGAATCGCACTCTTAATCAAAAATGGACCATAGCGTCTATTGTTTGAATCAAAACCAAAACCGAACACGAAACCACACGAATGACTCTTGAAATCAATCCATCCAACCCAAAGCTCATCAAGAACACTCCACATCCAACTTCGAACAATCTTGCCTCAAAAATCCTTTGAATCTATCCAAATGACAACTTTCGATCCATGGAATCCTTTATTGACCATGAAGGAAAGGAACACAATTTTTAAATGACAAGAAACGACTCGTATTGACTCAATAAAAACAAGAAACAATACAGTGGCGGAATGAAACTATGCATGCGTACCACGAAAACGCAATGTGTGATCGATTAAAAAGAAGTCAATCAACGTACCACGTCCAAGTAAATAAGATTCGCTTGTATTTTATTCTAAATTGTGTAGATATGGATTAGTGAAATCAAAGTATTCATGAAAGCTTAACTAAATACATAGGAAATGAGCTAGTTATACAAAAATATTAAACTAGAATACTTCTAGCATTTTTAGCTTTTTGATTTTCGTTACAACCTCTAATGCTATGGAGTTTTGATTATCTAACCATCTCAACAAACTCCAAAACCAATGTAATCACATTTGATTATAATAATCATTGAAATCGCACTACTTAATCAAAAATGGACCATAGCACTATTGTTTGAATCAAAACCAAAACCGAACACGAAACCACACGAATGACTCTTGAAATCAATCCATCCAACCCAAAGCTCATCAAGACACTCCACATCCAACTTCGAACAATCTTGCCTCAAAAATCCTTTGAATCTATCCAAATGACAACTTTCGATCCATGGAATCCTTTATTGACCATGAAGGAAAGAACACAATTTTTAAATGACAAGAAACGACTCGTATTGACTCAATAAAAATCAAGAAACACAATACAGTGGGAATGAAACTATGCATGCGTACCACGAAAACGCAATGTGTGATCGATTAAAAAGAAGTCAATCAACGTACCACGTCCAAGTAAATAAGATTCGCTTGTAGTTTATTCTAAATTGTGTAGATATAGATTAGTGAAATCAAAGTATACACGAAAGCTTAACTAAATACATAGGAAATGAGCTAGTTATACAAAAATATTAAACTAGAATACTTCTAGCATTGTTAGCTTTTTGCTTTTCGTGACAACCTCTAATGCTATGGAGTTTTGATTATCTAACCATCTCAACAAACTCCAAAACCAATGTAATCACATTTGATTATAATAATCATTGGAATCGCACTACTTAATCAAAAATGGACCATAGCGTCTATTGTTTGAATCAAAACCAAAACCGAACACGAAACCACACGAATGACTCTTGAAATCAATCCATCCAACCCAAAGCTCATCAAGAACACTCCACATCCAACTTCGAACAATCTTGCCTCAAAAATCCTTTGAATCTATCCAAATGACAATTTCGATCCATGGAATCCTTTATTGACCATGAAGGAAAGGAACACAATTTTAAATGACAAGAAACGACTCGTATTGACTCAATAAAAATCAAGAAACGCATACAGTGGCGGAATGAAACTATGCATGCGTCAGACGAAAACGCAATGTGTGATCGATTAAAAAGAAGTCAATCAATGTACCACGTCAAATAAATAAGATTCGCTTGTATTTTATTCTAAATTGTGTGGATATAGATTAGTGAAATCAAAGTATTCACGAAAGCTTAACTAAATACATAGGAAATGAGCTAGTTATACAAAAATATTAAACTAGAATACTTCTAGCATTGTTAGCTTTTTGCTTTTCGTGACAACCTCTAATGCTATGGAGTTTTGATTATCTAACCATCTCAACAAACTCCAAAACCAATCTAATCACAGTTGATTAAAATAATCATTGGAATCGCACAACTTAATCAAAAATAGACCATAGCGTCTCTTGTTTGAAACAAAACCAAAACCGAACACGAAACCACATGAATGACTCTTGAAATCAATCCATCCAACCCATAGCTCATCAAGAACACTCCACATCCAACTTCGAACAATCTTGCCTCAAAAATCCTTTGAATCTATCCAAATGACAAATTTCGATCCATGGAATCCTTTATTGACCATGAAGGAAAGGAACACAATTTTTAAATGCCAAGAAACGACTCGTATTGACTCAATAAAAATCAAGAAACGCATTACAGTGGAGGAATGAAACTATGCATGCGTAACACGAAAACGCAATGTGTGATCGATTAAAAAGAAGTCAATCAACGTACCACGTCCAAGTAAATAAGATTTGCTTGTATTTTATTCTAAATTGTGTAGATATAGATAAGTGAAATCAAAGTATTCACGAAAGTTTAACAAAATAGATAGGAAATTAGCTAGTTATACAAAAATATTAAACTAGAATACTTCTCGCATTGTTAGCTTTGTGCTTTTCGTGACAACCTCCAATGCTATGGAGTTTTGATTATCTAACCATCTCAACAAACTCCAAAAACAATCTAATCACATTTGATTATAATAATCATTGGAATCACACTAATTAATCAAAAATGGACCATAGCGTCTATTGTTTGAATCAAAATCAAAACCGAACACGAAACCACATGATTGACTCTTGAAATCAATCCATCCTACCCAAAACTCATCAAGAACACTCCACATCCAACTTCAAACAATCATGCCTCAAAAAACCTTTGACTCTATCCAAATGACAACTTTCGATCCATGGAATCCTTTATTGACCAAGAAGGAAAGGAACAAAAGTTTTAAATGACAAGAAACGACTCGTATTGACTCAATAAGAATCAAGAAACACATTACAGTGGCAGAATGAAACTATGCATG
This sequence comes from Flaveria robusta, assembly GCA_025506415.1. NCBI lineage: Eukaryota > Viridiplantae > Streptophyta > Magnoliopsida > Asterales > Asteraceae > Flaveria > Flaveria robusta. The sequence continues at coordinate 12,141,076 of CM046464.1, read as the reverse complement.
CGTAACAAGAAAACGCAATGTGTGATCGATTAAAAAGAAGTCAATCAACGTACCACGTCCAAGTAAATAAGATTCGCTTGTAGTTTATTCTAAATTGTGTAGATATAGATTAGTGAAATCAAAGTATACACGAAAGCTTAACTAAATACATAGAAAATGAGCTAGTTATACAAAAATATTAAAGTAGAATACTTCTAGCATTGTTAGCTTTTTGCTTTTCGTGACAACCTCTAATGCTATGGAGTTTTGATTATCTAACCATCTCAACAAACTCCAAAACCAATGTAATCACATTTGATTATAATAATCATTGGAATCGCACTACTTAATCAAAAATGGACCATAGCGTCTATTGTTTGAATCAAAACCAAAACCGAACACGAAACCACAAGAATGACTCTTGAAATCAATCCATCCAACCCATAGCTCATCAAGAACACTCCACATCCAACTTCGAACAATCTTGCCTCAAAAATCCTTTGAATCTATCCAAATGACAATTTCGATCCATGGAATCCTTTATTGACCATGAAGGAAAGGAACACAATTTTTAAATGACAAGAAACGACTCGTATTGACTCAATAAAATCAAGAAACGCATTACAGTGGAGGAATGAAACTATGCATGCGTAACACGAAAACGCAATGTGTGATCGATTAAAAAGAAGTCAATCAACGTACCACGTCAAGTAAATAAGATTCGCTTGTATTTTATTCTAAATTGTGTAGATATAGATTAGTGAAATCAAAGTATTCACGAAAGCTTAACTAAATACATAGGAAATGAGCTAGTTATACAAAAATATTAAACTAGAATACTTCTAGCATTGTTAGCTTTTTGCTTTTCGTGACAACCTCTAATGCTATGGAGTTTTGATTATCTAACCATCTCAACAAACTCCAAAACCAATGTAATCACAATTGATTAAAATAATCATTGGAATCGCACTACTTAATCAAAAATGGACCATAGCGTCTATTGTTTGAAACAAAACCAAAACGAACACGAAACCACATGAATGACTCTTGAAATCAATCCATCCAACCAAAGCTCATCAAGAACACTCCACATCCAACTTCGAACAATCTTGCCTAAAAATCCTTTGAATCTATCCAAATGACAAATTTCGATCCATGGAATCCTTTATTGACCATGAAGGAAAGGAACACAATTTTAAATGCAAGAAACGACTCGTATTGACTCAATGAAAATCAAGAAACGCATTACAGTGGCGGAATGAAACTATGCATGCGTAACACGAAAACGCAATGTGTGATCGATTAAAAAGAAGTCAATCAACGTACCACGTCCAAGTAAATAAGATTCGCTTGTATTTTATTCTAAATTGTGTAGATATAGATTAGTGAAATCAAAGTATTCACGAAAAGCTTAACTAAATACATAGGAAATGAGCTAGTTATACAAAAATATTAAACTAGGATACTTCTAGCATTGTTAGCTTTTTGCTTTTCGTGACAACCTCCAATGCTATGGAGTTTGATTATCTAACCATCTCAACAAACTCCAAAACCAATCTAATCACAGTTGATTATAATAATCATTGGAATCGCACTTAATCAAAAATGGACCATAGCGTCTATTGTTTGAATCAAAACCAAAACGAACACGAAACCACACGAATGACTCTTGAAATCAATCCATCCAACCAAAGCTCATCAAGAACACTCCACATCCAACTTCGAACAATCTTGCCTCAAAAATCCTTTGAATCTATCCAAATGACAACTTTCGATCCATGGAATCCTTTATTGACCATGAAGGAAAGGAACACAATTTTAAATGACAAGAAACGACTCGTATTGACTCAATAAAAATCAAGAAACAATACAGTGGCGGAATGAAACTATGCATGCGTACCACGAAAACGCAATGTGTCGATCGATTAAAAGAAGTCAATCAACGTACCACGTCCAAGTAAATAAGATTCGCTTGTAGTTTATTCTAAATTGTGTAGATATAGATTAGTGAAATCAAAGTATACACGAAATCTTAACTAAATACATAGGAAATGAGCTAGTTATACAAAAATATTAAACTAGAATACTTCTAGCATTTGTTAGCTTTTTGCTTTTCGTGACAACCTCTAATGCTATGGAGTTTTGATTATCTAACCATCTCAACAAACTCCAAAACCAATGTAATCACATTTGATTATAATAATCATTGAATCGCACTACTTAATCAAAAATGGACCATAGCGTCTATTGTTTGAATCAAAACCAAAACACGAAACCACACGAATGACTCTTGAAATCAATCCATCCAACCCAAAGCTCATCAAGAACACTCCACATCCAACTTCGAACAATCTTGCCTCAAAAATCCTTTGAATCTATCCAAATGACAACTTTCGATCCATGGAATCCTTTATTGACCATGAAGGAAAGGAACACAATTTTTAAATGACAAGAAACGACTCGTATTGACTCATAAAAATCAAGAAACAATACAGTGGCGGAATGAAACTATGCATGCGTACCACGAAAACGCAATGTGTGATCGATTAAAAAGAAGTCAATCAACGTACCACGTCCAAGTAAATAAGATTCGCTTGTAGTTTATTCTAAATTGTGTAGATATAGATTAGTGAAATCAAAGAATTCACGAACGCTTAACTAAATACATAGGAAATGAGCTAGTTATACAAAAATATTAAACTAGAATACTTCTAGCATTGTTAGCTTTTTGCTTTTCGTGACAACCTCTAATGCTATGGAGTTTTGATTATCTAACCATCTCAACAAACTCCAAAACCAATGTAATCACATTTGATTAAAATAATCATTGGAATCGCACTACTTAATCAAAAATGGACCATAGCGTCTATTGTTTGAAACAAAACCAAAACCGAACACGAAACCACATGAATGTCTCTTGAAATCAATCCATCCAACCCAAAGCTCATCAAGAACACTCCACATCCAACTTCGAACAATCTTGCCTCAAAAATCCTTTGAATCTATCCAAATGACAACTTTCGATCCATGGAATCCTTTATTGACCATGAAGGAAAGGAACACAATTTTTAAATGCCAAGAAACGACTCGTATTGACTCAATAAAAATTAAGAAATGCAATACGGTGGTGGAATGAAACTATGCATGCGTAACACGAAAACGTAATGTGCGATCGATTAAAAAGAAGTCAATCAACGTACCACGTCCAAGTAAATAAGATTCGCTTGTATTTTATTCTAAATTGTGTAGATATAGATTAGTGAAATCAAAGTATTCACGAAAGCTTAACTAAATACATAGGAAATGAGCTGGTTATTCAATAATATTAAACTAGAATACTTCTATCATTGTTAGCTTTTTGCTTTTCATGACAACCTCTAATGCTATGGAGTTTTGATTATCTAACCATCTCAACAAACTCCAAAACCAATGTAATCACATTTGATTATAATAACCATTGGAATCGCACTACTTAATCAAAAATGGACTGTAGCGTCTATTGTTTGAATCAAAAGTAGAACCGAACACGAAACCACACGAATGACTCTTGAAATCAATCCATCCAACCCAAAGCTCATCAAGAACACTCCACACCCAACTTCGAACAATCTTGCCTCAAAAATCCTTTGAATCTATTCAAATCACAACTTTCGATCCATTGAATCCTTTATTGACCATGAAGGAAAGGAACACAATTTTTAAATGACAAGAAACGACTCGTATTGACTCAATAAAAATTAAGAAATGCAATACAGTGGCGGAATGAAACTATGCATACGTAACATGAAAACGTAATGTGTGATCGATTAAAAAGAAGTCAATCAACGTACCACGTCCAAGCAAATAAGATTCGCTTGTATTTTATTCTAAATTGTGTAGATATAGATTAGTGAAATCAAAGTATTCACGAAAGCTTAACCAAATACATAGGAAATGAGCTAGTTATACAAAAATATTAAACTAGAATACTTCTATCATTGTTAGCTTTTTGCTTTTCGTGACAACCTCTAATGTTATGGAGTTTTGATTATCTAACCATCTCAACAAACTCCAAACCAATGTAATCACATTTGATTATAATAACCATTGGAATCGCACTACTTAATCAAAAATGGACCATAGCGTCTATTGTTTGAATCAAAACCAAAACCGAACACGAAACCACACGAATGACTCTTGAAATCAATCCATCCAACCCAAAGCTCATCAAGAACACTCCACACCTAACTTCGAACAATCTTGCCTCAAAAATCCTTTGAATCTATCCAAATGACAACTTTCGATCCATGGAATCCTTTATTGACCATGAAGGAAAGGAACACAATTTTTAAATGACAAGAAACGACTCGTATTGACTCAATAAAAATCAAGAAATGCAATACAATGGCGGAATGAAACTATGCATGCGTACCACGAAAACGCAATGTGTGATCGATTAAAAAGAAGTCAATCAACGTACCACGTCCAAGTAAATAAGATTCGCTTGTAGTTTATTCTAAATTGTGTAGATATAGATTAGTGAAATCAAAGTATACACGAAAGCTTAACTAAATGCATAGGAAATGAGCTAGTTATGCAAAAATATTAAACAAGAATACTTCTAGCATTGTTAGCTTTTTGCTTTTCGTGACAACCTCTAATGCTATGGAGTTTTGATTATCTAACCATCTCAACAAACTCCAAAACCAATGTAATAACATTTGATTATAATAACCATTGGAATCGCACTACTTAATCAAAAATGGACCGTAGCGTCTATTGTTTGAATCAAAAGCAAAACCGAACACGAAACCACACGAATGACTCTTGAAATCAATCCATCCAACCCAAAGCTCATCAAGAACACTCCACACCTAACTTCGAACAATCTTGCCTCAAAAATCCTTTGAATCTATCCAAATGACAACTTTCGATCCATGGAATCCTTTATTGACCATGAAGGAAAGGAACACAATTTTAAATGACAAGAAACGACTCGTATTGACTCAATAAAATCAAGAAACGCAATACAGTGGCGGAATGAAACTATGCATGCGTACCACGAAAACGCAATGTGTGATCGATTAAAAAGAAGTCAATCAACGTACCACGTCCAAGTAAATAAGATTCGCTTGTAGTTTATTCTAAATTGTGTAGATATAGATTAGTGAAATCAAAGTATACACGAAAGCTTAACTAAATGCATAGGAAATGAGCTAGTTATGCAAAAATATTAAACAAGAATACTTCTAGCATTGTTAGCTTTTTTCTTTTCGTGACAACCTCTAATGCTATGGAGTTTTAATTATCTAACCATCTCAACAAACTCCAAAACCAATGTAATCACATTTGATTATAATAATCATTGAAATCGCACTACTTAATCAAAAATGGACCATAGCATCTATTGTTTGAATCAAAACCAAAACCGAACACGAAACCACACGAATGACACTTGAAATCAATCCATCCAACCCAAAGCTCATCAAGAACACTCCACACCTAACTTCGAACAATCTTGCCTCAAAAATCCTTTGAATCTATCCAAATGACAACTTTCGATCCATGGAATCCTTTATTGACCATGAAGGAAAGGAACACAATTTTTAAATGACAAGAAACGACTCGTATTGACTCAATAAAAATCAAGAAACGCAATACAGTGGGGAATGAAACTATGCATGCGTACACGAAAACGCAATGTGTGATCGATTAAAAAGAAGTCAATCAACGTACCACGTCCAAGTAAATAAGATTCGCTTGTAGTTTATTCTAAATTGTGTAGATATAGATTAGTGAAATCAAAGAATTCACGAAAGCTTAACTAAATACATAGGAAATGAGCTAGTTATACAAAAATATTAAACTAGAATACTTCTAGCATTGTTAGATTTTTGCTTTTTGTGACAACCTCTAATGCTATGGAGTTTTGATTATCTAACCATCTCAACAAACTCCAAAACCAATGTAATCACATTTGATTAAAATAATCATTGGAATCGCACTACTTAATCAAAAATGGACCATAGCGTCTATTGTTTGAAACAAAACCAAAACCGAACACGAAACCACATGAATGTCTCTTGAAATCAATCCATCCAACCCAAAGCTCATCAAGAACACTCCACATCCAACTTCGAACAATCTTGCCTCAAAAATCCTTTGAATCTATCCAAATGACAACTTTCGATCCATGGAATCTTTTATTGACCATGAAGGAAAGGAACACAATTTTTAAATGCCAAGAAACGACTCGTATTGACTCAATAAAAATTAAGAAACGCAATACAGTGGCGGAATGAAACTATGCATGCGTAACACGAAAACGTAATGTGTGATCGATTAAAAAGAAGTCAATCAACGTACCACGTCCAAGTAAATAAGATTCGCTTGTATTTATTCTAAATTGTGTAGATATAGATTAGTGAAATCAAAGTATACACGAAAGCTTAACTAAATGCATAGGAAATGAGCTAGTTATGCAAAAATATTAAACAAGAATACTTCTAGCATTGTTAGCTTTTTTCTTTTCGTGACAACCTCTAATGCTATGGAGTTTTAATTATCTAACCATCTCAACAAACTCCAAAACCAATGTAATCACATTTGATTATAATAATCATTGAAATCGCACTACTTAATCAAAAATGGACCATAGCATCTATTGTTTGAATCAAAACCAAAACCGAACACGAAACCACACGAATGACACTTGAAATCAATCCATCCAACCCAAAGCTCATCAAGAACACTCCACATCCAACTTCGAACAATCTTGCCTCAAAAATCCTTTGAATCTATCCAAATGACAACTTTCGATCCATGGAATCTTTTATTGACCATGAAGGAAAGGAACACAATTTTTAAATGACAAGAAACGACTCGTATTGACTCAATAAAAATTAAGAAATGCAATACAGTGGCGGAATGAAACTATGCATACGTAACATGAAAACGTAATGTGTGATCGATTAAAAAGAAGTCAATCAACGTACCACGTCCAAGCAAATAAGATTCGCTTGTATTTTATTCTAAATTGTGTAGATATAGATTAGTGAAATCAAAGTATTCACGAAAGCTTAACCAAATACATAGGAAATGAGCTAGTTATACAAAAATATTAAACTAGAATACTTCTATCATTGTTAGCTTTTTGCTTTTCGTGACAACCTCTAATGTTATGGAGTTTTGATTATCTAACCATCTCAACAAACTCCAAAACCAATGTAATAACATTTGATTATAATAACCATTGGAATCGCACTACTTAATCAAAAATGGACCGTAGCGTCTATTGTTTGAATCAAAAGCAAAACCGAACACGAAACCACACGAATGACTCTTGAAATCAATCCATCCAACCCAAAGCTCATCAAGAACACTCCACATCCAACTTCGAACAATCTTGCCTCAAAAATCCTTTGAATCTATCCAAATGACAACTTTCGATCCATGGAATCCTTTATTGACCATGAAGGAAAGGAACACAATTTTAAATGACAAGAAACGACTCGTATTGACTCAATAAAAATCAAGAAACGCAATACAGTGGCGGAATGAAACTATGCATGCGTACACGAAAACGCAATGTGTGATCGATTAAAAAGAAGTCAATCAACGTACCACGTCCAAGTAAATAAGATTCGCTTGTAGTTTATTCTAAATTGTGTAGATATAGATTAGTGAAATCAAAGTATACACGAAAGCTTAACTAAATACATAGGAAATGAGCTAGTTATACAAAAATATTAAACTAGAATACTTCTAGCATTGTTAGCTTTTTGCTTTTCGTGACAACCTCTAATGCTATGGAGTTTTGATTATCTAACCATCTCAACAAACTCCAAAACCAATGTAATCACATTTGATTATAATAATCATTGGAATCGCACTACTTAATCAAAAATGGACCATAGCGTCTATTGTTTGAATCCAAACCAGAACCGAACACGAAACCACACGAATGACTCTTGAAATCAATCCATCCAACCCAAAGCTCATCAAGAACACTCCACATCCAACTTCGAACAATCTTGCCTCAAAAATCCTTTGAATCTATCCAAATGACAACTTTCGATCCATGGAATCCTTTATTGACCATGAAGGAAAGGAACACAATTTTTAAATGACAAGAAACGACTCGTATTGACTCAATAAAAATCAAGAAACGCAATACAGTGGCGGAATGAAACTATGCATGCGTACCACGAAAACGCAATGTGTGATCGATTAAAAAGAAGTCAATCAACGTACCACGTCCAAGTAAATAAGATTCGCTTGTAGTTTATTCTAAATTGTGTAGATATAGATTAGTGAAATCAAAGTATACACGAAAGCTTAACTAAATACATAGGAAATGAGCTAGTTATACAAAAATATTAAACTAGAATACTTCTAGCATTGTTAGCTTTTGCTTTTCGTGACAACCTCTAATGCTATGGAGTTTTGATTATCTAACCATCTCAACAAACTCCAAAACCAATGTAATCACATTTGATTATAATAATCATTGGAATCGCACTACTTAATCAAAAATGGACCATAGCGTCTATTGTTTGAATCAAAACCAAAACCGAACACGAAACCACACGAATGACACTTGAAATCAATCCATCCAACCCAAAGCTCATCAAGAACACTCCACATCCAACTTCGAACAATCTTGCCTCAAAAATCCTTTGAATCTATCCAAATGACAACTTTCGATCCATGGAATCTTTTATTGACCATGAAGGAAAGGAACACAATTTTTAAATGACAAGAAACGACTCGTATTGACTCAATAAAAATTAAGAAATGCAATACAGTGGCGGAATGAAACTATGCATGCGTACCACGAAAACGCAATGTGTGATTGATTAAAAAGAAGTCAATCAACGTACCACGTCCAAGTAAATAAGATTCGCTTGTAGTTTATTCTAAATTGTGTAGATATAGATTAGTGAAATCAAAGTATACACGACAGCTTAACTAAATACATAGGAAATGAGCTAGTTATACAAAAATATTAAACTAGAATACTTCTAGCATTGTTAGCTTTTTGCTTTTCATGACAACCTCTAATGCTTTGGAGTTTTGATTATCTAACCATCTCAACAAACTCCAAAACCAATGTAATCACATTCGATTATAATAATCATTGAAATCGCACTACTTAATCAAAAATTGACCATAGCGTATATTGTTTGAATCAAAAGCAAAACCGAACACGAAACCATACGAATGACTCTTGAAATCAATCCATCCAACCCTAAGCTCATCAAGACCACTTCACATCCAACTTCGAACAATCTTGCCTCAAAAATCCTTTGAATCTATCCAAATGACAACTTTCGATCCATGGAATCCTTTATTAACCATGAAGGAAAGGAACACAATTTTTAAATGACAAGAAACGACTCGTATTGACTCAATAAAAATCAAGAAACGCAATACGGTGGTGGAATGAAACTATGCATGCGTAACACGAAAACGCAATGTGTGATCGATTAAAAAGAAGTCAATCAACGTACCACGTCAAAGTAAATAAGATTCGCTTGTATTTTATTCTAAATTGTGTAGATATAGATTAGTGAAATCAAAGAATTCACGAAAGCTTAACTAAATACATAGGAAATGAGCTAGTTATACAAAAATATTAAACTAGAATACTTCTAGCATTGTTAGATTTTTGCTTTTTGTGACAACCTCTAATGCTATGGAGTTTTGATTATCTAACCATCTCAACAAACTCCAAAACCAATGTAATCACATTTGATTAAAATAATCATTGGAATCGCACTACTTAATCAAAAATGGACCATAGCGTCTATTGTTTGAACAAAACCAAAACCGAACACGAAACCACACGAATGACTCTTGAAATCAATCCATCCAACCCAAAGCTCATCAAGAACACTCCACATCCAATTTCGAACAATCTTGCCTCAAAAATCCTTTGAATCTATCCAAATGACAACTTTCGATCCATGGAATCCTTTATTGACCATGAAGGAAAGGAACACAATTTTTAAATAACAAGAAACGACTCGTATTGACTCAATAAAAATCAAGAAACGCAAAACAGTGGCGGAATGAAACTATGCATGCGTAACACGAAAACGCAATGTGTGATCGATTAAAAAGAAGTCAATCAACGTACCACGTCAAAGTAAATAAGATTCGCTTGTATTTTATTCTAAATTGTGTGGATATAGATTAGTGAAATCAAAGTATTCACGAAAGCTTAACTAAATACATAGTAAATGAGCTAGTTATACAAAAATATTAAACTAGAATACTTCTAGCATTGTTAGCTTTTTGCTTTTCGTGACAACCTCTAATGCTATGGAGTTTTGATTATCTAACCATCTCAAAAAACTCCAAAACCAATGTAATCACATTTGATTATAATAATCATTGGAATCGCACTACTTAATCAGAAATGGACCATAGCGTCTATTGTTTGAATCAAAACCAAAACCGAACACGAAACCACACGAATGACTCTTGAAATCAATCCATCCAACCCAAAGCTCATCAAGAACACTCCACACCCAACTTCGAACAATCTTGCCTCAAAAATCCTTTGAATCTATCCAAATCACAACTTTCGATCCATGGAATCCTTTATTGACCATGAAGGAAAGGAACATAATTTTTAAATGACAAGAAACGACTCGTATTGACTCAATAAAAATCAAGAAACGCAATACAGTGGCGGAATGAAACTATGCATGCGTACCACGAAAACGCAATGTGTGATTGATTAAAAAGAAGTCAATCAACGTACCACGTCCAAGTAAATAAGATTCGCTTGTAGTTTATTCTAAATTGTGTACATATAGATTAGTGAAATCAAAGTATACACGAAAGCTTAACTAAATACATAGGAAATGAGCTAGTTATACAAAAATATTAAACTAGAATACTTCTAGCATTGTTAGCTTTTTGCTTTTCATGACAACCTCTAATGCTATGGAGTTTTGATTATCTAACCATCTCAACAAACTCCAAAACCAATGTAATCACATTTGATTATAATAATCATTGGAATCGCACTACTTAATCAAAAATGGACCATAGCGTCTATTGTTTGAATCAAAACCAAAACCGAACACGAAACCACAAGAATGACTCTTGAAATCAATCCATCCAACCCAAAGCTCATCAAGAACACTCCACATCCAACTTCGAACAATCTTGCCTCAAAAATCCTTTGAATCTATCCAAATGACAACTTTCGATCCATGGAATCCTTTATTGACCATGAAGGAAAGGAACACAATTTTAAATGACAAGAAACGACTCGTATTGACTCAATAAAAATCAAGAAAGCAATACAGTGGCGGAATGAAACTATGCATGCGTACCACGAAAACGCAATGTGTGATTGATTAAAAAGAAGTCAATCAACGTACCACGTCCAAGTAAATAAGATTCGCTTGTAGTTTATTCTAAATTGTGTAGATATAGATTAGTGAAATCAAAGTATACACGAAAGCTTAACTAAATACATAGGAAATGAGCTAGTTATACAAAAATATTAAACTAGAATACTTCTAGCATTGTTAGCTTTTTGCTTTTCGTGACAACCTCTAATGCTATGGAGTTTTGATTATCTAACCATCTCAACAAACTCCAAAACCAATGTAATCACATTGATTATAATAATCATTGAATCGCACTACTTAATCAAAAATGGACCATAGCGTCTATTGTTTGAATCAAAACCAAAACCGAACACGAAACCACACGAATGACTTTGAAATCAATCCATCCAACCCAAAGCTCATCAAGAACACTCCACATCCAACTTCGAACAATCTTGCCTCAAAAATCCTTTGAATCTATCCAAATGACAACTTTCGATCCATGGAATCCTTTATTGACCATGAAGGAAAGGAACACAATTTTTAAATGACAAGAAACGACTCGTATTGACTCAATAAAAATCAAGAAACGCAATACAGTGGTGGAATGAAACTATGCATGCGTAACACGAAAACGCAATGTGTGATCGATTAAAAAGAAGTCAATCAACGTACCACGTCCAAGTAAATAAGATTCGCTTGTATTTTATTCTAAATTGTGTAGATATAGATTAGTGAAATCAAAGTATTCACGAAAGCTTAACTAAATACATAGGAAATGAGCTAGTTAAACAAAAATATTAAACTAGAATACTTCTAGCATTGTTAGATTTTTGCTCTTCGTGACAACCTCTAATGCTATGGAGTTTTGATTATCTAACCATCTCAACAAACTCCAAAACCAATGTAATCACATTTGATTAAAATAATCATTGGAATCGCACTACTTAATCAAAAATGGACCATAGCGTCTATTGTTTGAAACAAAACCAAAACCGAACACGAAACCACATGAATGACTCTTGAAATCAATCCATCCAACCCAAAGCTCATCAAGAACACTCCACATCCAACTTCAAACAATCTTGCCTCAAAAATCCTTTGAATCTATCCAAATGACAAATTTCGATCCATGTAATCCTTTATTGACCATGAAGGAAAGGAACACAATTTTTAAATGCCAGGAAACGACTCGTATTGACTCAATAAAAATCAAGAAACGCATTACAGTGGTTGAATGAAACTATGCATGCGTAACACGAAAACGCAATGTGTGATCGATTTAAAAGAAGTCAATCAACGTACCACGTCCAAGTAAATAAGATTCGCTTGTATTTTATTCTAAATTGTGTAGATATAGATTCGTTAAATCAAAGTATTCACGAAAGCTTAACTAAATACATAGGAAATGAGCTAGTTATACAAAAATATTAAACTAGAATACTTTTAGCATTGTTAGCTTTTTGATTTTCGTGACAACCTCTAATGGTATGGAGTTTTGATTATCTAACCATCTCAACAAACTCCAAAACCAATGTAATCACATTTGATTATAATAATCATTGAAATCGCACTACTTAATCAAAAATGGACCATAGCGTCTATTGTTTGAATCAAAACCAAAACCGAACACGAAACCACATGAATGACTCTAGAAATTAATCCATCCAACCCAAAGCTCATAAAGAACACTCCACATCCAACTTCGAACAATCTTGCCTCAAAAATCCTTTGAATCTATCCAAATGACAACTTTCGATCCATGGAATCCTTATTGACCATGAAGGAAAGGAACACAATTTTTAAATGACAAGAAACGACTCGTATTGACTCAATAAAAATCAAGAAGCGCATAAGTGGCGGAATGAAACTATGCATGCGCAACAAGAAAACGCAATGTGTGATCGATTAAAAAGAAGTCAATCAACGTACCACGTCCAAGTAAATAAGATTAGCTTGTAGTTTATTCTAAATTGTGTAGATATAGATTAGTGAAATCAAAGTATACACGAAATCTTAACTAAATACATAGGAAATGAGCTAGTTATACAAAAATATTAAACTAGAATACTTCTAGCATTGTTAGCTTTTTGCTTTTCGTGACAACCTCTAATGCTATGGAGTTTTGATTATCTAACCATCTCAACAAACTCCAAAACCAATGTAATCACATTTGATTATAATAATCATTGGAATCGCACTACTTAATCAAAAATGGACCATAGCGTCTATTGTTTGAAACAAAACCAAAACCGAACACGAAACCACATGAATGACTCTTGAAATCAATCCATCCAACCCAAAGCTCATCAAGAACACTCCACATCCAACTTCGAACAATCTTGCCTCAAAAATCCTTTGAATCTATCCAAATGACAAATTTCGATCCATGGAATCCTTTATTGACCATGAAGGAAAGGAACACAATTTTTAAATGCCAAGAAACGACTCGTATTGACTCAATAAAAATCAAGAAACGCATTACAGTGGCGGAATGAAACTATGCATGCGTAACACGAAAACGCAATGTGTGATCGATTAAAAGAAGTCAATCAACGTACCACGTCCAAGTAAATAAGATTCGCTTGTATTTTATTCTAAATTGTGTAGATATAGATTAGTGAAATCAAAGTATTCACGAAAGCTTAACTAAATACATAGGAAATGAGCTAGTTATACAAAATATTAAACTAGAATACTTCTAGCATTGTTAGCTTTTTGCTTTTCGTGACAACCTCTAATGGTATGGAGTTTTGATTATCTAACCATCTCAACAAACTCCAAAACCAATGTAATCACATTTGATTATAATAATCATTGAAATCGCACTACTTAATCAAAAATGGACCATAGCGTCTATTGTTTGAATCAAAACCAAAACCGAACACGAAACCACATGAATGACTCTAGAAATTAATCCATCCAACCCAAAGCTCATAAAGAACACTCCACATCCAACTTCGAACAATCTTGCCTCAAAAATCCTTTGAATCTATCCAAATGACAACTTTCGATCCATGGAATCCTTTATTTACCATGAAGGAAAGGAACACAATTTTTAAATGACAAGAAACGACTCGTATTGACTCAATAAAAATCATGAAGCGCATTAAGTGGCGGAATGAAACTATGCATACGCAACAAGAAAACACAATGTGTGATCGATTAAAAAGAAATCAATCAACGTACCACGTCCAAGTAAATAAGATTAGCTTGTAGTTTATTCTAAATTGTGTAGATATAGATTAGTGAAATCAAAGTATACACGAAATCTTAACTAAATACATAGGAAATGAGCTAGTTATACAAAAATATTAAACTAGAATACTTTTAGCATTGTTAGCTTTTTGATTTTCGTGACAACCTCTAATGGTATGGAGTTTTGATTATCTAACCATCTCAACACACTCCAAAACCAATGTAATCACATTTGATTATAATAATCATTGAAATCGCACTACTTAATCAAAAATGGACCATAGCGTCTATTGTTTGAATCAAAACCAAAACCGAACACGAAACCACATGAATGACTCTAGAAATTAATCCATCCAACCCAAAGCTCATAAAGAACACTCCACATCCAACTTCGAACAATCTTGCCTCAAAAATCCTTTGAATCTATCCAAATGACAACTTTCGATCCATGGAATCCTTTATTTACCATGAAGGAAAGGAACACAATTTTTAAATGACAAGAAACGACTCGTATTGACTCAATAAAAATCATGAAGCGCATTAAGTGGCGGAATGAAACTATGCATACGCAACAAGAAAACACAATGTGTGATCGATTAAAAAGAAATCAATCAACGTACCACGTCCAAGTAAATAAGATTAGCTTGTAGTTTATTCTAAATTGTGTAGATATAGATTAGTGAAATCAAAGTATACACGAAATCTTAACTAAATACATAGGAAATGAGCTAGTTATACAAAAATATTAAATAGAATACTTCTAGCATTGTTAGCCTTTTGCTTTTCGTGACAACCTCTAATGCTATGGAGTTTTGATTATCTAACCATCTTAACAAACTCCAAAACCAATGTAATCACATTTGATTATAATAATCATTGGAATCGCACTACTTAATCAAAAATGGACCATAGCGTCTATTGTTTGAATCAAAATCAAAACCGAACACGAAACCACAAGAATGACTCTTGAAATCAATCCATCCAACCCATAGCTCATCAAGAACACTCCACATCCAACTTCGAACAATCTTGCCTCAAAAATCCTTTGAATCTATCCAAATGACAACTTTCGATCCATGGAATCCTTTATTGACCATGAAGGAAAGGAACACAATTTTTAAATGACAAGAAACTACTCGTATTGACTCAATAAAAATCAAGAAACGCAATACAGTGGCGGAATGACACTATGCATGCGTACCACTTAAAAGCAATGTGTAATCGATTAAAAAGAAGTCTATCAACGTACCACATCCAAGTAAATAAGATTCGCTTGTTGTTTATTCTAAATTGTGTAGATATAGATTAGTGAAATTAAAGTATACACGAAAGCTTAACTAAATACATAGGAAATGAGCTAGTTATACAAAAATATTAAAGTAGAATACTTCTAGCATTGTTAGCTTTTTGCTTTTCGTGACAACCTCTAATGCTATGGAGTTTTGATTATCTAACCATCTCAACAAACTCCAAAACCAATGTAATCATATTTGATTATAATAATCATTGGAATCGCACTACTTAATCAAAAATGGACCACAGCGTTTATTGTTTGAATCAAAACCAAAACCGAACACGAAACCACACGAATGACTCTTGAAATCAATCCATGCAACCCAAAGCTCATCTAGAACACTCCACATCCAACTTCAAACAATCTTGCCTCAAAAATCCTTTGAATCTATCCAAATGACAACTTTCGATTCATGGAATCCTTTATTGACCATGAAGGAAAGGAACACAATTTTTAAATGACAAGAAACGACTCGTATTGACTCAATAAAAAACAAGAAACGCAATACAGTGGCGGAATGAAACTATGCATGCGTACCACGAAAACGCAATGTGTGATCGATTAAAAAGAAGTCAATCAACGTATCACGTCCAAGTAAATAAGATTCGCTTGTAGTTTATTCTAAATTGTGTAGATATATATTAGTGAAATTAAAGTATACACGAAAGCTTAACTAAATACATAGGAAATAAGCTAGTTGTACAAAAATATTAAACTAGAACACTTCTCGCATTTTTAGCTTTTTGCTTTTCGTGACAACCTCCAAGGAGTTTTGATTATCTAACCATTTCAACACACTCTAAAACCAATCTAATAACATTTGATTATAATAATCATTGGAATCATACAAGTTAATCACAAATGGACCATAGCAATTATTGTTTGAATCAAAACCAAAACCAAACACGAAACCATACGAATGACTTTTGAAATCAATCAATCCTACCCAAAACTCATCAAGAACACTCCACATCCAACTTTGAACAATCTTGCTACAAAAATCCATTGAATCTATCAAAATGACAAATTTCGATCCATGGAATCCTTTATTGACCATGAAGGAAAGAAACACAAGCTTTAAATGACAAGAAACGACTCGTATTGACTCAATAAAAATCATGAAGCGCATTAAGTGGCGGAATGAAACTATGCATGCGCAACAAGAAAACACAATGTGTGATCGATTAAAAAGAAGTCAATCAACGTACCACGTCCAAGTAAATAAGATTCGCTTGTAGTTTATTCTAAATTGTGTAGATATAGATAAGTGAAATCAAAGTATACACGAAAGTTTAACTAAATACATAGGAAATGAGCTAGTTATACAAAAATATTAAACAAGAATACTTCTAGCATTGTTAGCTTTTTGCTTTTCGTGACAACCTCTAATGCTATGGTGTTTTGATTATCTAACCATCTCAACAAACTCCAAAACCAATGTAATCACATTTGATTATAATAATTATTGGAATCGCACTACTTAATCAAAAATGGACCATAGCGTCTATTGTTTGAATCAAAACCAAAACCGAACACGAAACCACACGAATGACTCTTGAAATCAATCCATCCAACCCAAAGCTCATCAAGAACACTCCACATCCAACTTCGTACAATCTTGCCTCAAAAATCCTTTGAATCTATCCAAATGACAACTTTCGATCCATGGAATCCTTTATTGACCATGAAGGAAAGGAGCACAATTTTTAAATGACAAGAAACGACTCGTATTGACTCAATAAAAACCAAGAAACACAATACAGTGGCGGAATGAAACTATGCATGCGTACCACGAAAACGCAATGTGTGATCGGTTAAAAAGAAGTCAATCAACGTACCACATCCAAGTAAATAAGATTCGCTTGTAGTTTATTCTAAATTGTGTAGATATAGATTGGTGAAATCAAAGTATACACGAAAGCTTAACTAAATACATAGGAAATGACCTAGTTATACAAAAATATTAAACTAGAATACTTCTAGCATTGTTAGCTTTTTGATTTTCGTGACAACCTCTAATACTATGGAGTTTTGATTATCTAACCATCTCAACAAACTCCAAAACCAATGTAATCACATTTGATTATAATAATCATTGGAATCGCACTACTTAATCAAAAATGGACCACAGCGTTTATTGTTTGAATCAAAACCAAAACCGAACACGAAACCACATGAATGACTCTTCAAATCAATCCATGCAACCCAAAGCTCATCAAGAACATTCCACATCCAACTTCAAACAATCTTGCCTCAAAAATCCTTTGAATCTATCCAAATGACAACTTTCGATTCATGGAATCCTTTATTGACCATGAAGGAAAGGAACACAATTTTTAAATGACAAGAAACGACTCGTATTGACTCAATAAAAAACAAGAAACGCAATACAATGGCGGAATGAAACTATGCATGCGTACCACGAAAACGCAATGTGTGATCGATTAAAAAGAAGTCAATCAACGTATCACGTCCAAGTAAATAAGATTCGCTTGTAGTTTATTCTAAATTGTGTAGATATAGATTAGTGAAATGAAAGTATACACGAAAGCTTAACTAAATACATAGGAAATAAGCTAGTTATACAAAAATATTAAACTAGAATACTTCTTGCATTTTTAGCTTTTTGCTTTTCGTGACAACCTCCAATGCTACGGAGTTTTGATTATCTAACCATTCAACACTCCAAAACCAATCTAATCACATTTGATTATAATAATCATTGGAATCACTACTTAATCAAAATGGACCATAGCAATTATTGTTTGAATCAAAACCAAAATCGAACACGAAACCATACGAATGACTTTGAAATCAATCAATCCTACCCAAAACTCATCAAGAACACTCCACATCCAACTTTGAACAATCTTGCTACAAAAATCCATTGAATCTATCAAAATGACAAATTTCGATCCGTGGAATCCTTTATTGACCATGAAGGAAAGAAACACAAGCTTTAAATGACAAGAAACGACTCGTATTGACTCAATAAAAATCATGAAGCGCATTAAGTGGCGGAATGAAACTATGTATGCGCAACAAGAAAACACAATGTGTGATCGATTAAAAAGAAGTCAATCAACTTACCACGTCCAAGTAAATAAGATTCGCTTTTAGTTTATTCTAAATTGTGTAGATATAGATAAGTGAAATCAAAGTATACACGAAAGTTTAACTAAATACATAGGAAATGACCTAGTTATACAAAAATATTAAACTAGAATACTTCTAGCATTGTTAGCTTTTTGCTTTTCGTGACAACCTCTAATGCTATGGAGTTTTGATTATCTAACCATCTCAACAAACTCCAAAAGCAATGTAATCACATTTGATTATAATAATCATTAGAATCGCACTACTTAATCAAAAATGGACCATAGCGTCTATTGTATGAATCAAAACCAAAACCGAACACGAAACCACACGAATGACTCTTGAAATCAATCCATCCAACCCAAAGCTCATCAAGAACACTCCACATCCAACTTCGAACAATCTTGCCCAAAAATCCTTTGAATCTATCCAAATGACAACTTTCGATCCATGGAATCCTTTATTGACCATGAAGGAAAGGAGCACAATTTTTAAATGACAAGAAACGACTCGTATTGACTCAATAAAAACCAAGAAACGCAATACAGTGGCGGGAATGAAACTATGCATGCGTAACACGAAAACGCAATGTGTGATCGGTTAAAAAGAAGTCAATCAACGTACCACATCCAAGTAAATAAGATTCGCTTGTAGTTTATTCTAAATTGTGTGGATATAGATTGGTGAAATCAAAGTATACACGAAAGCTTAACTAAATACATAGGAAATGACCTAGTTATACAAAAATTTTAAACTAGAATACTTCTAGCATTGTTAGCTTTTTGATTTTCGTGACAACCTCTAATGCTATGGAGTTTTGATTATCTAACCATCTCAACAAACTCCAAAACCAATGTAAGCACATTTGATTATAATAATAATTGAAATCGCACTACTTAATCAAAAATGGACCATAGCGTCTATTGTTTGAATCAAAACCAAAACCGAACACGAAACCATAAGAATGACTCTTGAAATCAATCCATCCAACCCATAGCTCGTCAAGAACACTCCACATCCAACTTCGAACAATCTTGCCTCAAAAATCCTTTGAATCTATCCAAATGACAAATTTCGATCCATGGAATCCTTTATTGACCATGAAGGAAAGGAACACAATTTTTAAATGACAAGAAACGACTCGTATTGACTCAATGAAAATCAAGAAACAAATTATAATGGAGGAATGAAACTATGCATGCGTAACACGAAAACGCAATGTGTGATCGATTAAAAAGAAGTCAATCAACGTACCACGTCAAAGTAAATAAGATTCGCTTGTATTTTATTCTAAATTGTGTAGACATAGATTAGTGAAATCAAAGTATTCACGAAAGCTTAACTAAATATATAGGAAATGAAGTAGTTATACAAAAATATTAAACTAGAATACTTCTAGCATTGTTAGCTTTTTGCTTTTCGTGACAACCTCTAATGCTCTGGAGTTTTGATTATCTAACCATCTCAACAAACTCCAAAACCAATGTAATCACAATTGATTAAAATAATCATTGGAATCGCACTACTTAATCAAAAATAGACCATAGCGTCTCTTGTTTGAAACAAAACCAAAACCGAACACGAAACCACATGAATGACTCTTGAAATCAATCCATCCAACCTAAAGCTCATCAAAAACACTCCACATCCAACTTCGAACAATCTTGCCTCAAAAATCCTTTGAATCTATCCAAATGACAAATTTCGATCCATGGAATCCTTTATTGACCATGAAGGAAAGGAACACAATTTTTAAATGCCAAGAAACGACTCGTATTGACTCAATGAAAATCAAGAAACGCATTACAGTGGAGGAATGAAACTATGCATGCGTAACACGAAAACGCAATGTGTGATCGATTAAAAAGAAGTCAATCAACGTACCACGTCCAAGTAAATAAGATTCGCTTGTATTTTATTCTAAATTGTGTAGATATAGATTAGTGAAATCAAAGTATTCATGAAAGCTTAACTAAATACATAGGAAATGAGCTAGTTATACAAAAATATTAAACTAGGATACTTCTAGCATTGTTAGCTTTTTTGCTTTTCGTGACAACCTCCAATGCTATGGAGTTTTGATTATCTAACCATCTCAACAAACTCCAAAACCAATGTAATCACATTTGATTATAATAATCATTGGAATCGCAATACTTAATCCAAAATGGACCATAGCGTCTATTGTTTGAATCAAAACCAAAACCGAACACGAAACCACACGAATGACTCTTGAAATCAATCCATCCAACCCAAAGCTCATCAAGAACACTCCACATCCAACTTCGAACAATCTTGCCTCAAAAATCCTTTGAATCTATCCAAATGACAACTTTCGATCCATGGAATCCTTTATTGACCATGAAGGAAAGGAACACAATTTTTAAATGACAAGAAACGACTCGTATTGACTCAATAAAAACCAAGAAACACAATACAGTGGTGGAATGAAACTATGCATGCGTACCACAAAAACGCAATGTGTGATCGATAAAAAGAAGTCAATCAACGTACCACGTCCAAGTAAATAAGATTCGCTTGTAGTTTATTCTAAATTGTGTAGATATAGATTAGTGAAATCAAAGTATACACGAAATCTTAACTAAATACATAGGAAATGAGCTAGTTATACAAAAATATTAAACTAGAATACTTCTAGCATTTTTAGCTTTTTGATTTTCGTTACAACCTCTAATGCTATGGAGTTTTGATTATCTAACCATCTCAACAAACTCCAAAACCAATGTAATCACATTTGATTATAATAATCATTGAAATCGCACTACTTAATCAAAAATAGACCATAGCGTCTCTTGTTTGAAACAAAACCAAAACCGAACACGAAACCACATGAATGACTCTTGAAATCAATCCATCCAACCTAAAGCTCATCAAGAACACTCCACATCCAACTTCGAACAATCTTGCCTCAAAAATCCTTTGAATCTATCCAAATGACAAATTTCGATCCATGGAATCCTTTATTGACCATGAAGGAAAGGAACACAATTTTTAAATGCCAAGAAACGACTCGTATTGACTCAATGAAAATCAAGAAACGCATTACAGTGGAGGAATGAAACTATGCATGCGTAACACGAAAACGCAATGTGTGATCGATTAAAAAGAAGTCAATCAACGTACCACGTCCAAGTAAATAAGATTCGCTTGTATTTTATTCTAAATTGTGTAGATATAGATTAGTGAAATCAAAGTATTCATGAAAGCTTAACTAAATACATAGGAAATGAGCTAGTTATACAAAAATATTAAACTAGGATACTTCTAGCATTGTTAGCTTTTTTGCTTTTCGTGACAACCTCCAATGCTATGGAGTTTTGATTATCTAACCATCTCAACAAACTCCAAAACCAATGTAATCACATTTGATTATAATAATCATTGAATCGCACTACTTAATCAAAATGGACCATAGCGTCTATTGTTTGAATCAAAACCAAAACCGAACACGAAACCACACGAATGACTCTTGAAATCAATCCATCCAACCCAAAGCTCATCAAAAACACTCCACATCCAACTTCGAACAATCTTGCCTCAAAAATCCTTTGAATCTATCCAAATGACAACTTTCGATCCATGGAATCCTTTATTGACCATGAAGGAAAGGAACACAATTTTTAAATGACAAGAAACGACTCGTATTGACTCAATAAAAATCAAGAAATGCAATACAATGGCGGAATGAAACTATGCATGCGTACCACGAAAACGCAATGTGTGATCGATTAAAAAGAAGTCAATCAACGTACCACGTCCAAGTAAATAAGATTCGCTTGTAGTTTATTCTAAATTGTGTAGATATAGATTAGTGAAATCAAAGTATACACGAAAGCTTAACTAAATACATAGGAAATGAGCTAGTTATACAAAAATATTAAACTAGAATACTTCTAGCATTGTTAGCTTTTTGCTTTTCGTGACAACCTCTAATGCTATGGAGTATTGATTATCTAACCATCTCAACAAACTCCAAAACCAATGTAATCACATTTGATTATAATAATCATTGAAATCGCACTACTTAATCAAAAATGGACCATAGCGTCTATTGTTTGAATCAAAACCAAAACCGAACCCGAAACCACAAGAATGACTCATGAAATCAATCCATCCAACCCATAGCTCGTCAAGAACACTCCACATCCAACTTCGAACAATCTTTCCTCAAAAATCCTTTGAATCTATCCAAATGACAAATTTCGATCCATGGAATCCTTTATTGACCATGAAGGAAAGCAACACAATTTTTAAATGACAAGAAACGACTCGTATTGACTCAATAAAAATCAAGAAATGCAATACAGTGGCGGAATGAAACTATGCATGCGTACCACAAAAACGCAATGTGTGACGGATTAAAAAGAAGTCAATCAACGTACCACGTCCAAGTAAATAAGATTCGCTTGTAGTTTATTCTAAATTGTGTAGATATAGATTAGTGAAATCAAAGTATACACGAAAGCTTAACTAAATACATAGGAAATGAGCTAGTTATACAAAAATATTAAACTAGAATACTTCTAGCATTGTTAGCTTTTGCTTTTCGTGACAACCTCTAATGCTATGGAGTTTGATTATCTAACCATCTCAACAAACTCCAAAACCAATGTAATCACATTTGATTATAATAATCATTGAAATTGCACTACTTAATCAAAAATAGACCATAGCGTCTCTTGTTTGAAACAAAACCAAAACCGAACACGAAACCACATGAATGACTCTTGAAATCAATCCATCCACCCAAAGCTCATCAAAAAACTCCACATCCAACTTCGAACAATCTTGCCTCAAAAATCCTTTGAATCTATCCAAATGACAAATTTCGATCCATGGAATCCTTTATTGACCATGAAGGAAAGGAACACAATTTTTAAATGCCAAGAAACGACTCGTATTGACTCAATGAAAATCAAGAAACGCATTATAGCGGAGGAATGAAACTATGCATGCGTAACACGAAAACGCATTGTGTGATCGATTAAAAAGAAGTCAATCAACGTACCACGTCCAAGTAAATAAGATTCGCTTGTAGTTTATTCTAAATTGTGTAGATATAGATTAGTGAAATCAAAGTATACACGAAAGCTTAACTAAATACATAGGAAATGAGCTAGTTATACAAAAATATTAAACTAGAATACTTCTAGCATTGTTAGCTTTTTGCTTTTCGTGACAACCTCTAATGCTATGGAGTTTTGATTATCTAACCATCTCAACAAACTCCAAAACCAATGTAATCACATTTGATTATAATAATCATTGGAATCGCACTACTTAATCAAAAATGGACCCTAGCGTCTATTGTTTGAATCAAAACCAAAACCGAACACGAAACCACAAGAATGACTCTTGAAATCAATCCATCCAACCCATAGCTCATCAAGAACACTCCACATCCAACTTCGAACAATCTTGCCTCAAAAATCCTTTGAATCTATCCAAATGACAAATTTCGATCCATGGAATCCTTTATTGACCATGAAGGAAAGGAACACAATTTTTAAATGCCAAGAAACGACTCGTATTGACTCAATGAAAATCAAGAAACGCATTACAGTGGAGGAATGAAACTATGCATGCGTAACACGAAAACGCAATGTGTGATCGATTAAAAAGAAGTCAATCAACGTACCACGTCCAAGTAAATAAGATTCGCTTGTATTTTATTCTAAATTGTGTAGATATAGATTAGTGAAATCAAAGTATTCACGAAAGCTTAACTAAATACATAAGAAATGAGCTAGTTATACAAAAATATTAAACTAGGATACTTCTAGCATTGTTAGCTTTTTTGCTTTTCGTGACAACCTCCAATGCTATGGAGTTTTGATTATCTAACCATCTCAACAAACTCCAAAACCAATGTAATCACATTTGATTATAATAATCATTGGAATCGCACTACTTAATCCAAAATGGACCATAGCGTGTATTGTTTGAATCAAAACCAAAACCGAACACGAAACCACACGAATGACTCTTGAAATCAATCCATCCAACCCAAAGCTCATCAAAAACACTCCACATCCAACTTCGAACAATCTTGCGTCAAAAATCCTTTGAATCTATCCAAATGACAACTTTCGATCCATGGAATCCTTTATTGACCAAGAAGGAAAGCAACACAATTTTTAAATGACAAGAAACGACTCGTATTGACTCAATAAAAATCAAGAAATGCAATACAGTGGCGGAATGAAACTATGCATGCGTACCACAAAAACGCAATGTGTGATGGATTAAAAAGAAGTCAATCAACGTACCACGTCCAAGTAAATAAGATTCGCTTGTAGTTTATTCTAAATTGTGTAGATATAGATTAGTGAAATCAAAGTATACACGAAAGCTTAACTAAATACATAGGAAATGAGCTAGTTATACAAAAATATTAAACTAGAATACTTCTAGCATTGTTAGCTTTTTGCTTTTCGTGACAACCTCTAATGCTATGGAGTCTTGATTATCTAACCATCTCAACAAACTCCAAAACCAATGTAATCACATTTGATTATAATAATCATTGAAATCGCACTACTTAATCAAAAATGGACCATAGCGTCTATTGTTTGAATCAAAACCAAAACCGAACACGAAACCACAAGAATGACTCATGAAATCAATCCATCCAACCCATAGCTCGTCAAGAACACTCCACATCCAACTTCGAACAATCTTGCCTCAAAAATCCTTTGAATCTATCCAAATGACAAATTTCGATCCATGGAATCCTTTATTGACCATGAAGGAAGGAACACAATTTTTAAATGCCAAGAAACGACTCGTATTGACTCAATGAAAATCAAGAAACGCATTACAGTGGAGGAATGAAACTATGCATGCGTAACACGAAAACACAATGCGTGATCGATTAAAAAGAAGTCAATCAACGTACCACGTCCAAGTAAATAAGATTCGCTTGTATTTTATTCTAAATTGTGTAGATATAGATTAGTGAAATCAAAGTATTCACGAAAGCTTAACCAAATACATAGGAAATGAGCTAGTTATACAAAAATATTAAACTAGGATACTTCTAGCATTGTTAGCTTTTTTGCTTTTCGTGACAACCTCCAATGCTATGGAGTTTTGATTATCTAACCATCTCAACAAACTCCAAAACCAATGTAATCACATTTGATTATAATAATCATTGGAATCGCACTACTTAATCCAAAATGGACCATAGCGTCTATTGTTTGAATCTAAACCAAAACCGAACACGAAACCACACGAATCACACTTGAAATCAATCCATCCAACCCAAAGCTCATCAAGAACACTCCACATCCAACTTCGAACAATCTTGCCTCAAAAATCCTTTGAATCTATCCAAATGACAACTTTCGATCCATGGAATCCTTTATTGACCAGAAGGAAAGCAACACAATTTTTAAATGAAGAAACGACTCGTATTGACTCAATAAAAATCAAGAAATGCAATAAAGTGGCGGAATGAAACTATGCATGCGTACCACAAAAACGCAATGTGTGATCGATTAAAAAGAAGTCAATCAACGTACACGTCCAAGTAAATAAGATTCGCTTGTAGTTTATTCTAAATTGTGTAGATATAGATTAGTGAAATCAAAGTATACACGAAAGCTTAACTAAATACATAGGAAATGAGCTAGTTATACAAAAATATTAAACTAGAATACTTCTAGCATTGTTAGCTTTTTGCTTTTCATGACAACCTCTAATGCTATGGAGTTTTGATTATCTAACCACCTCAACAAACTCCAAAACCAATGTAATCACATTTGATTATAATAATCATTGAAATCGCACTACTTAATCAAAAATGGACCATAGCGTCTATTGTTTGAATCAAAACCAAAACCGAACACGAAACCACAAGAATGACTCATGAAATCAATCCATCCAAGCCATAGCTCGTCAAGAACACTCCACATCCAACTTCGAACAATCTTGCCTCAAAAATCCTTTGAATCTATCCAAATGACAAATTTCGATCCATGGAATCCTTTATTGACCATGAAGGAAGGAACACAATTTTTAAATGCCAAGAAACGACTCGTATTGACTCAATGAAAATCAAGAAACGCATTACAGTGGAGGAATGAAACTATGCATGCGTAACACGAAAACGCAATATGTGATCGATTAAAAAGAAGTCAATCAACGTACCACGTCAAAGTAAATAAGATTCGCTTGTATTTTATTCTAAATTGTGTGGATATAGATTAGTGAAATCAAAGTATTCACGAAAGCTTAACTAAATACATAGGAAATGAGCTAGTTATACAAAAATATTAAACTAAATTACTTCTAGCATTGTTAGCTTTTGCTTTTCGTGACAACCTCTAATGCTATGGAGTTTTGATTATCTAACCATCTCAACAAACTCCAAACCAATGTAATCACAATTGATTAAATAATCATTGGAATCGCACTACTTAATAAAAAATAGACCATAGCGTCTCTTGTTTGAAACAAAACCAAAACCGAACACGAAACCACATGAATGACTCTTGAAATCAATCCATCCAACCTAAAGCTCATCAAGAACACTCCACATCCAACTTCGAACAATCTTGCCTCAAAAATCCTTTGAATCTATCCAAATGACAAATTTCGATCCATGGAATCCTTTATTGACCATGAAGGAAAGGAATACAATTTTTAAATGCCAAGAAACGACTCGTATTGACTAATGAAAATCAAGAAACGCATTACAGTGGCGGAATGAAACTATGCCTGCGTAACACGAAAACACAATGTGTGATCGATTAAAAAGAAGTCAATCAACGTACCACGTCCAAGTAAATAAGATTCGCTTGTATTTTATTCTAAATTGTGTAGATATGGATTAGTGAAATCAAAGTATTCATGAAAGCTTAACTAAATACATAGGAAATGAGCTAGTTATACAAAAATATTAAACTAGAATACTTCTAGCATTTTTAGCTTTTTGATTTTCGTTACAACCTCTAATGCTATGGAGTTTTGATTATCTAACCATCTCAACAAACTCCAAAACCAATGTAATCACATTTGATTATAATAATCATTGGAATCGCAATACTTAATCCAAAATGGACCATAGCGTCTATTGTTTGAATCAAAACCAAAACCGAACACGAAACCACACGAATGACTCTTGAAATCAATCCATCCAACCCAAAGCTCATCAAGAACACTCCACATCCAACTTCGAACAATCTTGCCTCAAAAATCCTTTGAATCTATCCAAATGAGAACTTTCGATCCATGGAATCCTTATTGACCATGAAGGAAAGGAACACAATTTTTAAATGACAAGAAAGGACTCGTATTGACTCAATAAAAATCAAGAAATGCAATACAGTGGCGGAATGAAACTATGCATGCGTACCACAAAACGCAATTTGTGTGATGGATTAAAAAGAGGTCAATCAACGTACCACGTCCAAGTAAATAAGATTCGCTTGTAGTTTATTCTAAATTGTGTAGATATAGATTAGTGAAATCAAAGTATACACGAAAGCTTAACTAAATACATAGGAAATGAGCTAGTTATACAAAAATATTAAACTAGAATACTTCTAGCATTGTTAGCTTTTTGCTTTTCGTGACAACCTCTAATGCTATAGAGTCTTGATTATCTAACCATCTCAACAAACTCCAAAACCAATGTAATCACATTTGATTATAATAATCATTGGAATCGCACTACTTAATCCAAAATGGACCATAGCGTGTATTGTTTGAATCAAAACCAAAACCGAACACGAAACCACACGAATGACTCTTCAAATCAATCCATCCAACCCAAAGCTCATCAAAAACACTCCACATCCAACTTCGAATAATATTGCGTCAAAAATCCTTTGAATCTATCCAAATGACAACTTTCGATCCATTGAATCCTTTATTGACCAAGAAGGAAAGCAACACAATTTTTAAATGACAAGAAACAACTCGTATTGACTCAATAAAAATCAAGAAATGCAATACAGTGGCGGAATGAAACTATGCATGCATACCACAAAAACGCAATTTGTGATGGATTAAAAAGAAGTCAATCAACGTACCACGTCCAAGTAAATAAGATTCGCTTGTAGTTTATTCTAAATTGTGTAGATATAGATTAGTGAAATCAAAGTATACACGAAAGCTTAACTAAATACATAGGAAATGAGCTAGTTATACAAAAATATTAAACTAGAATACTTCTAGCATTGTTAGCTTTTTGCTTTTCGTGACAACCTCTAATGCTATGGAGTCTTGATTATCTAACCATCTCAACAAACTCCAAAACCAATGTAATCACATTTGATTATAATATCAATGAAATCGCACTACTTAATCAAAATGGACCATAGCGTCTATTGTTTGAATCAAACCAAAACCGAACACGAAACCACAAGAATGACTCATGAAATCAATCCATCCAACCCATAGCTCCGTCAAGAACCTCCACATCCAACTTCGAACAATCTTGCCTCAAAAATCCTTTGAATCTATCCAATGACAAATTTCGATCCATGGAATCCTTTATTGACCATGAAGGAAGGAACACAATTTTTAAATGCCAAGAAACGACTCGTATTGACTCAATGAAAATCAAGAAACGCATTACAGTGGGGAATGAAACTATGCATGCGTAACACGAAAACACAATGTGTGATCGATTAAAAAGAAGTCAATCAACGTACCACGTCCAGTAAATAAGATTCGCTTGTATTTTATTCTAAATTGTGTAGATATAGATTAGTGAAATCAAAGTATTCACGAAAGCTTAACAAATACATAGGAAATGAGCTAGTTATACAAAATATTAAACTAGAATACTTTTAGCATTGTTAGCTTTTTTGCTTTTCGTGACAACCTCCAATGCTATGGAGTTTTGATTATCTAACATCTCAACAAACTCCAAACCAATGTAATCACATTTGATTAAATAATCATTGGAATCGCACTACTTAATCCAAAATGGACCATAGCGTATTGTTTGAATCAAAACCAAAACCGAACACGAAACCACACGAATGACTCTTCAAATCAATCCATCCAACCCAAATCTCATCAAGAACACTCCACATCCAACTTCGAACAATCTTGCGTCAAAAATCCTTTGAATCTATCCAAATGACAACTTTCGATCCATGGAATCCTTTATTGACCAAGAAGGAAAGCAACACAATTTTTAAATGAGAAGAAACGACTCGTATTGACTCAATAAAAATCAAGAAATGCAATAAAGTGGCGGAATGAAACTATGCATGCGTACCACAAAAACGCAATGTGTGATGGATTAAAAAGAAGTCAATCAACGTACCACGTCTAAGTAAATAAGATTCGCTTGTAGTTTATTCTAAATTGTGTAGATATAGATTAGTGAAATCAAAGTATACACGAAAGCTTAACTAAATACATAGGAAATGAGCTAGTTATACAAAAATATTAAACTAGAATACTTCTAGCATTGTTAGCTTTTTGCTTTTCATGACAACCTCTAATGCTATGGAGTTTTGATTATCTAACCACCTCAACAAACTCCAAAACCAATGTAATCACATTTGATTATAATAATCATTGAAATCGCACTACTTAATCAAAATGGACCATAGCGTCTATTGTTTGAATCAAAACCAAAACCGAACACGAAACCACAGAATGACTCATGAAATCAATCCATCCAAGCCATAGCTCGTCAAGAACACTCCACATCCAACTTCGAACAATCTTGCCTCAAAAATCCTTTGAATCTATCCAAATGACAAATTTCGATCCATGGAATCCTTTATTGACCATGAAGGAAGGAACACAATTTTTAAATGCCAAGAAACGACTCGTATTGACTCAATGAAAATCAAGAAACGCATTACAGTGGAGGAATGAAACTATGCATGCGTAACACGAAAACGCAATATGTGATCGATTAAAAAGAAGTCAATCAACGTACCACGTCAAAGTAAATAAGATTCGCTTGTATTTTATTCTAAATTGTGTGGATATAGATTAGTGAAATCAAAGTATTCACGAAAGCTTAACTAAATACATAGGAAATGAGCTAGTTATACAAAAATATTAAACTAAATTACTTCTAGCATTGTTAGCTTTTTGCTTTTCGTGACAACCTCTAATGCTATGGAGTTTTGATTATCTAACCATCTCAACAAACTCTAAAACCAATGCAATCACAATTGATTAAAATAATCATTGGAATCGCACTACTTAATAAAAAATAGACCATAGCGTCTCTTGTTTGAAACAAAACCAAAACCGAACACGAAACCACATGAATGACTCTTGAAATCAATCCATCCAACCTAAAGCTCATCAAAAACACTCCACATCCAACTTCGAACAATCTTGCCTCAAAAATCCTTTGAATCTATCCAAATGACAAATTTCGATCCATGGAATCCTTTATTGACCATGAAGGAAAGGAATACAATTTTTAAATGCCAAGAAACGACTCGTATTGACTTAATGAAAATCAAGAAACGCATTACAGTGGAGGAATGAAACTATGCATGCGTAACACGAAAACGCAATGTGTGATCGATTAAAAAGAAGTCAATCAACGTACCACGTCCAAGTAAATAAGATTCGCTTGTATTTTATTCTAAATTGTGTAGATATAGATTAGTGAAATCAAAGTATTCACGAAAGCTTAACTAAATACATAGGAAATGAGCTAGTTATACAAAAATATTAAACTAGGATACTTCTAGCATTGTTAGCTATTTTGCTTTTCGTGACAACCTCTAATGCTATGGAGTTTTGATTATCTAACCATCTCAACAAACTCCAAAACCAATGTAATCACATTTGATTATAATAATCATTGGAATCGCACTACTTAGTCCAAAATGGACCATAGCGTGTATTGTTTGAATCAAAACCAAAACCGAACACGAAACCACACGAATGACTCTTGAAATCAATCCATCCAACCCAAAGCTCATCAAGAACACTCCACATCCAACTTCGAACAATCTTGTGTCAAAAATCCTTTGAATCTATCCAAATGAGAACTTTCGATCCATGGAATCCTTTATTGACCAAGAAGGAAAGCAACACAATTTTTAAATGACAAGAAAGGACTAGTATTGACTCAATAAAAATCAAGAAATGCAATACAGTGGCGGAATGAAACTATGCATGCGTACCACAAAAACAATTTGTGTGATGGATTAAAAAGAGGTCAATCAACGTACCACGTCCAAGTAAATAAGATTCGCTTGTAGTTTATTCTAAATTGTGTAGATATAGATTAGTGAAATCAAAGTATACACGAAAGCTTAACTAAATACATAGGAAATGAGCTAGTTATACAAAAATATTAAACTAGAATACTTCTAGCATTGTTAGCTTTTTGCTTTTCGTGACAACCTCTAATGCTATAGAGTCTTGATTATCTAACCATCTCAACAAACTCCAAAACCAATGTAATCACATTTGATTATAATAATCATTGAAATCGCACTACTTAATCAAAAATGGACCATAGCGTCTATTGTTTGAATCAAAACCAAAACCGAACACGAAACCACAAGAATGACTCATGAAATCAATCCATCCAACCCATAGCTCGTCAAGAACACTCCACATCCAACTTCGAACAATCTTGCCTCAAAAATCCTTTGAATCTATCCAAATGACAAATTTCGATCCATGGAATCCTTTATTGACTATGAAGGAAAGGAATACAATTTTTAAATGCCAAGAAACGACTCGTATTGACTTAATGAAAATCAAGAAACGCATTACAGTGGAGGAATGAAACTATGCATGCGTAACACGAAAACGCAATGTGTGATCGATTAAAAAGAAGTCAATTAACGTACCACGTCCAAGTAAATAAGATTCGCTTGTATTTTATTCTAAATTGTGTAGATATAGATTAGTGAAATCAAAGTATTCACGAAAGCTTAACTAAATACATAGGAAATG
Organism: Flaveria robusta; assembly: GCA_025506415.1. Taxonomy (NCBI): domain Eukaryota; kingdom Viridiplantae; phylum Streptophyta; class Magnoliopsida; order Asterales; family Asteraceae; genus Flaveria; species Flaveria robusta. The sequence continues at coordinate 12,108,247 of CM046464.1, read as the reverse complement.
AGCTAGTTATACAAAAATATTAAACTAGGATACTTCTAGCATTGTTAGCTATTTTGCTTTTCGTGACAACCTCTAATGCTATGGAGTTTTGATTATCTAACCATCTCAACAAACTCCAAAACCAATGTAATCACATTTGATTATAATAATCATTGGAATCGCACTACTTAGTCCAAAATGGACCATAGCGTGTATTGTTTGAATCAAAACCAAAACCGAACACGAAACCACACGAATGACTCTTGAAATTAATCCATCCAACCCAAAGCTCATCAAGAACACTCCACATCCAACTTCGAACAATCTTGCGTCAAAAATCCTTTGAATCTATCCAAATGAGAACTTTCGATCCATGGAATCCTTTATTGACCAAGAAGGAAAGCAACACAATTTTTAAATGACAAGAAAGGACTAGTATTGACTCAATAAAAATCAAGAAATGCAATACAGTGGCGGAATGAAACTATGCATGCGTACCACAAAACAACAATGTGTGATGGATTAAAAAGAAGTCAATCAACGAACCACGTCCAAGTAAATAAGATTCGCTTGTAGTTTATTCTAAATTGTGTAGATATAGATTAGTGAAATCAAAGTATACACGAAAGCTTAACTAAATACATAGGAAATGAGCTAGTTATACAAAAATATTAAACAAGAATACTTCTAGCATTGTTAGCTTTTTGCTTTTCGTGACAACCTCTAATGCTATAGAGTCTTGATTATCTAACCATCTCAACAAACTCCAAAACCAATGTAATCACATTTGATTATAATAATCATTGAAATCGCACTACTTAATCAAAAATGGACCATAGCGTCTATTGTTTGAATCAAAACCAAAACCGAACACGAAACCACAATAATGACTCATGAAATCAATCCATCCAACCCATAGCTCGTCAAAAACACTCCACATCCAACTTCGAACAATCTTGCCTCAAAAATCCTTTGAATCTATCCAAATGACAAATTTCGATCCATGGAATCCTTTATTGACTATGAAGGAAAGGAATACAATTTTTAAATGCCAAGAAACGACTCGTATTGACTCAATGAAAATCAAGAAACGCATTACAGTGGAGGAATGAAACTATGCATGCGTAACACGAAAACACAATGTGTGATCGATTAAAAAGAAGTCAATCAACGTACCACGTCCAAGTAAATAAGATTCGCTTGTATTTTATTCTAAATTGTGTAGATATAGATTAGTGAAATCAAAGTATTCACGAAAGCTTAACCAAATACATAGGAAATGAGCTAGTTATACAAAAATATTAAACTAGGATACTTCTAGCATTGTTAGCTTTTTTGCTTTTCGTGACAACCTCCAATGCTATGGAGTTTTGATTATCTAACCATCGCAACAAACTCCAAAACCAATGTAATCACATTTGATTATAATAATCATTGGAATCGCACTACTTAATCCAAAATGGACCATAGCGTGTATTGTTTGAATCAAAACCAAAACCGAACACGAAACCACACGAATGACTCTTGAAATCAATCCATCCAACCCAAATCTCATCAAGAACACTCCACATCCAACTTCGAACAATCTTGCGTCAAAAATCCTTTGAATCTATCCAAATGACAACTTTCGATCCATGGAATCCTTTATTGACCAAGAAGGAAAGCAACACAATTTTTAAATGAGAAGAAACGACTCGTATTGACTCAATAAAAATCAAGAAATGCAATAAAGTGGCGGAATGAAACTATGCATGCGTACCACAAAAACGCAATGTGTGATGGATTAAAAAGAAGTCAATCAACGTACCACGTCCAAGTAAATAAGATTCGCTTGTAGTTTATTCTAAATTGTGTAGATATAGATTAGTGAAATCAAAGTATACACGAAAGCTTAACTAAATACATAGGAAATGAGCTAGTTATACAAAAATATTAAACTAGAATACTTCTAGCATTGTTAGCTTTTTGCTTTTCGTGACAACCTCTAATGCTATGGAGTTTTGATTATCTAACCACCTCAACAAACTCCAAAACCAATGTAATCACATTTGATTATAATAATCATTGAAATCGCACTACTTAATCAAAAATGGACCATAGCGTCTATTGTTTGAATCAAAACCAAAACCGAACACGAAACCACAAGAATGACACATGAAATCAATCCATCCAACCCATAGCTCGTCAAGAACACTCCACATCCAACTTCGAACAATCTTGCCTCAAAAATCCTTTGAATCTATCCAAATGACAAATTTCGATCCATGGAATCCTTTATTGACCATGAAGGAAAGGAACACAATTTTTAAATGCCAAGAAACAACTCTTATTGACTCAATGAAAATCAAGAAACGCATTACAGTGGAGGAATGAAACTATGCATGCGTAACACGAAAACGCAATGTGTGATCGATTAAAAAGAAGTCAATCAACGTACCACGTCAAAGTAAATAAGATTCGCTTGTATTTTATTCTAAATTGTGTGGATATAGATTAGTGAAATCAAAGTATTCACGAAAGCTTAACTAAATACATAGGAAATGAGCTAGTTATACAAAAATATTAAACTAGAATACTTCTAGCATTGTTAGCTTTTTGCTTTTCGTGACAACCTCTAATGCTATGGAGTTTTGATTATCTAACCATCTCAACAAACTCCAAAACCAATGCAATCACAATTGATTAAAATAATCATTGGAATCGCACTACTTAATCAAAAATAGACCATAGCGTCTCTTGTTTGAAACAAAACCAAAACCGAGCACGAAACCACATGAATGACTCTTGAAATCAATTCATCCAACCGAAAGCTCATCAAGAACACTCCACATCCAACTTCGAACAATCTTGCCTCAAAAATCCTTTGAATCTATCCAAATGACAAATTTTGATCCATGGAATCCTTTATTGACCATGAAGGAAAGGAACACAATTTTTAAATGCCAAGAAACGACTCGTATTGACTCAATGAAAATCAAGAAACGCATTACAGTGGAGGAATGAAACTAGGCATGCGTAACACGAAAACGCAATATGTGATCGATTAAAAAGATGTCAATCAACGTACCACGTCCAAGTAAATAAGAGTCGCTTGTATTTTATTCTAAATTGTGTAGATATAGATTAGTGAAATCAAACTATTCACGAAAGCTTAACTAAATACATAGGAAATAAATATTAAACTAGAATACTTGTAGCATTGTTAGCTTTTTTGCTTTCCGTGACAACCTCCAATGCTATGGAGTTTTGATTATCTAACCATCTCAACAAACTCCAAAACCAATCTAATCACAGTTGATTATAATAATCATTGGAATCGCACTACTTAATCAAAAATGGACCATAGCGTCTATTGTTTGAATCAAAACCAAAACCAAACACGAAACCACACGAATGACTCTTGAAATCCATCCATCCAACCCAAAGCTCATCAAGAACACTCCACATCCAACTTCAAACAATCTTGCGTCAAAAATCCTTCGAATCTTTCCAAATGACAACTTTCGATCCATGGAATCCTTTATTGACCAAGAAGGAAAGCAACACAATTTTTAAATGACAAGAAACGACTCGTATTGACTCAATAAATATCAAGAAATGCAATACAGTGGCGGAATGAAACTATGCATGCGTACCACAAAAACGCAATGTGTGATGGATTAAAAAGAAGTCAATCAACGTACCACGTCCAAGTAAATAAGATTCGCTTGTAGTTTATTCTAAATTGTGTAGATATAGATTAGTGAAATCAAAGTATACATGAAAGCTTAACTAAATACATAGAAAATGAGCTAGTTATACAAAAATATTAAACTAGAATACTTCTAGCATTGTTAGCTTTTTGCTTTTCGTGACAACCTCTAATGCTATGGAGTTTTGATTATCTAACCATCTCAACATACTCCAAAACCAATATAATCACATTTGATTATAATAATCATTGAAATCGCACTACTTAATCAAAAATGGACCATAGCGTCTATTGTTTGAATCAAAACCAAAACCGAACACGAAACCACAAGAATGACTCATGAAATCAATCCATCCAACCCATAGCTCGTCAAGAACACTCCACATCCAACTTCGAACAATCTTGCCTCAAAAATCCTTTGAATCTATCCAAATGACAAATTTCGATCCATGGAATCCTTTATTGACCATGAAGGAAAGGAACACAATTTTTAAATGCCAAGAAACGACTCGTATTGACTCAATGAAAATCAAGAAACGCATTACAGTGGAGGAATGAAACTAGGCATGCGTAACACGAAAACGCAATATGTGATCGATTAAAAAGATGTCAATCAACGTACCATGTCACACCCTCAAAATCCACGTGCGGAGTTTTACCGTGAAGCGTGTGAACAAACCAGGATCACAGTCACTAGTTACTCAGAACGACACTATATGCCACATTTAAAAATAAACCAATCAAAGTTCAAGTTTTAAAACCATGCGGAAGCGTTTTGTAAATAAGACAAACCCAAAGTATGTAAATGTGAAATTTGGCAAAACACGCGCCAACCCATTATTTAAATCTCATAAATAAAATTCAAATGTAATGACTTAAGATGAAGTCTTAGAAAGCATGCTGGACCCGTGTTGTGCTCCTAATGGCAACTTGAATTAACGACCTGAGAATAGCATACTAAAAATGTCACACAATGGTTGGTGAGTTCAAGAGTTTGCACTTAACATAAACAATAATAATTTGCATAACATAAGAAGTGCTTTGAAATAGATAGCTAGTCTATATTCATAAGTAATAACAATAGTGATTTCACGATCGAAGCTGACTGTGTTGTGTTTGTTGCCTCCCGTCACGACTTACCAGGTCGTAACGATGTTTGTGTTTAGGACAATATTGCACCCGTTTGACCTCGAGTCGCACGGGTGGGGCTTGTCAAACCCAGTAGTACTACCCAAGATTTCCTGCTAGTTACCATTATTAACGATCCGAAAGTGTGAGGACTTTCAAGGTATTATACACCATGTTAAAACATACATAACTTATAATAATAATATAGCGTTTGTGAACAAGTATGCTACCTCCCCCAGAAGAGAGTTTATAAAATAGTGGGGCATGAACTCACCTGATGTGCAAGGATAATGACAAGAGAGAACTGATGATGGATGGAAAGACAACCCTTCAAAGGTTACCTAGAACACGTAAGTACATAAGTACGTGTGCACAGAAAACTTAACAACCCTAAGTGCTCAATAAACACATTGACCCAAGGCTTTGGAAAACAAGACTCCTCTAACCTAGTTGACCCGTTTGACCCGTTGGTGACATATTAATTGAAATCTCGTTTAATCAAATGTATCAACTTATCATACATGATTATCAAACAAAGTATTCACGCATATTACATCATCAACCCAAGTTCAATCTAGATCATCCTACAACTTATGCGAATCTCAAACAATCAACATGCTCAACACAATCATAAATATATCAAAACTAATAATTCATTCATGAAGTCTATCATGCACAACATGCCATGTGAAGCCACTCACGACTTCACACCCTAAACCCTGCCAATCCTACTAAGTAGGGGCCTCAGATTCGCACGCGTGTATGACAATGATAATAACATAAATCAACAAGATTCATTCCAACCAACAAACACAATAATGGTCAATTCCAATCCCAAACATGATTTCCTAATCACTAGCCATAATTCATCATCATGTATAATCACCAAGAACCTACATTCTTTAAATGATCAATCAAGCATCCATACAACCCAAGTAACACATTCCACCACATTAGACATCATCCATAAGCATTCTAACATGCTCCTAACACCATAAACATCCTCACATCATCATATCCAATGATCTTCAAAAATAAAGTTTCCCTTTTTAGAAGGTAACACCCAAAAGCAATCTAACATCTAATTCCTTCATAGTTTCATTAATTTTATACCCAATCAAGTTCATAACATTCATTCTAACATGATAATCATCACTAACTCATCAAAATTCCCAATCATCATGCATAAAAGTTTCCACTTATAGTAAGGTATGAACAAACACTAGATTTCATGACTTTTCTTGCACAATTCAAGTAAACCAACATCCAAGCAATGTATCTAACATCATACAATCATCAAATCATGAATTCCAAGAACAAAAAGTTTCCTCTTAAGGCAATGTGTGAACAATGTGATCAAACCATGGAATTCTTGCATAATCAACATAATCTAACACTCATACAATCTAACCAACATCAATTAACATCTAACAATCATCAATTTCACTTTTTCATCACCAATTTCGAATTAGGGTTTCAAGAATCAAAAACCATGAAAAACTAATCAAAACTAACCTTTAGGTGTGCTTAGATGATGATTAACACTTGAAAACAACTTGTAATACTTGAAACCACTTGGAATTTGACTTGTGCACTTGTTCTTGGATCAAAATCGCAAGATGAAGGTGTTGGGAGGGGGTACGGCCGCAATGGGGGTTTGGGGCTAGGGTTGGGTTTAATTTTGTTTAAATATGGTAACTTTTTATTTCAATCCAATTACAAAATAAACCCCATTGTTTATATTTTATAAAAACTAATCTTTTTAACACTTTTTAATAGGTTTTAACTACAAAATATAAACATTACTAATCAACAATAATAATCACATACATTTTCAACTAATAGCAAAACATATGAGATCATAGTTACACATTATCACGTTATCAAGTAAAATTCACAAACAATAACTTAAAATGCATGAATCACATAACCACAACTAATAATCAACATTATTCACTAGGTTATCATTTGTTTACCATAGGTAATTGTTATTAAGTCACCAACGTTCAACGACTACTAGTGTGTGCTCACGACACGTGTATGCAAGACCTAACGGAACTAACGGAGTTTGGTAACGGAAAATTACCAGATGTCACATACCACGTCCAAGTAAATAAGATTCGCTTGTATTTTATTCTAAATTGTGTAGATATAGATTAGTGAAATCAAAGTATTCACGAAAGCTTAACTAAATACATAGGAAATGAGCTAGTTATACAAAAATATTAAACTAGAATACTTCTAGCATTGTTAGCTTTTTGCTTTTCGTGAAAACCTCTAATGCTATGGATTTTTGATTATCTAACCATCTCAACAAACTCCAAAACCAATGTAATCACATTTGATTATAATAATCCTTGAAATCGCACTACTTAATCAAAAATGGACCATAGCGTCTATTGTTTGAATCAAAAGCAAAACCGAACACGACACCACACGAATGACTCTTGAAATCAATCAATCCAACCCAAAGCTCATCAAGAACACTCCACATCCAACTTCGAACAATCTTGCCCCAAAAATCCTTTGAATCTATCCAAATGACAACTTTCGATCTATGTAATCCTTTATTGACCATGAAGGAAAGGAACACAATTTTTAAATGACAAGAAACGACTCGTATAGACTCAATAAAAATCAAGAAACGCAATATAATGGCGGAATGAAACTATTCATGCGTAACACGAAAACGCAATGTGTTATCGATTAAAAAGAAGTCAATCAACGTGCCTCGTCCAAGTAAATAAGATTCGCTTGTAGTTTATTCTAAATTGTGTAGATATAGATTAGTGACATCAAAGTATACATGAAAGCTTAACAAAATACATAGGAAATGAGCTAGTTATATAAAAATATTAAACTAGAATACTTCTAGCATTGTTAGCTTTTTGCTTTTCGTGACAACCTCTAATGCTATAGAGTTTTGATTATCTAACCATCTCAACAAACTCCAAAACCAATGTAAACACATTTGATTATAATAATCATTGGAATCGCACTACTTAATCAAAAATGGACCACAGCGTCTATTGTTTGAATCAAAAACCAAAACCGAACACGAGACCACACGAATGACTCTTGAAATCAATCCATCCAACCCAAAGCTCATCAAGAACACTCCACATCCAACTTCGAACAATCTTGCCTCAAAAATCCTTTGAATCTATCCAAATGACAACTTTCGATCCATGGAATCCTTTATTGACCATGAAGGAAAGGAACACAATTTTTAAATGACAAGAAACGACTCGTATTGACTCAATAAAAATCAAGAAACGCAATACAGTGGCGGAATGAAACTAAGCATGCGTACCACGAAAACACAATGTGTGATCGATTAAAAAGAAGTCAATCAACGTACCCGTCCAAGTAAATAAGATTCGCTTGTAGTTTATTTTAAATTCCGTAGATATAGATTAGTGAAATCAAAGTATACACGAAAGCTTAACTAAATACATTGGAAATAAGCTAGTTATATAAAAATATTATACTATAATACTTCTCACATTTTTAGCTTTTTGCTTTTCGTGACAACCTCCAATGCTACGGAGTTTTGATTATCTAACCATCTCAACACACTCTAAAACCAATCTAATAACATTTGATTATAATAATCATTGGAATCATACTAGTTAATCACAAATGGACCATAGCAATTACTGTTTGAATCAAAACCAAAACCGAACACGAAACCATACGAATGACTTTTGAAATCAATCAATCCAACCCAAAACTCATCAAGAACACTCCACATCCAACTTTGAACAATCTTGCCACAAAAATCCATTGAATCTATCAAAATGACAAATTTCGATTCGTGGAATCCTTTATTGACCATGAAGGAAAGAAACACAAGCTTTAAATGACAAGTAACGACTCGTATTGACTCCAGAAAAATCATGTAGCGCATTAAGTGGCGGAATGAAACTATGCATGCGCAACAAGAAAACACAATGTGTGATCGATTAAAAAGAAGTCAATCAACGTACCACGTCCAAGTAAACAAGATTCGCTCGTAGTTTATTCTAAATTGTGTAGATATAGATAAGTGAAATCAAAGTATACACGAAAGTTTAACTAAATACATAGGAAATAACCTAGTTATACAAAAATATTAAACTAGAACACTTCTAGCATTGTTAGCTTTTTGCTTTTCGTGACAACCTCTAATGCTATGGAGTTTTGATTTTCTAACCATCTCAACAAACTCCAGAAGCAATGTAATCACATTTGATTATAATAATCATTGGAATCACACTACTTAATCAAAAATGGACCATAGTGTCTATTGTTTGAATCAAAACCAAAACCGAACACGAAACCACACGAATGACTCTTCAAATCAATCCATCCAACCCAAAGCTCATCAAGAACACTCCACATCCAACTTCGACAATCTTGCCTCAAAAATCCTTTGAATCTATCCAAATGACAACTTTCGATCCATGAAATTCTTTATTGACCATGAAGGAAAGGAACACAATTTTTAAATGACAAGAAACGACTCGTATTGACTCAATAAAAATCAAGAAACGCAATACAGTGGCGGAATGAAACTATGCACGCGTACCACGAAAACGCAATGTGTGATCGATTAAAAAGAAGTCAATCAACGTACCACGTCCAAGTAAATAAGATTCGCTTGTAGTTTATTCTAAATTGTGTAGATATAGATTAGTGACATCAAAGTATACATGAAAGCTTAACAAAATACATAGGAAATGAGCTAGTTATACAAAAATATTAAACTAGAATACTTCTAGCATTGTTAGCTTTTTGCTTTTCGTGACAACCACTAATGCTATGGAGTTTTGATTATCTAACCATCTCAACAAACTCCAAAACCAATGTAATCACATTTGATTATAATAATCCTTGAAATCGCACTACTTAATCAAAAATGGACCATAGAGTCTATTGTTTGAATCAAAAGCAAAACCGTACACGAAACCACACGAATGACTCGTGAAATCAATCCATCCAACCCAAAGCTCATCAAGAACACTCCACATCCAACTTCGAACAATCTTGCCTCAAAAATCCTTTGAATCTAACCAAATGAGAAATTTCGATCCATGGAATCCTTTATTGACCATGAAGGAAAGGAACACAGTTTTTAAATGCCAAGAAACGACTCGTATTGACTCAATAAAAATCAAGAAACGCATTACAGTGGCGGAATGAAACTATGCATGCGTAACACGAAAACACAATGTGTGATCGATTAAAAAGAAGTGAATCAATGTACCACGTCCAAGTAAATAAGATTTGCTTGTATTTTATTCTAAATTGTGTAGATATAGATTAGTGATATCAAAGTATTCACGAAATCTTAACTAAATACATAGGAAATGAGCTAGTTATACACAAATATTAAACTAGAATAATTCTCGCATTGTTAGCCTTTTGCTTTTCGTGACAACCTCCAATGCTATGGAGTTTTGATTATCTAACCATCTCAACACACTCCAGAACCAATCTAATCACATTTGATAATAATAATCATTGGAATCGCACTACTTAAACAAAAATAGACCATAGCGTCTATTGTTTGAATCAAAACCAAAACCAAACACGAAACCAAATGAATGACTCTTGAAATCAATCCATCCAACCCAAACCTCATCAAGAACACTCCACATCCAACTTCGAACAATCTTGCCTCAAAAATCCCTTGAATCTATCCAAATGACAAATTTCGATCCATGGAATCCTTTATTGACCATGAAGGAAAGGAATACAATTTTTAAATGCCAAGAAACGACTCGTATTGACTCAATGAAAATCAAGAAACGCATTATAGCGGAGGAATGAAACTATGCATGCGTAACACGAAAACGCATTGTGTGATCGATTAAAAAGAAGTCAATCAACGTACCACGTCCAAGTAAATAAGATTCGCTTGTATTTTATTCGAAATTGTCTAGATATAAATTAGTGAAATCAATGTATTCATGAAAGCTTAACTAAATACATAAGAAATGAGCTTGTTATACAAAAATATTAAACTAGAATACTTCTCGCATTGTTAGCTTTTTGCTTTTCGTGACAACATCCAATGCTATGGAGTTTTGATTATCTAACCATCTCAACACACTCTAAAACCAATCTAATCACATTTGATTATAATAATCATTGGAATCGCACTAATTAATCACAAATGGATCGTAGTAACTATTGTTTAAATCAAAACCAAAACCGAAAACGAAACCATACGAATGACTTTTGAAATCAATCAATCCTACCCAAACCTCATCAAGAACACTCCACATCCAACTTCGAACAATCTTGCCTCAAAAATCCTTTGAATCTATCCAAATAACAACTTTTGATCCATGAAATCCTTTATTGACCATGAAGGAAAGGAACACAAGTTTTTAATGACAAGAAACGACTCGTATTGACTCAATAAGAATCAAGAAACACATTACAGTGGCGGAATGAAACTATGCATGCATAACAAGAAAACGCAATGTGTGATCGATTAAAAAGAAGTCAATCAACGTACCACGTCCAAGTAAATAAGATTTGCTTGTATTTTATTCTAAATTGTGTAGATATAGATTAGTGAAATCAAAGTATTCACGAAATCTTAACTAAATACATAGGAAATGAGCTAGTTATACACAAATATTAAACTAGAATAATTCTTGCATTGTTAGCCTTTTGCTTTTTGTGACAACCTCCAATGCTATGGAGTTTTGATTATCTAACCATCTCAACACACTCCAGAACCAATCTAATCACATTTGATAATAATAATCATTGGAATCGCACTACTTAAACAAAAATAGACCATAGCGTCTATTGTTTGAATCAAAACCAAAACCGAACACGAAACCAAATGAATGACTCTTGAAATCAATCCATCCAACCCAAACCTCATCAAGAACACTCCACATCCAACTTCGAACAATCTTGCCTCAAAAATCCCTTGAATCTATCCAAATGACAACTTTCGATCCATGGAATTCTTTATTGACCATGAATTTAAGGAACTCAATTTTTAAATGCCAAGAAACGACTCGCAGTGACTCAATAAAAATCAAGAAACGCATTACAGTGGCGGAATGAAACTATGCATGCGTAACATGAAAATGCAATGTGTGATCGATTAGAAAGAAGTCAATCAACGTACCACGTCCAAGTAAATAAGATTCGCTTGTATTTTATTCGAAATTGTCTAGATATAATTAGTGAAATCAATGTATTCATGAAAGCTTAACTAAATACATAAGAAATGAGCTTGTTATACAAAATATTAAACTAGAATACTTCTCGCATTGTTAGCTTTTTGCTTTTCGTGACAACATCCAATGCTATGGAGTTTTGATTATCTAACCATCTCAACACACTCTAAAACCAATCTAATCACATTTGATTATAATAATCATTGGAATCGCACTAATTAATCACAAACGGATCGTAGTAACTATTGTTTAAATCAAAACCAAAACCGAAAACGAAACCATACGAATGACTTTTGAAATCAATCAATCCTACCCAAACCTCATCAAGAACACTCCACATCCAACTTCGAACAATCTTGCCTCAAAAATCCTTTGAATCTATCCAAATAACAACTTTTGATCCATGAAATCCTTTATTGACCATGAAGGAAAGGAACACAAGTTTTTAATGACAAGAAACGACTCGTATTGACTCAATAAGAATCAAGAAACGCATTACAGTGGCAGAATGAAACTATGCATGCATAACAAGAAAACGCAATGTGTGATCGATTAAAAAGAAGTCAATCAACGTACCACGTCCAAGTAAATAAGATTTGCTTGTATTTTATTCTAAATTGTGTAGATATAGATTAGTGAAATCAAAGTATTCACGAAATATTAACTAAATACATAGGAAATGAGCTAGTTATACAAAAATATTAAACTAGAATATTTCTCGCATTGTTAGCGTTTCGCTTTTCGTGACAACCTCCAATGCTATGCAGTTTTGATTATCTAACCATCTCAACACACTCCAGAACCAATGTAATCACATTTGATAATAATAATCATTGGAATCGCACTAATTAATCACAAATGGACCATAGCATCTATTGTTTGAATCAAAACTAAAACCAAACACGAAACCACACGAATAACCATTGAAATCAATCTATCCTATCCAAAACTCATCAAGAACACTCCACAACCCACTTCAAACAATCTTGCCTCAAAAATCAATTGAATCTATCCAAATAACAACTTTCGATCCATGGAATCCTTTATTGACTATGAAGGAAAGGAATGCAAGTTTTAAATGACAAGAAACGACTCGTAGTGACTCAATAAAAATCAAGAAACGCATTACAGTGGCGGAATGAAACTATGCATGCGTAACAAGAAAACGCAATGTGTGATCGATTAAAATGAAGTCAATCAACGTACCACGTCCAAGTAAATAAGATTTGCTTGTATTTTATTCTAAATTGTGTAGATATAGATTAGTGAAATCAAAGTATTCACGAAATCTTAACTAAATACATAGGAAATGAGCTAGTTATACAAAAATATTAAACTAGAATACTTCTCGCATTATTAGCCTTTTGATTTTCATGAAAACCTCCAATGCTATGATGTTTTGATTATCTAACCATCTCAACACACTCCAGAACCAATCTAATCACATTTGATAATAATAATCATTGGAATCGCACTAATTAATCACAAATGGACCATAGCTTCTATTGTTTGAATCAAAACTAAAACCAAACACAAAACCACACGAATGACCCTTGAAATCAATTCATCTTACCCAAAACTCATCAAGAACACTCCACAACCTACTTCAAACAATCTTGCGTCAATAGTCAATTGAATCTGTCCAAATGACAACTTTCGATCCATGAAATTCTTTATTGACCATGAATTTAAGGAACTCAATTTTTAAATGCCAAGAAACGACTCGTAGTGACTCAATAAAAATCAAGAAACGCATTACAGTGGCGGAATGAAACTATGCATGCGTAACATGAAAATGCAATGTGTGATCGATTAGAAAGAAGTCAATCAACGTACCACGTCCAAGTAAATAAGATTCGCTTGTATTTTATTCGAAATTGTCTAGATATAAATTAGTGAAATCAATGTATTCATGAAAGCTTAACTAAATACATAAGAAATGAGCTTGTTATACAAAAATATTAAACTAGAATACTTCTCGCATTGTTAGCTTTTTGCTTTTCGTGACAACATCCAATGCTATGGAGTTTTGATTATCTAACCATCTCAACACACTCTAAAACCAATCTAATCACATTTGATTATAATAATCATTGGAATCGCACTAATTAATCACAAATGGATCGTAGTAACTATTGTTTAAATCAAAACCAAAACCGAAAACGAAACCATACGAATGACTTTTGAAATCAATCAATCCTACCCAAACCTCATCAAGAACACTCCACATCCAACTTCGAACAATCTTGCCTCAAAAATCCTTTGAATCTATCCAAATAACAACTTTTGATCCATGAAATCCTTTATTGACCATGAAGGAAAGGAACACAAGTTTTTAATGACAAGAAACGACTCGTATTAACTCAATAAGAATCAAGAAACGCATTACAGTGGCGGAATGAAACTATGCATGCATAACAAGAAAACGCAATGTGTGATCGATTAAAAAGAAGTCAATCAACGTACCAAGTCCAAATAAATAAGATTTGCTTGTATTTTATTCTAAATTGTGTAGATATAGATTAGTGAAATCAAAGTATTCACGAAATCTTAACTGAATACATAGGAAATGAGCTAGTTATACACAAATATTAAACTAGAATAATTCTCGCATTGTTAGCCTTTTGCTTTTCGTGACAACCTCCAATGCCATGGAGTTTTGATTATCTAACCATCTCAACACACTCCAGAACCAATCTAATCACATTTGATAATAATAATCATTGGAATCGCACTACTTAAACAAAAATAGACCATAGCGTCTATTGTTTGAATCAAAACCAAAACCGAACACGAAACCAAATGAATGACTCTTGAAATCAATCCATCCAACCCAAACCTCATCAAGAACACTCCACATCCAACTTCGAATAATCTTGCCTCAAAAATCCCTTGAATCTATCCAAATAACAACTTTCGATCCATGGAATCCTTTATTGACTATGAAGGAAAGGAATGCAAGTTTTAAATGACAAGAAACGACTCGTAGTGACTCAATAAAAATCAAGAAACGCATTACAGTGGCGGAATGAAACTATGCATGCGTAACAAGAAAACGCAATGTGTGATCGATTAAAATGAAGTCAATCAATGTACCACGTCCAAGTAAATAAGATTTGCTTGTATTTTATTCTAAATTGTGTAGATATAGATTAGTGAAATCAAAGTATTCACGAAATCTTAACTAAATACATAGGAAATGAGCAAGTTATACAAAAATATTAAACTAGAATACTTCTCGCATTGTTAGCCTTTTGCTTTTCGTGACAACCTCCAATGCTATGGAGTTTTGATTATCTAACCATCTCAACACACTCCAGAACCAATCTAATCACATTTGATAATAATAATCATTGGAATCGCACTACTTAATCAAAAATGGACCATAGCGTCTATTGTTTGAATCAAAACCAAAACCGAACATGAAACCAAATGAATGACTCTTGAAATCAATCCATCCAACCCAAAGCTCATCAAGAACACTCCACATCCAACTTCGAACAATCTTGCCTCAAAAATCCTTTGAATCTATCCAAATGACAACTTTCGATCCATGGAATTCTTTATTGACCATGAATTTAAGGAACTCAATTTTTAAATGCCAAGAAACGACTCGTAGTGACTCAATAAAAATCAAGAAACGCATTACAGTGGCGGAATGAAACTATGCATGCGTAACATGAAAACGCAATGTGTGATCGATTAAAAAGAAGTCAATCAACGTACCACGTCCAAGTAAATAAGATTCGCTTGTATTTTATTCTAAATTCTCTAGATATAAATTAGTGAAATCAATGTATTCATGAAAGCTTAACTAAATACATAAGAAATGAGCTTGTTATACAAAAATATTAAACTAGAATACTTCTCGCATTGTTAGCTTTTTGCTTTTCGTGACAACATCCAATGCTATGGAGTTTTGATTATCTAACCATCTCAACACACTCTAAAACCAATCTAATCACATTTGATTATAATAATCATTGGAATCGCACTAATTAATCACAAATGGATCGTAGTAACTATTGTTTAAATCAAAACCAAAACCGAAAACGAAACCATACGAATGACTTTTGAAATCAATCAATCCTACCCAAAACTCATCAAGAACACTCCACATCCAACTTCAAATAATCTTGCCACAAAAATCCATTGAATCTATCCAAATGACAAATTTCGATCCATGGAATCCTTTATTGGCCATGAAGGAAAGGAACTCAATTTTTAAATGCCAAGAAACGACTCGTAGTGACTCAATAAAAATCAAGAAACGCATTATAGTGGCGGAATGAAACTATGCATGCGTAACAAGAAAACGCAATGTGTGATCGATTAAAATGAAGTCAATCAACGTACCACGTCCAAGTAAATAAGATTTGCTTGTATTTTATTCTAAATTGTGTAGATATAGATTAGTGAAATCAAAGTATTCACGAAATCTTAACTAAATACATAGGAAATGAGCTAGTTATACAAAAATATTAAACTAGAATACTTCTCGCATTGTTAGCCTTTTGCTTTTCGTGACAACCTCGAATGCTATGGAGTTTTGATTATCTAACCATCTCAACACACTCCAGAACCAATCTAATCACATTTGATAATAATAATCATTGGAATCGCACTTCTTAATCAAAAATGGACCATAGCGTCTATTGTTTGAATCAAAACCAAAACCGAACATGAAACCAAATGAATGACTCTTGAAATCAATCCATCCAACCCAAACCTCATCAAGAACACTCCACATCCAACTTCGAACAATCTTGCCTCAAAAATCCTTTGAATCTATCCAAATGACAACTTTCGATCCATGAAATTCTTTATTGACCATGAATTTAAGGAACTCAATTTTTAAATGCCAAGAAACGACTCGTACTGACTCAATAAAAATCAAGAAACGCATTACAGTGGCGGAATGAAACTATGCATGCGTAACATGAAAACGCAATGTGTGATCGATTAAAAAGAAGTCAATCAACGTACCACGTCCAAGTAAATAAGATTCGCTTGTATTTTATTCTAAATTCTCTAGATATAAATTAGTGAAATCAAGGTATTCATGAAAGCTTAACTAAATACATAAGAAATGAGCTTGTTATACAAAAATATTAAACTAGAATACTTCTCGCATTGTTAGCTTTTTGCTTTTCGTGACAACATCCAATGCTATGGAGTTTTGATTATCTAACCATCTCAACACACTCTAAAACCAATCTAATCACATTTGATTATAATAATCATTGGAATCGCACTAATTAATCACAAATGAATCGTAGTAACTATTGTTTAAATCAAAACCAAAACCGAAAACGAAACCATACGAATGACTTTTGAAATCAATCAATCCTACCCAAAACTCATCAAGAACACTCCACATCCAACTTCAAATAATCTTGCCACAAAAATCCATTGAATCTATCCAAATGACAAATTTCGATCCATGGAATCCTTTATTGACCATGAAGGAAAGGAACTCAATTTTTAAATGCCAAGAAACGACTCGTAGTGACTCAATAAAAATCAAGAAACGCATTACAGTGGCGGAATGAAACTATGCATGCGTAACATGAAAACGCAATGTGTGATCGATTAAAAAGAAGTCAATCAACGTACCACGTCTAAGTAAATAAGATTTGCTTGTATTTTATTCTAAATTGTGTAGATATAGATTAGTGAAATCAAAGTATTCACGAAATCTTAACTAAATACATAGGAAATGAGCTAGTTATGCAAAAATATTAAACTAGAATACTTCTCGCATTGTTAGCCTTTTGCTTTTCGTGACAACCTCGAATGCTATGGAGTTTTGATTATCTAACCATCTCAACAAACTCCATAACCAATCTAACCACAGTTGATTATAATAATCATTGGAATCGCACTACTTAAACAAAAATAGACCATAGCGTCTATTGTTTGAATCAAAACCAAAACCGAACACGAAACCAAATGAATGACTCTTGAAATCTATCCATCCAACCCAAACCTCATCAAGAACACTCCACATCCAACTTCGAACAATCTTGCCTCAAAAATCCCTTGAATCTATCCAAATGACAACTTTCGATCCATGAAATTCTTTATTGACCATGAATTTAAGGAACTCAATTTTTAAATGCCAAGAAACGACTCGTACTGACTCAATAAAAATCAAGAAACGCATTACAGTGGCGGATTGAAACTATGCATGCGTAACATAAAAACGCAATGTGTGATCGATTAAAAAGAAGTCAATCAACGTACCACGTCCAAGTAAATAAGATTCACTTGTATTTTATTCTAAATTCTCTGGATATAAATTAGTGAAATCAATGTATTCATGAAAGCTTATCTAAATACATAAGAAATGAGCTTGTTATACAAAAATATTAAACTAGAATACTTCTCGCATTGTTAGCTTTTTGCTTTTCGTGACAACATCCAATGCTATGGAGTTTTGATTATCTAACCATCTCAACACACTCTAAAACCAATCTAATCACATTTGATTATAATAATCATTGGAATCAAACTAATTAATCACAAATGGATCGTAGTAAGTATTGTTTAAATCAAAACCAAAACCGAAAACGAAACCATACGAATGACTTTTGAAATCAATCAATCCTACCCAAAACTCATCAAGAACACTCCACATCCAACTTCAAATAATCTTGCCACAAAAATCCATTGAATCTATCCAAATGACAAATTTCGATCCATGGAATCCTTTATTGACCATGAAGGAAAGGAACTCAATTTTTAAATGCCAAGAAACGACTCGTAGTGACTCAATAAAAATCAAGAAACGCATTACAGTGGCGGAATGAAACTATGCATGCGTAACATGAAAACCCAATGTGTGATCGATTAAAAAGAAGTCAATCAACGTACCACGTCTAAGTAAATAAGATTTGCTTGTATTTTTTTCTAAATTGTGTAGATATAGATTAGTGCAATCAAAGTATTCACGAAATCTTAACTAAATACATAGGAAATGAGCTAGTTAT
Organism: Flaveria robusta; assembly: GCA_025506415.1. Taxonomy (NCBI): domain Eukaryota; kingdom Viridiplantae; phylum Streptophyta; class Magnoliopsida; order Asterales; family Asteraceae; genus Flaveria; species Flaveria robusta. Next base: position 12,089,267 of record CM046464.1, on the reverse strand, counting down.
ACAAAAATATTAAACTAGAATACTTCTCGCATTGTTAGCCTTTTGCTTTTCGTGAGAACCTCGAATGCTATGGAGTTTTGATTATCAAACCATCTCAACAAACTCCATAACCAATCTAATCACAGTTGATTATAATAATCATTGGAATCGCACTACTTAAACAAAAATAGACCATAGCGTCTATTGTTTGAATCAAAACCAAAACCGAACACGAAACCAAATGAATGACTCTTGAAATCAATCCATCCAGCCCAAACCTCATCAAGAACACTCCACATCCAACTTCGAACAATCTTGCCTCAAAAATCCCTTGAATCTATCCAAATGACAACTTTCGATCCATGAAATTCTTTATTGACCATGAATTTAAGGAACTCAATTTTTAAATGCCAAGAAACGACTCGAATTGACTCAATAAAAATCAAGAAACGCATTACAGTGGCGGAATGAAAGTATGCATGCGTAACATGAAAACCCAATGTGTGATCGATTAAAAAGAAGTCAATCAACGTATCACGTACAAGTAAATAAGATTCGCTTGTATTTTATTCTAAATTGTCTAGATATAGATTAGTGAAATCAGTGTATTCACGAAAGCTTAACTAAATACATAAGAAATGAGCTTGTTATACAAAAATATTAAACTAGAATACTTCTCGCATTGTTAGCCTTTTGCTTTTCGTGACAACCTCCAATGCTATGGAGTTTTGATTATCTAACCATCTTAACACACTCTAAAACCAATCTAATCACATTTGATTATAATAATCATTGGAATCAAACTAATTTATCACAAATGGACAATAGCGTCTATTGTTTGAATCAAAACCAAACCGAACACGAAACCAACTGAATGACTCTTGAAATCAATCCATCCAACCCAAACCTCATCAAGAACACTCCACATCCAACTTCGAACAATCTTGCCTCAAAAATCCCTTGAATCTATCCAAATGACAACTTTCGATCCATGAAATTCTTTATTGACCATGAATTTAAGGAACTCAATTTTTAAATGCCAAGAAACGACTCGTATTGACTCAATAAAAATCAAGAAACGCATTACAGTGGCGGAATGAAAGTATGCATGCGTAACATGAAAACCCAATGTGTGATCGATTAAAAGAAGTCAATCAACGTATCACGTACAAGTAAATAAGATTCGCTTGTATTTTATTCTAAATTGTCTAGATATAGATTAGTGAAATCAGTGTATTCACGAAAGCTTAACTAAATACATAAGAAATGAGCTTGTTATACAAAAATATTAAACTAGAATACTTCTCGCATTGTTAGCCTTTTGCTTTTCGTGACAACCTCCAATGCTATGGAGTTTTGATTATCTAACCATCTTAACACACTCTAAAACCAATCTAATCACATTTGATTATAATAATCATTGGAATCAAACTAATTTATCACAAATGGACAATAGCGTCTATTGTTTGAATCAAAACCAAAACCGAACACGAAACCAACTGAATGACTCTTGAAATCAATCCATCCAACCCAAACCTCATCAAGAACACTCCACATCCAACTTCGAACAATCTTGCCTCAAAAATCCCTTGAATCTATCCAAATGACAACTTTCGATCCATGAAATTCTTTATTGACCATGAATTTAAGGAACTCAATTTTTAAATGCCAAGAAACGACTCGTATTGACTCAATAAAAATCAAGAAACGCATTACAGTGGCGGAATGAAAGTATGCATGCGTAACATGAAAACCCAATGTGTGATCGATTAAAAAGAAGTCAATCAACGTATCACGTACAAGTAAATAAGATTCGCTTGTATTTTATTCTAAATTGTCTAGATATAGATTAGTGAAATCAGTGTATTCACGAAAGCTTAACTAAATACATAAGAAATGAGCTTGTTATACAAAAATATTAAACTAGAATACTTCTCGCATTGTTAGCCTTTTGCTTTTCGTGACAACCTCCAATGCTATGGAGTTTTGATTATCTAACCATCTTAACACACTCTAAAACCAATCTAATCACATTTGATTATAATAATCATTGGAATCAAACTAATTTATCACAAATGGACAATAGCGTCTATTGTTTGAATCAAATCCAAAACCGAACACGAAACCAAATGAATGACTCTTGAAATCAATCCATCCAACCCAAACCTCATCAAGAACACTCCACATCCAACTTCGAACAATCTTGCCTCAAAAATCCCTTGAATCTATCCAAATGACAACTTTCGATCCATGAAATTCTTTATTGACCATGAATTTAAGGAACTCAATTTTTAAATGCCAAGAAACGACTCGTATTGACTCAATAAAAATCAAGAAACGCATTACAGTGGCGGAATGAAAGTATGCATGCGCAACATGAAAACCCAATGTGTGATCGATTAAAAAGAAGTCAATCAACGTACCACGTACAAGTAAATAAGATTCGCTTGTATTTTATTCTAAATTGTCTACATATAGATTAGTGAAATCAGTGTATTCACGAAAGCTTAACTAAATACATAAGAAATGAGCTTATTATACAAAAATATTAAACTAGAATACTTCTCGCATTGTTAGCTTTTTGCTTTTCGTGACAACCTCCAATGCTATGGAGTTTTGATTATCAAACCATCTTAACACACTCTAAAACCAATCTAATCACATTTGATTATAATAATCATTGGAATCGCACTAATTAATCACAAATTGACAATAGTAACTATTGTTTAAATGAAAACCAAAACCGAAAACGAAACCATACGAATGACTTTTGAAATCAATCAATCCTACCCAAAACTCATCAAGAACACTCCACATCCAACTTCAAATAATCTTGCCACAAAAATCCATTGAATCTATCCAAATGACAAATTTCGACCCATGGAATCCTTTATTGACCATGAAGGAAAGGAACACAAGTTTTAAATCACAAGAAACTACTCGTATTGACTCAATAAAAATCAAAAAAGGCATTACAGTGGCGGAATGAAACTATGCATGCAAAACAAGAAAACGCAATGTGTAATCGAATAAAAAGAAGTCAATCAACGTACCACGTCCAAGTAAATAAGATTTGCTTGTATTTTATTCTAAATTTTGTAGATATAGATTAGTGAAATCAAAGTATTCACGAAAGCTTAACTAAATATGTAGGAAATGAGCTAGTTATACTTAAATATTAAACTAGAATACTTCTCGCATTGTCAGCTTTTTGCTTTTGTGACAACCTCTAATGCTACGGGGTTTTGATTATCTAACCATCTGAACAAACTCCAAAACCAATCTAATCACATTTGATTATAATAATCATTGAAATCGCACTAATTAATCACAAATGGAGCATAGCATCTATTGTTTGAATCAAAACCAAAACCGAACATGAAACCCCACGAATGACTCTTTAAATCAATCCATCCTACTCAAAAAAATCAAGAACACTGCACATCAAACTTCAAACAATCTTGCCTCAAAAATCCTTTGAATCTATCCAAATAACAACTTTTGATCCATGAAATCCTTTATTGACCATGAAGGAAAGGAACACAAGTTTTTAATGACAAGAAACGACTCGTATTGACTCAATAAGAATCAAGAAACGCATTACAGTGGCGGAATGAAACTATGCATGCATAACAAGAAAACGCAATGTGTGATCGATTAAAAAGAAGTCAATCAACGTACCACGTCCAAGTAAATAAGATTTGCTTGTATTTTATTCAAAATTGTGTAGATATAGATTAGTGAAATCAAAGTATTCACGAAAGCTTAACTAAATACATAGGAAATGAGCTAGTTATACAAAAATATTAAACTAGAATACTTCTCGCATTGTTAGCGTTTTGCTTTTCATGACAACCTCCAATGCTATGAGTTTTGATTATCTAACCATCTCAACACACTCCAGAACCAATGTAATCACATTTGATAATAATAATCATTGGAATCGCACTAATTAATCACAAATGGACCATAGCATCTATTGTTTGAATCAAAACTAAAACCAAACACGAAACCACACGAATAACTCTTGAAATCAATCCATCATATCCAAAACTCATCGAGAACACTCGACAACCCCCTTCAAACAATCTTGCCTCAAAAATCAATTGAATCTATCCAAATGACAACTTTCGATCCATGGAATCCTTTATTGACTATGAAGGAAAGGAATGCAAGTTTTAAATGACAAGAAACGACTCGTATAGAGTCAATAATAATCAAGAAACACATTACAGTGGCGGAATGAAACTATGCATGCGTAACAAGAAAACGCAATGTGTGATCGATTAAAATGAAGTCAATCAACGTACCACGTCCAAGTAAATAAGATTTGCTTGTATTTTATTCTAAATTGTGTAGATATAGATTAGTGAAATCAAAGTATTCACGGAATCTTAACTAAATACATAGGAAATGAGCTAGTTATACAAAAATATTAAACTAGAATACTTCTCGCATTGTTAGCCTTTTGCTTTTCGTGACAACCTCGAATGCTATGGAGTTTTGATTATCTAACCATGTCAACAAACTCCATAACCAATCTAATCACAGTTGATTATAATAATCATTGGAATCGCACTACTTAAACAAAAATAGACCATAGCGTCTATTGTTTGAATCAAAACCAAAACCGAACATGAAACCCCACGAATGACTCTTTAAATCAATCCATCCTACTCAGAAAAAATCAAGAACACTCCACATCCAACTTCGAACAATCTTGCCTCAAAAATCCTTTGAATCTATCCAAATAACAACTTTTGATCCATGAAATCCTTTATTGACCATGAAGGAAAGGAACACAAGTTTTTAATGACAAGAAACGACTCGTACTGACTCAATAAGAATCAAGAAACGCATTACAGTGGCGGAATGAAACTATGCATGCATAACAAGAAAACGCAATGTGTGATCGATTAAAAAGAAGTCAATCAACGTACCACGTCCAAGTAAATAAGATTTGCTTGTATTTTATTCAAAATTGTGTAGATATAGATTAGTGAAATCAAAGTATTCACGAAATCTTAACTAAATACATAGGAAATGAGCTAGTTATACAAAAATATTAAACTAGAATACTTCTCGCATTGTTAGCCTTTTGCTTTTCGTGACAACCTCGAATGCTATGGAGTTTTGATTATCTAACCATGTCAACAAACTCCATAACCAATCTAATCACAGTTGATTATAATAATCATTGGAATCGCACTACTTAAACAAAAATAGACCATAGCGTCTATTGTTTGAATCAAAACCAAAACCGAACACGAAACCAAATGAATGACTCTTGAAATCAATCCATCCAACCCAAACCTCATCAAGAACACTCTACATCCAACTTCGAACAATCTTGCCTCAAAAATCCCTTGAATCTATCCAAATGACAACTTTCGATCCATGAAAGTCTTTATTGACCATGAATTTATGGAACTCAATTTTTAAATACCAAGAAACGACTCGTATTGACTCAATAAAAATCAAGAAACGCATTACAGTGGCGGAATGAAAGTATGCATGCGTAACATGAAAACCCAATGTGTGATCGATTAAAAAGAAGTCAATCAACGTACCACGTCCAAGTAAATAAGATTCGCTTGTATTTTATTCTAAATTGTCTAGATATAGATTAGTGAAATCAGTGTATTCACGAAAGCTTAACTAAATACATAAGAAATGAGCTTGTTATACAAAAATATTAAACTAGAATACTTCTCGCATTGTTAGCTTTTTGCTTTTCGTGACAACCTCCAATGCTATGGAGTTTTGATTATCTAACCATCTTAACACACTCTAAAACCAATCTAATCACATTTGATTATAATAATCATTGGAATCGCACTAATTAATCACAAATGGACAATAGTAACTATTGTTTAAATCAAAACCAAAACCGAAAACGAAACCATACGAATGACTTTTGAAATCAATCAATCCTACCCAAAACTCATCAAGAACACTCCACATCCAACTTCCAATAATCTTGCCACAAAAATCAATTGAATCTATCCAAATGACAAATTTCGACCCATGGAATCCTTTATTGACCATGAAGGAAAGGAACACAAGTTTTAAATGACAAGAAACGACTCGTATTGACTCAATAAAAATCAAGAAAGGCATTACAGTGGCGGAATGAAACTATGCATGCAAAACAAGAAAACGCAATGTGTAATCGAATAAAAAGAAGTCAATCAACGTACCACGTCCAAGTAAATAAGATTTGCTTGTATTTTATTCTAAATTTTGTAGATATAGATTAGTGAAATCAAAGTATTCACGAAAGCTTAACTAAATATGTAGGAAATGAGCTAGTTATACTTAAATATTAAACTAGAATACTTCTCGCATTGTCAGCTTTTTGCTTTTTGTGACAACCTCTAATGCTACGGGGTTTTGATTATCTAACCATCTGAACAAACTCCAAAACCAATCTAATCACATTTGATTATAATAATCATTGAAATCGCACTAATTAATCACAAATGGAGCATAGCATCTATTGTTTGAATCAAAACCAAAACCGAACATGAAACCCCACGAATGACTCTTTAAATCAATCCATCCTACTCAAAAAAAATCAAGAACACTGCACATCAAACTTCAAACAATCTTGCCTCAAAAATCCTTTGAATCTATCCAAATAACAACTTTTGATCCATGAAATCCTTTATTGACCATGAAGGAAAGGAACACAAGTTTTTAATGACAAGAAACGACTCGTATTGACTCAATAAGAATCAAGAAACGCATTACAGTGGCGGAATGAAACTATGCATGCATAACAAGAAAACGCAATGTGTGATCGATTAAAAAGAAGTCAATCAACGTACCACGTCCAAGTAAATAAGATTTGCTTGTATTTTATTCAAAATTGTGTAGATATAGATTAGTGAAATCAAAGTATTCACGAAAGCTTAACTAAATACATAGGAAATGAGCTAGTTATACAAAAATATTAAACTAGAATACTTCTCGCATTGTTAGCGTTTTGCTTTTCATGACAACCTCCAATGCTATGAGTTTTGATTATCTAACCATCTCAACACACTCCAGAACCAATGTAATCACATTTGATAATAATAATCATTGGAATCGCACTAATTAATCACAAATGGACCATAGCATCTATTGTTTGAATCAAAACTAAAACCAAACACGAAACCACACGAATAACTCTTGAAATCAATCCATCATATCCAAAACTCATCGAGAACACTCGACAACCCCCTTCAAACAATCTTGCCTCAAAAATCAATTGAATCTATCCAAATGACAACTTTCGATCCATGGAATCCTTTATTGACTATGAAGGAAAGGAATGCAAGTTTTAAATGACAAGAAACGACTCGTATAGAGTCAATAATAATCAAGAAACACATTACAGTGGCGGAATGAAACTATGCATGCGTAACAAGAAAACGCAATGTGTGATCGATTAAAATGAAGTCAATCAACGTACCACGTCCAAGTAAATAAGATTTGCTTGTATTTTATTCTAAATTGTGTAGATATAGATTAGTGAAATCAAAGTATTCACGGAATCTTAACTAAATACATAGGAAATGAGCTAGTTATACAAAAATATTAAACTAGAATACTTCTCGCATTGTTAGCCTTTTGCTTTTCGTGACAACCTCGAATGCTATGGAGTTTTGATTATCTAACCATGTCAACAAACTCCATAACCAATCTAATCACAGTTGATTATAATAATCATTGGAATCGCACTACTTAAACAAAAATAGACCATAGCGTCTATTGTTTGAATCAAAACCAAAACCGAACATGAAACCCCACGAATGACTCTTTAAATCAATCCATCCTACTCAGAAAAAATCAAGAACACTCCACATCCAACTTCGAACAATCTTGCCTCAAAAATCCTTTGAATCTATCCAAATAACAACTTTTGATCCATGAAATCCTTTATTGACCATGAAGGAAAGGAACACAAGTTTTTAATGACAAGAAACGACTCGTACTGACTCAATAAGAATCAAGAAACGCATTACAGTGGCGGAATGAAACTATGCATGCATAACAAGAAAACGCAATGTGTGATCGATTAAAAAGAAGTCAATCAACGTACCACGTCCAAGTAAATAAGATTTGCTTGTATTTTATTCAAAATTGTGTAGATATAGATTAGTGAAATCAAAGTATTCACGAAATCTTAACTAAATACATAGGAAATGAGCTAGTTATACAAAAATATTAAACTAGAATACTTCTCGCATTGTTAGCCTTTTGCTTTTCGTGACAACCTCGAATGCTATGGAGTTTTGATTATCTAACCATGTCAACAAACTCCATAACCAATCTAATCACAGTTGATTATAATAATCATTGGAATCGCACTACTTAAACAAAAATAGACCATAGCGTCTATTGTTTGAATCAAAACCAAAACCGAACACGAAACCAAATGAATGACTCTTGAAATCAATCCATCCAACCCAAACCTCATCAAGAACACTCTACATCCAACTTCGAACAATCTTGCCTCAAAAATCCCTTGAATCTATCCAAATGACAACTTTCGATCCATGAAAGTCTTTATTGACCATGAATTTATGGAACTCAATTTTTAAATACCAAGAAACGACTCGTATTGACTCAATAAAATCAAGAAACGCATTACAGTGGCGGAATGAAAGTATGCATGCGTAACATGAAAACCCAATGTGTGATCGATTAAAAAGAAGTCAATCAACGTACCACGTCCAAGTAAATAAGATTCGCTTGTATTTTATTCTAAATTGTCTAGATATAGATTAGTGAAATCAGTGTATTCACGAAAGCTTAACTAAATACATAAGAAATGAGCTTGTTATACAAAAATATTAAACTAGAATACTTCTCGCATTGTTAGCTTTTTGCTTTTCGTGACAACCTCCAATGCTATGGAGTTTTGATTATCTAACCATCTTAACACACTCTAAAACCAATCTAATCACATTTGATTATAATAATCATTGGAATCGCACTAATTAATCACAAATGGACAATAGTAACTATTGTTTAAATCAAAACCAAAACCGAAAACGAAACCATACGAATGACTTTTGAAATCAATCAATCCTACCCAAAACTCATCAAGAACACTCCACATCCAACTTCCAATAATCTTGCCACAAAAATCAATTGAATCTATCCAAATGACAAATTTCGACCCATGGAATCCTTTATTGACCATGAAGGAAAGGAACACAAGTTTTAAATGACAAGAAACGACTCGTATTGACTCAATAAAAATCAAGAAAGGCATTACAGTGGCGGAATGAAACTATGCATGCATAACAAGAAAACGCAATGTGTAATCGAATAAAAAGAAGTCAATCAACGTACCACGTCCAAGTAAATAAGATTTGCTTGTATTTTATTCTAAATTTTGTAGATATAGATTAGTGAAATCAAAGTATTCACGAAAGCTTAACTAAATATGTAGGAAATGAGCTAGTTATACTAAAATATTAAACTAGAATACTTCTCGCATTGTTAGCTTTTTGCTTTTTGTGACAACCTCTAATGCTACGGGGTTTTGATTATCTAACCATCTGAACAAACTCCAAAACCAATCTAATCACATTTGATTATAATAATCATTGAAATCCCACTAATTAATCAAAAATGGACCATAGCGTCTATTGTTTGAATCAAAACCAAAACCGAACATGAAACCCCACGAATGACTCTTTAAATCAATTCATCCTACTCAGAAAAAATCAAGAACACTCCACATCCAACTTCGAACAATCTTGCCTCAAAAATCCTTTGAATCTATCCAAATAACAACTTTTGATCCATGAAATCCTTTATTGACCATGAAGGAAAGGAACACAAGTTTTTAATGACAAGAAACGACTCGTATTGACTCAATAAGAATCAAGAAACGCATTACAGTGGCGGAATGAAACTATGCATGCATAACAAGAAAACGCAATGTGTGATCGATTAAAAAGAAGTCAATCAACGTACCACGTCCAAGTAAATAAGATTTGCTTGTATTTTATTCAAAATTGTGTAGATATAGATTAGTGAAATCAAAGTATTCACGAAAGCTTAACTAAATACATAGGAAATGAGCTAGTTATACAAAAATATTAAACTAGAATACTTCTCGCATTGTTAGCGTTTTGCTTTTCGTGACAACCTCCAATGCTATGGAGTTTTGATTATCTAACCATCTCAACACACTCCAGAACCAATATAATCACATTTGATAATAATAATCATTGGAATCGCACTAATTAATCACAAATGGACCATAGCATCTATTGTTTGAATCAAAACTAAAGCCAAACACGAAACCACACGAATAACTCTTGAAATCAATCCATCATATCCAAAACTCATCGAGAACACTCGACAACCCACTTCAAACAATCTTGCCTCAAAAATCAATTGAATCTATCCAAATGACAACTTTCGATCCATGGAATCCTTTATTGACTATGAAGGAAAGGAATGCAAGTTTTAAATGACAAGAAACGACTCGTATAGAGTCAATAATAATCAAGAAACACATTACAGTGGCGGAATGAAACTATGCATGCGTAACAAGAAAACGCAATGTGTGATCGATTAAAATGAAGTCAATCAACGTACCACGTCCAAGTAAATAAGATTTGCTTGTATTTTATTCTAAATTGTGTAGATATAGATTAGTGAAATCAAAGTATTCACGGAATCTTAACTAAATACATAGGAAATGAGCTAGTTATACAAAAATATTAAACTAGAATACTTCTCGCATTGTTACCCTTTTGCTTTTCGTGACAACCTCCAATGCTATGGAGTTTTGATTATCTAACCATCTCAACACACTCCAGAACCAATCTAATCACATTTGATAATAATAATCATTGGAATCGCAGTACTTAATCAAAAATGGACCATAGCGTCTATTGTTTGAATCAAAACCAAAACCGAACACGAAACCAAATGAATGACTCTTGAAATCAATCCATCCAACCCAAAGCTCATTAAGAACACTCCACATCCAACTTCGTACAATCTTGCCTCAAAAATCATTTGAATCTATCTAAATGATAACTTCTGATCCATTGAATCCTTTATTGACCATGAATTTAAGGAACTCAATTTTTAAATGCCAAGAAACGACTCGTAGTGACTCAATAAAAATCAAGAAACGCATTACAGTGGCGGAATGAAACTATGCATCCGTAACATGAAAACGCAATGTGTGATCGATTAAAAAGAAGTCAATCAACGTACCACGTCCAAGTAAATAAGATTCGCTTGTATTTTATTCTAAATTGTCTACATATAGATTAGTGAAATCAATGTATTCACGAAAGCTTAACTAAATACATAAGAAATGAGCTTGTTATACAAAAATATTAAACTAGAATACTTCTCGCATTGTTAGCTTTCTGCTTTTCGTGACAACCTCCAATGCTAAGGAGTTTTGATTATCTAACCATCTCAACACACTCTAAAACCAATCTAATCACATTTGATTATAATAATCATTGGAATCGCACTAATTAATCATAAATGGACCGTAGTAACTATTGTTTAAATCAAAACCAAAACCGAAAACGAAACCATACAAATGACTTTTGAAATCAATCAATCCTACCCAAAATTCATCAAGAACACTCCACATCCAACTTCAAATAATCTTGGCACAAAAATCCATTGAATCTATCCAAATGACAAATTTCGATCCACGGAATCCTTTATTGACCATGAAGGAAAGGAACACAAGTTTTAAATGACTAGAAACGAGTCGTATTGACTCAACAAAAATCAAGAAATGCATTACAGTGGCGGAATGAAACTATGCATGCATAACAAGAAAAGGCAATGTGTAATCGAATAAAAATAAGTCAATCAACGTACCACGTCCAAGTAAATAAGATTTGCTTGTATTTTATTCTAAATTTTGTAGATATAGATTAGTGAAATCAAAGTGTTCACGAAGGCTTAACTTAATATGTAGGAAATGAGCTAGTTATACTAAAATATTAAACTAGAATACTTCTCGCATTGTTAACTTTTAGCTTTTCGTGACAACCTCTAATGCTATGGGGTTTTGATTATCTAACCATCTGAACAAACTCCAAAACCCATCTAATCACATTTGGTTATAAAAATCATTGAAATCGCACTAATTAATCAAAAATGGACCATAGCGTCTATTGTTTGAATCAAAACCAAAACCGAACACGAAACCACACGAATGACTCTTTAAATCAATCCATCCTACTCAAAAAAAAATCAAGAACACTCCACATCCAACTTCGAACAATCTTGCCTCAAAAATCCTTTGAATATATCCAAATGACAACTTTTGATCCATGAAATCCTTTATTGACCATGAAGGAAAGGAACACAAGTTTTTAATGACAAGAAACGACTCGTATTGACTCAATAAGAATCAAGAAACGCATTACAGTGGCGGAATGAAACTATGCATTCGTAACAAGAAAACGCAATGTGTGATCGATTAAAAAGAAGTCAACAACGTACCACGTCCAAGTAAATAAGATTTGCTTGTATTTTATTCTAAATTGTGTAGATATAGATTAGTGAAATCAAAGTATTCACGAAAGATATAGGAAATGAGCTAGTTATACAAAAATATTAAACGAGAATACTTCTCGCATTGTTAGCGTTTTGCTTTTCGTGACAACCTCCAATGCTATGGAGTTTTGATTATCTAACCATCTCAACACAATCCAGAACCAATGTAATCACATTTGATAATAATAATAATCATTGGAATCGCACTAATTAATCACAAATGGACCATAGCATCTATTGTTTGAATCAAAACTAAAACCAAACACGAAACCACACGAATAACTCTTGAAATCAATCCATCCTATCCAAAACTCATCAAGAACACTCCACAACCCACTTCAAACAATCTTGCCTCAAAAATCAATTGAATCTATCCAAATGACAACTTTCGATCCATGGAATCTTTTATTGACTATGAAGGAAAGGAATGCAAGTTTTAAATGACAAGAAACGACTCGTATAGAGTGAATAATAATCAAGAAACACATTACAGTGGCGGAAAATGAAACTATGCACGCGTAACAAGAAAACGCAATGTGTGATCGATTAAAATGAAGTCAATCAACGTACCACGTCCAAGTAAATAAGATTTCCTTGTATTTTATTCTAAATTGTGTAGATATAGATTAGTGAAATCAAAGTATTCACGAAATCTTAACTAAATACATAGGAAATGAGCTAGTTATAAAAAAATATTAAACTAGAATACTTCTCGCATTGTTAGCCTTTTACTTTTCGTGACAACCTCCAATGCTATGGAGTTTTGATTATCTAACCATCTTAACACACGCCAGAACCAATCTAATCACATTTGATAATAATAATCATTGGAATCGCACTAATTAATCACAAATGGACCATAGCATCTATTGGTTGAATCAAAACTAAAACCAAACACGAAACCACACGAATGACTCCTCAAATCAATCCATCCTCCCCAAAACTCATCAAGAACACACCACAACCTACTTCGAACAATCTTGCCTCAAAATTCAATTGAATCTGTCCGAATGACAGCTTTCGATCCATGAAATCCTTTATTGACCATGAAGGAAAGGAACGCAAGTTTTAAATGACAAGAAACGACTCGTATTGACTCAATAATAATCAAGAAACACATTACAATGGCGAAATGAAACTATGCATGCGTAACAAGAAAACTCAATGTGTGATCAATTAAAAAGAATTCAATCAACATACCACGTCCAAGTAAATAAGATTTGCTTGTCTAAATTGTGTAGATATAGATTAGTGAAATCAAAGTATTCACGAAATCTTAACTAAATACATAGGAAATGAGCTAGTTATACAAAAATATTAAACTAGAATACTTCTCGTATTGTTAACTTTTTTTTTTCGTGACAACATCCAATGCTATGGAGTTTTGATTATCTAACCATCTCAACAAACTCCAAAACCAATCAAATCACATTTGATTATAATAATTATTGGAATCGCACTAATTAATCACAAATGGACACTAACAACTATTGTTTGAATCAAAACCAAAACCGAACACGAAACCATACGAATGACTTTTCAAATCAATCAATCCTACCCAAAACTAATCAAGAACACTCCACATCCAACTTCAAATAATCTTGCCACAAAAATCCATTGAATCTATCCAAATGACAACTTTCGATCCATGGAATCTTTTATTGACCATGAAGGAAAGGAACGCAAGTTTTAAATGACAAGAAACGACTCGTATTGACTCAATAATAATCAAGAAACACATTACAGTGGCGGAATGAAACTATGATTACGTAACAAGAAAACGTAATGTGTGATCGATTAAAAAGAAGTCAATCAACGTACCACGTCCAAGTAAATAAGATTTGCTTGTATTTTATTCTAAATTGTGTAGATATAGATTAGTGAAATCAATGTATTCATGAAAGCTTAACTAAATACATAGGAAATGAGCTAGTTATACAAAAATATTAAACTGGAATACTTCTCGCGTTGTTAGCTTTTTGCTTTTCGTGACAACCTCCAATGCTATGGAGTTTAGATTATCTAACCATCTCAAAACACTCCAGAACCAATCTAATCACATTTGATTATAATAATCATTGAAATCGCACTAATTAATCACAAATGGAGCATAGCATCTATTGTTTGAATCAAAACTAAAATTAAACACGAAATCCCACGAATGACTCTTGAAATCAATCCATCGTACCCAAAACTCATCAAGAACACTCCACAACCCACTTCAAACAATCTTGCCACAAAACTCAATTGAATCTATCCAAATGACAACTTTCGATCCATGGAATCTTTTATTGACTATGAAGGAAAGGAATGCAAGTTTTAAATGACAAGAAACGACTCGTATAGAGTGAATAATAATCAAGAAACACATTACAGTGGCGGAAAATGAAACTATGCACGCGTAACAAGAAAACGCAATGTGTGATCGATTAAAATGAAGTCAATCAACGTACCACGTCCAAGTAAATAAGATTTGCTTGTATTTTATTCTAAATTGTGTAGATGTAGATTAGTGAAATCAAAGTATTCACGAAATCTTAACTAAATACATAGGAAATGAGCTAGTTATAAAAAAATATTAAACTAGAATACTTCTCGCATTGTTAGCCTTTTCCTTTACGTGACAACCTCCAATGTTATGGAGTTTTGATTATCTAACCATCTCAACACACGCAGGAACCAATCTAATCACATTTGATAATAATAATCATTGGAATCGCACTAATTAATCACAAATGGACCATAGCATCTATTGTTTGAATCAAAACTAAAACCAAACACGAAACCACACAAATGACTCCTCAAATCAATCCATCCTTCCCAAAACTCATCATGAACACTCCACAACCTACTTCAAACATTCTTGCCTCAAAATTCAATTGAATCTGTCCGAATGACAACTTTCGATCCATGAAATCCTTTATTGACCATGAAGGAAAGGAACGCAAGTTTTAAATGACAAGAAACGACTCGTATTGACTCAATAATAATCAAGAAACACATTACAGTGGCGAAATGAAACTATGCATGCGTAACAAGAAAACTCAATGTGTGATCAATTAAAAGGAATTCAATCAACGTACCACGTCCAAGTAAATAAGATTTGCTTGTCTAAATTGTGTAGATATAGATTAGTGAAATCAAAGTATTCACGAAATCTTAACTACATAAATAGGAAATGAGCTAGTTATACAAAAATATTAAACTAGAATACTTCTCGTATTGTTAACTTTTTGTTTTTCGTGACAACATCTAATGCTATGGAGTTTTGATTATCTAACCATCTCAACAAACTCCAAAACCAATCAAATCACATTTGATTATAATAATTATTGGAATCGCACTAATTAATCACAAATGGACACTAACAACTATTGTTTGAATCAAAACCAAAACCGAACACGAAACCATACAAATGACTTTTGAAATCAATCCTTCCTACCCAAAACTAATCAAGAACACTCCACATCCAACTTTAAATAATTTTGCCACAAAATCTATTGAATCTATCCAAATGACAACATTCGATCCATGGAATCTTTTCTTGACCATGAAGGAAAGGAACGCAAGTTTTAAATGACAAGAAACGACTCGTATTGACTCAATAATAATCAAGAAACACATTACAGTGGCGGAATGAAACTATGCATGCGTAACAAGAAAACGCAACGTGTGATCGATTAAAAAGAAGTCAATCAACGTACCACGTCCAAGTAAATAAGATTTGCTTGTATTTTATTCTAAATTGTGTAGATATAGATTAGTGAAATCAATGTATTCATGAAAGCTTAACTAAATACATAGGAAATGAGCTAGTTATACAAAAATATTAAACTGGAATACTTCTCGCGTTGTTAGCTTTTTGCTTTTCGTGACAACCTCCAATGCTATGGAGTTTAGATTATCTAACCATCTCAAAACACTCCAGAACCAATCTAATCACATTTGATTATAATAATCATTGAAATCGCACTAATTAATCACAAATGGAGCATAGCATCTATTGTTTGAATCAAAACTAAAATTAAACACGAAATCCCACGAATGACTCTTGAAATCAATCCATCGTACCCAAAACTCATCAAGAACACTCCACAACCCACTTCAAACAATCTTGCCACAAAACTCAATTGAATCTATCCAAATGACAACTTTCGATCCATGGAATCTTTTATTGACTATGAAGGAAAGGAATGCAAGTTTTAAATGACAAGAAACGACTCGTATAGAGTGAATAATAATCAAGAAACACATTACAGTGGCGGAAAATGAAACTATGCACGCGTAACAAGAAAACGCAATGTGTGATCGATTAAAATGAAGTCAATCAACGTACCACGTCCAAGTAAATAAGATTTGCTTGTATTTTATTCTAAATTGTGTAGATGTAGATTAGTGAAATCAAAGTATTCACGAAATCTTAACTAAATACATAGGAAATGAGCTAGTTATAAAAAAATATTAAACTAGAATACTTCTCGCATTGTTAGCCTTTTCCTTTACGTGACAACCTCCAATGTTATGGAGTTTTGATTATCTAACCATCTCAACACACGCAGGAACCAATCTAATCACATTTGATAATAATAATCATTGGAATCGCACTAATTAATCACAAATGGACCATAGCATCTATTGTTTGAATCAAAACTAAAACCAAACACGAAACCACACAAATGACTCCTCAAATCAATCCATCCTTCCCAAAACTCATCATGAACACTCCACAACCTACTTCAAACATTCTTGCCTCAAAATTCAATTGAATCTGTCCGAATGACAACTTTCGATCCATGAAATCCTTTATTGACCATGAAGGAAAGGAACGCAAGTTTTAAATGACAAGAAACGACTCGTATTGACTCAATAATAATCAAGAAACACATTACAGTGGCGAAATGAAACTATGCATGCGTAACAAGAAAACTCAATGTGTGATCAATTAAAAAGGAATTCAATCAACGTACCACGTCCAAGTAAATAAGATTTGCTTGTCTAAATTGTGTAGATATAGATTAGTGAAATCAAAGTATTCACGAAATCTTAACTACATAAATAGGAAATGAGCTAGTTATACAAAAATATTAAACTAGAATACTTCTCGTATTGTTAACTTTTTGTTTTTCGTGACAACATCTAATGCTATGGAGTTTTGATTATCTAACCATCTCAACAAACTCCAAAACCAATCAAATCACATTTGATTATAATAATTATTGGAATCGCACTAATTAATCATAAATGGACACTAACAACTATTGTTTGAATCAAAACCAAAACCGAACACGAAACCATACAAATGACTTTTGAAATCAATCCTTCCTACCCAAAACTAATCAAGAACACTCCACATCCAACTTTAAATAATTTTGCCACAAAAATCTATTGAATCTATCCAAATGACAACATTCGATCCATGGAATCTTTTCTTGACCATGAAGGAAAGGAACGCAAGTTTTAAATGACAAGAAACGACTCGTATTGACTCAATAATAATCAAGAAACACATTACAGTGGCGGAATGAAACTATGCATGCGTAACAAGAAAACGCAACGTGTGATCGATTAAAAAGAAGTCAATCAACGTACCACGTCCAAGTAAATAAGATTTGCTTGTATTTTATTCTAAATTGTGTAGATATAGATTAGTGAAATCAATGTATTCACGAAAGCTTAACTAAATACATAGGAAATGAGCTAGTTATACAAAAATATTAAACTAGAATACTTCTCGCATTGTTAGCTTTTTGCTTTTCGTGACAACCTCCAATGCTATGGAGTTTAGATTATCTAACCATCTCAACACACTCCAGAACCAATCTAATCACATTTGATTATAATAATCATTGAAATCGCACTAATTAATCACAAATGGACCATAGCATCTATTGTTTGAATCAAAACTAAAATTAAACACGAAACCCCACGAATGACTCTTGAAATCAATCCATCGTACCCAAAACTCATCAAGAACACTCCACAACCCACTTCGAACAATCTTGCCACAAAAATCAATTGAATCTATTCAAATGACAACTTTCGATCCATGGAATCTTTTATTGACTATGAAGGAAAGGAATGCAAGTTTTAAATGACAAGTAACGACTCGTATAGAGTGAATAATAATTAAGAAACACATTACAGTGGCGGAAAATGAAACTATGCACGCGTAACAAGAAAACGCAATGTGTGATCGATTAAAATGAAGTCAATCAACGTACCACGTCCAAGTAAATAAGATTTGCTTGTATTTTATTCTAAATTGTGTAGATATAAATTAGTGAAATCAAAGTATTCATGAAATCTTAACTAAATACATAGGAAATGAGCTAGTTATAAAAAAATATTAAACTAGAATACTTCTCGCATTGTTAGCGTTTTGCTTTACGTGACAACCTCCAATGCTATGGAGTTTTGATTATCTAACCATCTCAACACACGCCGGAACCAATCTAATCACATTTGATAATAATAATCATTGGAATCGCACTAATTAATCACAAATGGACCATAGCATCTATTGTTTGAATCAAAACTAAAACCAAACACGAAACCACACAAATGACTCCTCAAATCAATCCATCCTTCCCAAAACTCATCATGAACACTCCACAACCTACTTCAAACATTCTTGCCTCAAAATTCAATTGAATCTGTCCGAATGACAACTTTCGATCCATGAAATCCTTTATTGACCATGAAGGAAAGGAACGCAAGTTTTAAATGACAAGAAACGACTTGTATTGACTCAATAATAATCAAGAAACACATTACAGTGGCGAAATGAAACTATGCATGCTAACAAGAAAACTCAATGTGTGATCAATTAAAAAGGAATTCAATCAACGTACCACGTCCAAGTAAATAAGATTTGCTTGTCTAAATTGTGTAGATATAGATTAGTGAAATCAAAGTATTCACGAAATCTTAACTAAATACATAGGAAATGAGCTAGTTATACAAAAATATTAAACTAGAATACTTCTCGTATTGTTAACTTTTTGTTTTTCGTGACAACATCTAATGCTATGGAGTTTTGATTATCTAACCATCTCAACAAACTCCAAAACCAATCAAATCACATTTGATTATAATAATTATTGGAATCGCACTAATTAATCACAAATGGACACTAACAACTATTGTTTGAATCAAAACCAAAACCGAACACGAAACCATACGAATGACTTTTGAAATCAATCCTTCCTACCCAAAACTAATCAAGAACACTCCACATCCAACTTCAAATAATTTTGCCACAAAAATCCATTGAATCTATCCAAATGACAACATTCGATCCAAGGAATTTTTTCTTGACCATGAAGGAAAGGAACGCAAGTTTTAAATGACAAGAAACGACTCGTATTGACTCAATAATAATCAAGAAACACATTACAGTGGCGGAATGAAACTATGCATGCGTAACAAGAAAACGCAATGTGTGATCGATTAAAAAGAAGTCAATCAACGTACCACGTCCAAGTAAATAAGATTTGCTTGTATTTTATTCTAAATTGTGTGGATATAGATTAGTGAAATCAATGTATTCATGAAAGCTTAACTAAATACATAGGAAATGAGCTAGTTATACAAAAATATTAAACTAGAATACTTCTCGTATTGTTAACTTTTTGTTTTTCGTGACAACATCTAATGCTATGGAGTTTTGATTATCTAACCATCTCAACAAACTCCAAAACCAATCAAATCACATTTGATTATAATAATTATTGGAATCGCACTAATTAATCACAAATGGACACTAACAACTATTGTTTGAATCAAAACCAAAACCGAACACGAAACCATACGAATGACTTTTGAAATCAATCCTTCCTACCCAAAACTAATCAAGAACACTCCACATCCAACTTCAAATAATTTTGCCACAAAAATCCATTGAATCTATCCAAATGACAACATTCGATCCAAGGAATTTTTTCTTGACCATGAAGGAAAGGAACGCAAGTTTTAAATGACAAGAAACGACTCGTATTGACTCAATAATAATCAAGAAACACATTACAGTGGCGGAATGAAACTATGCATGCGTAACAAGAAAACGCAATGTGTGATCGATTAAAAAGAAGTCAATCAACGTACCACGTCCAAGTAAATAAGATTTGCTTGTATTTTATTCTAAATTGTGTGGATATAGATTAGTGAAATCAATGTATTCATGAAAGCTTAACTAAATACATAGGAAATGAGCTAGTTATACAAAAATATTAAACTAGAATACTTCTCGCATTGTTAGCTTTTTGCTTTTCGTGACAACCTCCAATGCTATGGAGTTTAGATTATCTAACCATCTCAACACACTCCAGAACCAATCTAATCACATTTGATTATAATAATCATTGAAATCGCACTAATTAATCACAAATAGACCATAGCATCTATTGTTTGAATCAAAACTAAAATTAAACACGAAGCCCCACGAATGACTCTTGAAATCAATCCATCGTACCCAAAACTCATCAAGAACACTCCACAACCCACTTCGAACAATCTTGCCACAAAAATCAATTGAATCTATTCAAATGACAACTTTCGATCCATGGAATCTTTTATTGACTATGAAGGAAAGGAATGCAAGTTTTAAATGACAAGTAACGACTCGTATAGAGTGAATAATAATTAAGAAACACATTACAGTGGCGGAAAATGAAACTATGCACGCGTAACAAGAAAACGCAATGTGTGATCGATTAAAATGAAGTCAATCAACGTACCACGTCCAAGTAAATAAGATTTGCTTGTATTTTATTCTAAATTGTGTAGATATAAATTAGTGAAATCAAAGTATTCATGAAATCTTAACTAAATACATAGGAAATGAGCTAGTTATAAAAAAATATTAAACTAGAATACTTCTGGCATTGTTAGCGTTTTGCTTTTCGTGACAACCTCCAATGCTATGGAGTTTTGATTATCTAACCATCTCAACACACGCCAGAACCAATCTAATCACATTTGATAATAATAATCATTGGAATCGCACTAATTAATCACAAATGGACCATAGCATCTATTGTTTGAATCAAAACTAAAACCAAACACGAAACCACACGAATGACTCCTCAAATCAATCCATCCTCCCCAAAACTCATCATGAACACTCCACAACCTACTTCGAACAATCTTGCCTCAAAATTCAATTGAATCTGTCCGAATGACAACTTTCGATCCATGAAATCCTTTATTGACCATGAAGGAAAGGAACGCAAGTTTTAAATGACAAGAAACAACTCGTATTGACTCAATAATAATCAAGAAACACATTACAGTGGCGAAATGAAACTATGCATGCGTAACAAGAAAACTCAATGTGTGATCAATTAAAAAGAATTCAATAAACGTACCACGTCCAAGTAAATAAGATTTGCTTGTATTTTATTCTAAATTGTGTAGATATAGATTAGTTAAATCAAAGTATTCATGAAAGCTTAACTAAACATATAGGAAATGAGCTAGTTATACAAAAATATTAAACTAAAATACTTCTCGTATTGTTAGCTACTTGTTTTTCGTGACAACATCTAATGCTATGGAGTTTTGATTATCTAACCATCTCAACAAACTCCAAAACCAATCTAATCACATTTGATTATAATAATTATTGGAATCGCACTAATTAATCACAAATGGACACTAACAACTATTGTTTGAATCAAAACCAAAACCAAACACGAAGCCATACGAATGACTTTTGAAATCAATCAATCCTACCCAAAACTAATCAAAAACACTCCACATCCAACTTCAAATAATCTTGCCACAAAAATCCATTCAATCTATCGAAATGACAACTTTCGATCCATGGAATCCTTTATTAACCATGAAGTAAAGGAACGCAAGTTTTAAATGACAAGAAACGACTCGTATTGACTCAATAATAATCAAGAAACACATTACGGTGGCGGAATGAAACTATGCATGCGTAACAAGAAAACGCAATGTGTGATCGATTAAAAAGAAGTCAATCAACGTACCACGTCCAAGTAAATAAGATTTGCTTGTATTTTATTCTAAATTGTGTAGATATAGATTAGTGAAATCAAAGTATTCACGAAAGCTTAACTAAATACATAGGAAATGAGCTAGTTATACAAAAATATTAAACTAGAATACTTCTCGCATTGTTAGCCTTTTGCTTTTTGTGACAACCTCCAATGCTATGGAGTTTAGATTATCTAACCATCTCAACACACTTCAGAACCAATCTAATCACGTTCGATTATAATAATCATTGAAATCGCACTAATTAATCACAAATGGACCATAGCGTCTATTGTTTGAATCAAAACTAAAATTGAACATGAAACCACACGAATGACTCTGGAAATCGCATACCCATAACTCATCAAGAACACTCCACAACCCACTTCGAACAATCTTGCCACAAAAATCAATTGAATCTGTCCAAATGACAACTTTTGATCCATGGAATCGTTTATTTACCTTGAAGAAAAGGAACGCAAGTTTTAAATGACAAGAAACGACTCGTATTGACTCAATAATAATCAAGAAACGCATTACGGTGGCGGAATGAAACTATGCATGCGTAACAAGAAAACGGAATGTGTGATCGATTAAAAAGAAGTCAATCAACGTACCACGTCCAACTAAATAAGATTCGCTCGTATTTTATTCTAAATTGTGTAGATATAGATTAGTGAAATCGAAGTATACACGAAAGCTTAACTAAATACATAGGAAATGAGCTTGTTATACAAAAATATTAAACTAGAATACTTCTCGTATTTTTAGCTTTTTGTTTTTCATGACAACCTACAATGCAATGGAGTTTTGATTATCTAACCATCTCAACACACTCCAGAACCAATCTAATCATATTTTATAATAATAATCATTGGAATCGCACAAATTAATCACAAATGGACCATAGCATCTATTGTTTGAATCAAAACTAAAACCAAACACGAAACCACACGAATGACTCTTGAAATCAATCCATCATACCCAAAACTCATCAAGAACATTCCACAACCCACTTCGAACAATCTTGCCTCAAAAATTAATTGAATCTATCCAAATGACAACTTTTGATCCACGGAATCCTTTATTGACCATGAAGGAAAGGAACACAAGTTTTAAATGACAAAAAACGACTCGTATTGACTCAATAATAATCAAGAAACGCATTACAGTGGCAGAATAAAACTATATATGTGAAACAAGAAAACACAATGTGTGATCGATTAAAAAGAAGTCAATCAACATACCACGTCCAAGTAAATAAGATTTGCTTGTATTTTATTCTAAATAGTGTAGATATAGATTAGTGAAATCAAAGTATTCACGAAAGCTTAACTAAATACATAGGAAATGAGCTTGTTATACAAAAATATTAAACTAGAATACTTCTCGCATTGTTAGCTTTTTGGTTTTCGTGACAACCTCCAATGGTATGGAGTTTTGATTATCTAACCATCTCAACACACTCTAGAACCAATGTAATCACATTTGATAATAATAATCATTGGAATCGCACTAATTAATCACAAATGGACCATAGCATCTATTGTTTGAATCAAAACTAAAACCAAACACGAAACCACACGAATGAATCTTGAAATTAATCCACCCTTTCCAAAACTCATCTAGAACACTCCACAACCCAGTTCGAACAATCTTGCCTCAAAAATTAGTTGAATCTATCCAAATGACAACTTTCGATTCTTGGAATCCTTTATTGACCATGAAGGAAAGGAACGTAAGTTTTAAAGGACAAGAAATGTTATAACCGGCAATTTCAGGTCAATACCCGGCCTTGACTTGGTTATAATTACACCTATAATACTTGATTTTCAATTGAATTCCATTTATTAAAGTTGTTTTATGCATTGCAAAATTTCACGCATAACATTTCATGCATCGGTAATTCGGCGTAATTACTATTTTTTCACGCGATACAAGCACACACGAATGTTGGTGATAATTAATATATATATATGTGTCAATAAATACTTGAAAGTGTTTTAAAGTATCCTAGATTTCAAATTAAATACATTGGAAAAGTTTAAAATTAAGAAAAACCTTAACGCGTAAATTGATATGTTACCCGGATAAAACGCGTGTAACGCACCTACTAGATAAACGAGTTATTAATTACGTACCATCAATATTAAAATATGTGACCTTATATGATTTCTATAATATTTTCATGTATTTTAAAAAGTAACAAGTAAAAATATAAAAATATATAAAAATTACCATAATGCAACAAATACCACCCAAATACCCAATACTACTTAAAAGCAAAACAAAACCCCCATTTCCCCCTCCCTTGGCCGTCCCCCCTCCCCTCTCTCACCTTCTTCTCTTCCCCATGAAAATATTTACAAGATATTGTTGACTTTATAAAAGTTGGAGCTTTCCTTTTTGGTGAAACTCACTTTTGGAGTGTTTAAAGTTGCATGCCTCCTTTGTCTTGCTTGTATTCCGTTCTCTTTTTTTCCTTGATCAAAGACATGATGTTTCCTCATCAAAAGAGAAGACCTTGCAAGAAGTAAGAGCTATTTAAGTAAGCATACATCTTACATATCAATCTACCCAACAAAACACAACTCTCCTCCCTCTTTCTTCCTTCAAAATTCGGCCAAGCACCACCACCTTCACTTCACCATCTTTCAAAACTCATCTTCTACAATTCTAAGTGTTTCAAGTGCTCTTGGGTGAAGATCAAGTAATTTTTGAAGCTTCCAAACATCCTACAACAACCTTTTCATCTTTCTTTGCTTGATCTTAGTAAGAACTATTTCTATTTGTTTATATATCTTTCATTTCACCATGTTTATTTACACACTAGTTTATGTGTAACTATTTTCATCCACAAAAGTCCTTCATGTTAGAAATGATGTTTTTACAAACAAGAAGCTTCAAGAATAATACTTCACAAAATATTTTAACATGATCTAAGTAATGACTTTGTTTTTAAAAAGTAAATGTTCATAAATCCATGTTTGACAAGATTACTAGTTGAAGATTTTATATAAAGTCATAAAAGAATGTTAAAACTCAAAAAGAGTTCAAATGGGTTACTTTATGCTTATGAGATTTTTTTAATGTGTTACAAGTATTATTATGACCAATTGTAAAATTTACAAGTATGGGTAAGTATATATATACATGAGACCTTTAAATGGAAAATATGAGCTTCATGACTAAATATTATGTTAGTTTGAAGGAGATGTTAAAATGCTTAGTATATGACTTTTAACAAATATGACACATGATGTTAGCTACTAGTTCATTAAAAATATGAATTAAAACAAGTTGATAAAGTGACTAAAGTGACTAATTAATTCATTAAAGATATCTTACATTTTAATATAATGTAATAAAAAAATATAAATAATTTAAAGAAACCTTAATTTCATAAAGGTAAGTTCATAAAAGTTAAATAAAATAAAATAATAAATCTACTAAGAAAATAATTAAATAATTATATTATGGGCAAATATATATATATATATTTATACTTGAGTTGTAAAATATGAATGTAACACCCCAACCAGATAAGGCTGACGTGTCACTATCACAGTGATCAAAATCCAAAACACAATTCCATAATTACTAATGATAAAAGGGTCTAAATTCTAGAAAATAACATTAGTCTAAAACCAATCAAAGTCTATTACATCAAAAACAAATATCAGTCTTCTTTATCCAGATTTTCACACTCTTCACTCCCCTCCCGGATGACCCCGCTGACCTGACAAGCATAAAAACAAAAGCACGCCTGAGCATAACGCTCAGTGAACGGAATAAAAGATAACATAATAAACAGATGTAATGATAGCAGAGAACATGATAACATAACAGATATATAGATAACAGAACAGAACCCGAGCTAATAATCATATCATATAATAACTAAACAGAAGGAACACAGGTAGCTAGCCTGTGAACCAATGTGAAATGGAGTATGGGCAGACATACCAACCATTCACTAGAGTCCTAAATGGAGTAGTATAAAACCATCCATCAGGAAATAACAGGACTAACCTAGGATCGATCCATACGCCTCTGAGGAAATAATAATATAACAGGACGGCCAATATAATTTCAGTCCTCCTTTAGAGACGCCGTGATCTCAGCTCACCGCCACGGTTGGTGCCATGCTATTGATGCCGCAATAACGCGACTTGGTCACCCCCAAGATAGGGAGAACTCGGGTAACAAAAGTAAAATAATCTAGCTACTTATAACAGAATTTGGAACAACTAGCTACGGATGACAGGAATCAAGACTAGAGATGAACAGGAATCAGGAATCCGTACCTTAATTAAACAGTTAAGCAATTAAAGTGGAATCGTCCTTAAATCGTATCCGAATCTGCGTTTAATTATAGTTTAATTTAATGATGACGAACTTAAATTATGGCAGGTTAGCCACTGATGCATCGAATCTCTACGAAGGACACCCTCCAAAATTCTTGATTAGCAATTGTGTATTTCCATATGCTTGATTTTAATATTGACGATCATGATAACTCGTTTTGTTATTTTTCATATTAGTTAAGGTACAATGTCTAGTGATTAAATTACAACGATGAAAAGTAAATAGACAATTTGTTTGTTTACTAACATAATTTGCACATAATCAAACTAAAATTAGGATATGAATTTAGTTGTATTAAATGTAAACAAGTTTTCATATCTATCTATTTTATTATTATGTTATTTACTAAAGTGTATAACAAGATATACATAAATACTCCATTGTTTGAAATGCAACAGCATCAGCGAGCAGTAGCCTTCACTACTTCAGGATATTAGGCTTGTAACATTCTATTAGATGGACGTTAAAATCAGATTAAATTGAATATTTATATGTGCTTATTTAAGTGCTCCCTGCGTAAGGTCAATGGCTTAGGCATCCTTCAAGTGTATAATATGGGCTTTGATTAATTATGTTCCAATTCTAGTCACTACATTACTTAACTAAGGTACTGCACATTAGTCACAATTTCAGATTCATAGAAGTTTAATATGGCCCTTAAAAGAACTCGAGGATATGACACAGATTGGTATTCATACTTGAGACCATGTAGCAACTAAGTATAGATGTGTGTATATATATATATATATACATAGGTATACTTTTATATATATGATATGATATGAGTATGCTAACCCAACCTTCTATGACGAAATCGATGTGCTTATGTTTATTTATAAATTATGTTCCATCTTATTAAGGTTTTTGATACCGGAATTATTCAACGATCATGAACATTTAAACAATTTTCAGTTTGTACACAATCTAAGTAGATAATCGAATTGGATACCTTAAGAAAGACGGTTTCGGAAACAATCATCTTATAGCGTGATGATAGTCGAACAGAACGAATCAGGGATAGGCCACAATAGCTCACCACAGGTATGTATCAGGTCTGCGTATGTTGATCAACTGAGTTAACAACCTTCACACTGAAATGTAAAGAGAAGGGTACTCAATAGAAGAGAATAGGATCATATACCACCTAGGTTGTGAACCAAATTGATCCGCACTGTTCCTGTAGTCGCTAGCTTCACACCGTTGCGAACAATTGAAGGCTAATGGCTAAAGAGGATGTTTTATAGTGGAGGGTTACAGCTGATTTATAATCTTTGATGATGGCTCAACAACGCCATCGCAAGGAGGGTTTTGGTCGCTATGAATGAGGGTTGAAGAGGGTATATAACCTAATCGGAACGTGATTGAGAAGGGATATACATCCCGATTTCCATGCTGTATTTGTTGTGGAAGATAAGCACACCTCCATGGAACAACCTCGTCGAGAAATCCGTGATCGATTAAGTCAAGGGGTCATGGGTCTCAAGATATATGCGGTCAACAAGTTTCAGATCCCCTTTTCCTTTCCTTTGTTTTATTTATTATTATTATTATTATTATTATTATTATTATTATTTTAATTATTACCACAATTATTATTTTAAAAGAAAGCCAAGCACGTAAGCTTAAACTTTGATTTTAACCTCTTTCTTGTTTTTTCTTCTTATTGGTATGTTTAATATAATCAATACTATAATAAATCTGTATTCCATGTATTATAATTCTACCCTCCTTAAAAGAAATTTCGTCCTCGAAATATACTAGATGTCGATCGCCAAAGATCTATCGCATACCATAAACAAAACCGAACTTCAAGTTTTATTTTCAAACGTGATAGGCGTAAAACTCCAGACAACGTGAGAAATAGTTAACAAAATTCAGATACTGAAACAAAACTAGTTTGATGAATAAAGTAACTGGAAATAGATAACTAGACATTTTACTCGAGGTCGAATGTATAAAATGCAATAAGATTCAAATATGAGATACTAGATTGTAAACAAAGTCGAATATTGAGAACGAATAGTGTCTTCCATCTCCCATGTAGCTTCACGTTCTGAATGGTTTTTCCATAATATCTTAACGAAAGGGATAGTTCTTTTATGCATAACCCATTCTTGTCGATCAAGTATGGCTTCTGGTTCTTCCTCGAATGATAAGTCTTCATGAATAAGGTGGAACGGATAGTTCACAACATGAATTGGATGATAATTATACCCCCTTAGAAGAGATACGTGAAAGACATCATGCACATGTGACAACTGAGGTGGTAACGCCAAACGATACGATACTTCACCGACTCTCTCTAAAATCTCAAATGGCCCGATGAATCTAGGGCTAAGTTTCCCTTTAAGACCAAAACGACGAACGCCTTTGCAAGGCGAAACCTTCAAAAATACTTTCTCGCCAATGTTAAATTCTAAAGTTCGACGATGTCGGTCTGCATAACTCTTTTGTCTACTTTGAGCTTCCTTTAATTTCTCTCGAGCAGTAGCAACTTTCTCATTTGTAATCTGTACTAACTCAGGTCCTTCAATAATATTTTCACTGACCTCTTCCCAACAGATGGGTGCTCTACATTTCCGGCCATAAAATAACTCGAAAGGTGCCATGCCAATGCTAGCTTGCCAACTATTATTGTAGGCAAACTCGACTAAACACAAATATTCGTCCCAGTTTCCGGTCCACTCTAAGGCACATGCTCGAAGCATGTCCTCGAGTGTCTGAATAGTACGTTGGCCGTCTGTCTGAGGGTGAAATGCTGTGATAAACCTCAACTTAGTACCCCATGCGGCTTGTAAGCCTTTCCAAAAACGAGAAGTGAACCTCGAATCTCGATCTGACACAATAGAGGCTGGTGTTCCATGAAGTCTGATAATCTCTTGCGTAAACACTTCAGATAGTTTGCTAACAGAGAATCCTTGCTGAATAGGAAGAAAATGAGCCGACTTTGACAATCTGTCGACCACAACCCATATCGCGTCATTCTTCTTGAATGTTTTTGGTAACCCTGTTACAAAATCCATGGAAATATCATCCCATTTCCATACCGGAATAGGTAATGGTTGAAGCAACCCACTAGCCCTCTGATGTTCAATCTTAACCTGTTGACAAGAAAGACATATGCTGACAAATCTAGCCACATCCTCTTTCATAACATTCCACCAGAAGTTCTAACAAAGATCACGATACATCTTAGTAGATCCAGGATGGATAGAGAATGGAGAGCTATGTGCCTCGGCTATTATCGATTCTCGAAGAGAAGAATCATTAGGCACACACAAATGTTTGCCGCACCAAATTACTCCATGCTCATCCATTCTAAATTTTGATTGTTTTCCATCATCCAAATTCTGTACAATTGCCCAAAGTTCACCATTGTCTTTTTGTGCATTCCTAATTCGAAATACTAGGTCTGGCTCAATCTGTAGTCTGGTGAGATATCCATCATTCTTACCAATCTGTAGACCAATACCTAGTCTATGAAGATCAGTAATAATCTGAGGCTGTAATTGGAGCGAGGCTATCATCCTTGAACTCTTCCGACTAAGAGCATCAGCTACCACATTAGCCTTTCCTGGATGATACTGAATGTTGGCGTCATAGTCTTTCAACAACTCTAACCATCTACTTTGTCTCATGTTTAATTCCTTTTGAGTGAAGATATACTTCAAACTCTTATGATCGGTAAAGATATCACAAGTCTCTCCATAAAGATAGTGGCGCTAGATCTTTAACGCGAAAATGACAGCGGCAAGCTCAAGGTCATGTGTAGGATAATTAACTTCATAAGGTTTCAACTGTCGTGAAGCATAAGCAATGACCTTTCTGTGTTGCATCAACACACATCCAAGACCTTTCTTTGAGGCATCACTGTAAATCTGGTATCCACCCGTACCCGACGGAAGTGTAAGAATCGGGGCAGACACCAATCTTTTCTTAAGCTCTTCAAAACTTTTCTCCCTCTCATCATTCCAAGAGTACTTAATCCCTTTCCTTAGAAGTTGCGTAAGGGGTAGAGCAATAACAGAGAATCCCTCGACAAATCTGCGATAGTAATCGGCAAGACCAAGGAAACTCTGGACTTTCGTGGCTGAAGTAGGTCTTGGCCATTTAGTGATTGCCTCTATCTTTGCTGGGTCCATCATAATACCATCTGCAGAGACCACATGACCCAGAAAGGCTACTTGACTCAACCAAAATTCACATTCTGAAAACTTAGCATAAAGCTTCTTTTTACGTAAAGTTTCAAGCACGATACCAAGATGGTCTTCATGTTCCTCCTTACTCTTAGAATAGATAAGAATGTCATCTATAAAAACAATGACAAACTTATCCAGATAGTCACGGAAAACTCGGTTCATTAGGTCCATGAAAACGATCGGGGCATTAGTTAACCCGAACGGCATAACCAAGAATTCATGGTGGCCGTATCGCATACGAAATGCTGATTTCGAAACGTCAGAATCTTTAATCTTTAACTAATGATACCCGGACCCCAAATCAATTTTAGAGAAACACTTTGCGCCTTGAAGCTGATCAAATAAGTCATCGATACGAGGTAGAGGGTAACGATTTCGAATAGTGATCTTGTTTAATTCCCGGTAGTCAATACAAAGCCTCATAGTTCCATCTTTCTTCTTCACGAACAAGACTGGCGCACCCCAAGGCGAAAAGCTTGGTCTAATAAACCCAAGATCTAATAACTCCTGTAATTGCTCTTTTAGTTCCTTGAGTTCAAGTGGTGCCATACGGTATGGTGCCTTGGAAATCTGCTCAGCACCAGGAATAAGATCAATAGTGAATTCCACCTCGCGATCCGATGGAAGTCCAGGTAACTCATTAGGAAAAACATCAGGAAATTCACGAACAATTGGATAATCAGAAATATTAGGTTCATCAGAAGATAAAATTTTAACTGAAGCAAGGAATCCTGCACAGCCGTGTAGTAGGGATGTGTGAGCCTTAAGTGCTGAAACTATTCGAAGAGCTTTTCGAGGTTTAGTCCCCTGATAAATGAGTTCAGGATGATGGGGATCTCCAAACAAAATGCAACGAGTCTGACATTCAATTGTGACATGATGCCGAGTTAACCAGTCCATTCCTAATATAATATCAAAATCTTCCATTTGCATGGGTAACAAATCAGCTATAAGAATGAGCGATTCAACTCGGATCGGACAATCCTCATACACGTGAGAGATTGTAATATAGTTTCCCATAGGAGTCATAATATTCAGAGTATTTTCTAGTAATGTAGGAGTCGTTGGTAGATGTTTAACAAAAGATTGAGAAAATATGGAATGCGTTGCTCCGGTATCGAATAGAACTTGAACATCACGAGTGCCTAACATGAGAGTACCAAAAACAGTACCTAAAGAATTTATGATACCATGATACACTTAGTAAATAGATAACAAGCATACTTTGAATTGTACGCATTTTTGATTTTTCCGACATGAAAGGTTCATGTGAGGAATATCAAGAGTCGTACCTAGTGTGTCTGCTGCATCCTTTGCGTTCAAGGCAAACACTCATCCTCCATTAGTAGGTTGTTTATTGTTACCTCCCGTCTTTCCTTTATTATCAGGATACGGACAGTCTTTAAGTAGATGACCAGTCTTTCCACATCTGAAACAGGCTCCTGAAGCTCGACGACAAACACAAAATGACGTTTCCCACATGTAGTGCATACCGGGGCTTGCTCTTGACCTTTGTTTTCGGCAGGTTTAGGGTTCTCCTGTTTTTGTTTCCATTGATTACCTTGGCGGTTATTATTTTTGTTAAATTTGACTTTCCGATCACCTGTGTTGTGCTTCTCGTTCGAAGATTGCCCAGAAGGTGCGGTGGGGTTTCCCTCACGGTTTCTCTTACGATTCTCCTTAGATTTAGCCAACCTCTTCTTATTCTCTAGGTCAAGTGTTCTCATGGCATCTGCTACTTCATTGATGTTGTTAAACTTTTGGGCCACTATCCATCTTCGAGTTCTCTCATGAACTGCCCATTTCAACTTTTCTGCTTGGACCACTGGACTACCTGCAGCTTCCCCAAGAAAACTAGCCAACCTACAGAATCTTGCCATGAAATCTTGCCAAGGTTCATCATCTCGTTGCTCAATAGATGCATATTCCCGTGCATACTCATTTCGTTCCACTTCAGAGAAATACTTTCGGAAGAATATAGTGCGAAAGTCGGCCCAAGGAAGGGTAGCAGCATAACCTTCTCCACCATGTGCAAGTTTGACCCCTTCCCACCAAACCAGAGCATCATCCTCCAGTTTGTAAGAAGCCAACCTAGTTTTAAATACATCACCCACTCCTAGCACATCGAATATCTTTTCCACATGGGCAATCCAGTTTCAAGCATCCATCGGGGTAGCAGCGTTACTGAAAGATCTTGGTCTTTGTTTCATAAAACGCTCCAGCCAAACATGAATCTCAGCGACAGGTGGTGTTGCATTTCCACCGGGTGGAGGTCCTGTGTTGTTTCCACTAGGTGGTGGTCCATTGTTATTTCCCCCGGATGATGGTCCCACGTTATTCCCACCTAAATTCGCTTGTTGCATTTGCAGGAAGACTGTTTGAGCAGTCTGAGTCATCAGATTAGGGAGTAGTCTGGAAATAGCTGAGTTTACGGCATTAGCAACGAGAGTTTCCAGTGGAGTATCAGATGAAGAGTTATTCCTAACATTTCGGTTGTTTGTGCGTCTACTAGGAGCCATGATAACTGAAAACCAAGATTTACGTGTAAGCAAATAGGTAAAGATTAAACAGGATATTAGAACCTAAACCCCATGTCTACCCATTACCTCACATATTTAGTTTTAAAATTTTTAAGTTTCTACAGGAAAGAGCCTTGGCTCTGATACCATAACTGTAACACCCCAACCAGACAAGGCTGACGTGTCACTATCACAGTGATCAAATTCCAAAACACAATTCCATAATTACTAATGATAAAAGGGTCTAAATTCTAGAAAATAACATTAGTCTAAAACCAATCGAAGTCTATTACATCAAAAACAAATATCAATCTTCTTTATCCAGATTTTCACACTCTTCACTCCCCTCCCGGATGACCCTGCTGACTTGACGTGCATGAAAACAAAAGCACGCCTGAGCATAACGTTCAGTGAACGGAATAAAAGATAACATAATAAACAGATATAATGATAGCAGAGAACACGATAACATAACAGATATATAGATAACAAAACAGAACCCGAGCTAATAATCATATCATATAATAACTAAACAGAGGAAACACAGGTAGCTAGCCCGTGAACCAATGTGAAATGGAGTATGGGCAGACATACCAACCATTCACCAGACTCCTAAATGGAGTAGTATAAAACCATCCATCAGGAAATAACAGGACTAACCTAGGATCGATCCATACGCCTCTGAGGAAATAATAATATAACAGGACGGCCAATATAATTTCAGAGTCCTCTTTTAGAGACGCCGTGATCTCAGCTCACCGCCACGGTTGGTGCCACGCTATTGATGCCGCAATAACGCGTCTTGGTCACCCCTAAGATAGGGAGAGCTCGGTAACAAATGTAAAATAATCTAGCTACGTATAACAGAATTTGGAACAACTAGCTACGGATGACAGGAATCAAGACTAGAGATGAACATGAATCAGGAATCCGTACCTTAATTAAACAGTTAAGCAATTAAAGTGGAGTCGTCCTTAAATCGTATCTGAATCTGCATTTAATTATAGTTTAAATTAATGATGACGAACTTAAATTATGGCAGGTTAGCCACTAACGCATCGAATCTCTACGAAGGACACCCTCCAAAATTCTTGATTAGCAATTGTGTATTTCCGTATACTTGATTTTAATATTGACGATCATGATAACTCGTTTTGTTATTTTTCATATTAGTTAAGGTACAATGTCTAGTGATAAAATTACAACTATGAAAAGTAAATAGACAATTTGTTTGTTTACTAACATAATTTGCACATAATCAAACTGAAATTAGGATATGAATTTAGTTGTATTAAATGTATACAAGTTTTCATATCTATCTATTTTATTATTATGTTATTTACTAAAGTGTATAACAAGATATACATAAATACTCCATTGTTTGAAATGCAACAGCATCAGCGAGCAGTAGCCTTCACTAATTCAGGATATTAGGCTTGTAACATTCTATTAGATGGATGTTAAAATCAGATTAAACTGAATATTTATATGTGCTTATTTAAGTGCTCCCTACGTAAGGTCAATGGCTTAGGCATCCTTCAAGTGTATAATATGGGCTTTGATTAATTATGTTCCAATTCTAGACACTACATTACTTAACTAAGGTACTGCACATTAGTCACAATTTCAGATTCATAGAAGTTTAATATGGCCCTTAAAAGAACTCGAGGATATGACACAGATTGGTATTCATACTTGAGACCATGTAGCAACTAAGTACAGATGTGTGTGTATATATATATATATAGGTATACTTTTATATATATGATATGATATGAGTATGCTAACCCAACAATCGATGTGCTTATGTTTATTTATAAATTATGTTCCATCTTATTAAGGTTTTTGATACCAGAATTAGTCAACGATCACGAACATTTAAACAATTTTCAGTTTGTACACCATCTAAGCAGATAATCAAATTGGATACCTTAAGAAAGACGGTTTCGGAAACAATCGTCTTATAGCCTGATGATAGTCGAACAGAACGAATCAGGGATAGGCCACAATAGCTCACCACGGGTATGTATCAGGTCTGGGTATGTTGATCAAATGAGTTAACAACCTTCACACTGAAATGTAAAGAGAAGGGAACTCAATAGAAGAGAATAGGATCATATACCACCTAGGTTGTGAACCAAATTGATCCACACTGTTCTTGTAGTCGCTGGCTTCACACCGTTGCAAACAATTGAAGGCTAATGGCTAAAGAGGATGTTTTATAGTGGAGGGTTACAGCTTATTTATAATCTTTGATGATGGCTCAACAACGCCGTCGCAATGAGGGTTTTGGTCGACACGAATGAGGGTTGAAGAGGGTATATAACCTAGTCGGAACGTGATTGAGAAGGGATATACATCCCGATTTCCATGCTGTATTCGTTGTGGAAGATAAGCACACCTCCATGGCACAATCTCGTCGAGAAATCCGTGATCGATTAAGTCAAGGGGTCATGGGTCGCAAGATATATGCGGTCAACAAGTTTCAGATCCCCTTTTCCTTTCCTTTGTTTTATTTTTATTTTATTATTATTATTATTTTTTTAATTATTACCATAATTATTATTTTAAAAGAAAGCCAAGCACGTAAGCTTAAACTTTGATTTTAACCTCTTTCTTGTTTTCTTCCTATTGGTATGTTTAATATAATCAATACTATAATAAATCTGTATTCCATGTATTATAATGAAAGTTAGTGATTTTACTTGGATGTAAATATTTTAAAATTATCTTTCATTTAAAATAATACAAGTATTATTTTACCGAGAAAAATAAGATTTCCTCAAAACCTTAATTTCTATAAAATACATATGAAAAATATATAAATAATTACAAGACACTCGAGTCACATCTCGGGTCGAGTCAAAATGATATTTAGTTACCCAAATAATATGTCAACTTTAAAATACAAAGGTTTTTGAACATTTTCAAGCAAAATATTATTTATTAATATTTTCTAAGTAATATATATTTTTCACAAATTATCATCCTGTATCACCAACAAGTCGTCAAGTCAAACACTTTGTTACCAAGTTATGTGGATGAAATGGTTACATGCTCACATTACATGTAGGAGCAGTCGGTTTCCCCGAGCACGTTGGATATTTACAAGTTTACGTACTCATTTATCACTGTCAGGTGACTTTCACGGCCCCATTTTTACTTATTTTCATTTTGGGGGAGATTAAATACAAATTACTATTTTCGTGGACACATTTACTTGTCAATGATTTCACAAGTTATATAAGTTGCTTACTCACCGTATCAAGTCCCTTGTTATCAAACTATTAGTTTATTTCCCAAAGCGAGGTAATCATGGATAGTACTATTGGGTTTGACTACCCCCACCCAGGTTAATTACCCTAACCTTGACTAGAGGTCTAAACGAGTGCATTATTAGCCTGTTCAAACCTGTGCTTACGGTAGGCACAAGTAGGGGCAATCTATTACATTTACAGTCTAGCTTCGGTTGCGATGCTTATATAATATTGTAGTATTCTAT
Source organism: Flaveria robusta (assembly GCA_025506415.1). NCBI lineage: Eukaryota > Viridiplantae > Streptophyta > Magnoliopsida > Asterales > Asteraceae > Flaveria > Flaveria robusta. The sequence goes on along the minus strand of CM046464.1, from coordinate 12,052,146 downwards.
GATCGACAATCAAATCATAGAAAGTCTTGTGGTCCATTATACTGATTATTGTTACTTAAAACCTGTGAACTCACCAACTTTATGTTGACATATTTCATGCATGTTTTCTCAGGAAATTAAGGTTTGCACGATGATAGGCTTGTCTGGAGCTTATCGCATTCTAGGACTCACGCATGCTTTTGGGACATTATTTCTAAATAGTCTTGTTTGAAAAACAATTTACATTTTGATGCGACTTCTGCTATGTAACTCTGAAAACAATTATGTATCTTTCAACGTGATTGCAACGTATGTTTTTATCAAATCATGTAGTGATCGATCAATTACTATGGTTTCCATGATGATCACGTCCCGCGGGAAACCGCTGTGGTTGGGGTGTGACAGATTAGTATCAGAGCCATTGGTTATAGGGAATTAGGTTGCATTTAGTGGACCTAGACTATAAGTATAGTTCATTACAAGTCTTTAACGCTTTATACATTAACTTAACTTATATCAATTGTACTTGTGAATTGCCTTGTCATAGAGATGTCTTCAGCATCGATGCCGATCTACATTTTTGATTCGGATGAGGAGTACGAGCCCACGTCTCCGACCTCTTCTGCAGGATCCACGTCTGCACTCCCGACTCTTACTCCCGATGCCCTGATTCAGCAGACTGGTGTTACTGAGACCGAGACCTCTGCACTACCTTCTATCCTTGTCACCGAACCTACTCCTGACCCTGCACCTGACGCCCCAGAGGCATTACCCTCGACTCGGTTCTCCGGGCTTCCTCCTCCTCCTCCAGACACGTATTGGTGGGCACCTACACCTGAGACGCATGCTAACCTTCCGGAGGAGCTCATCCCGGGAGTCGTACGTATCATCGGTCCGAAATTGCCGATAGCCATTCTGCTAACCATGTCGCATATTTTTGTTGAGCCACCTTTAGAGCCCGTCCCTGTGGCTACTGATTCTCGGCCAGTTGACCACATTCTCGAGGCCACAAATCCCACCCCTCAGCCTGCTGACACTGAGGTAGTCGACCTTGATTTTGAGTCTACTGACCCGGTTTCTCAGACGGCCGACACTGACCTGGTCGATTTCGACCAGGAGCCCACCGAGGCCATCCCTTAGTCCAGTGACCCCACCTTTCACCCTGCTGATCCTGTTACCCAGCCTATTGACCCGATCCCCCAGCCCTCTGACTCGACTCCGCTAGCAGACCCGGACCCCTCGATCTCGCCCCCGAACCTACTGACCCAGCCCCTATAGCCGCTAGCCCCGAGCCAGTGGCTGCGGACACCTACCGTATCTTTGGTCCGGGTGTACCACCCCCCTCTATCCGTCGCTATCGGGCTCGCACTGGAAGTGTGCTTCTCGCACACACTCCTAGGAAGCGGGTTCGTATCCCGATTCGTCCTGCCACACCCGCTCGAGACTGTACTGCTGAGTCCGAGCCTGTGCCCAAAAGGCGCAAAATCGACATTTGTCGATGGGAGTGGATGCCTAGCCGACTGGACGAGTGGAGAGACATCGAGGGTATTCCCTCCATCTTCGAGATAGGTGAGTCGTCACGTGCTTCCCGTCCGACACCTGTCACTCGGGAGCCTGTGGAGTTCACCGTGCCTCTTCTCGTGGCCCGATCTGCGAGGCACGACCAGCAGCTTCATGAGATATGTACCGAACTTACTGGAGTTCAGGAGGCCATCGACATGGAGGATGTGGAGAGCCGACTACTATCGATAGAGGAGGGTAGGTACCTGGATGATCAGGCCTTACATACTATGCACGACCGCCTCACCCGGGTACAGCAAGAGATGTCAGCTATGGCTCAGAGAGTGGAGGCAGCAGAGCAGAGGGCTACCCAAGTAGAGCAGCACACAATAGTGGCTGAAGAAAGAGTGATGGTGATGGAAGAGCGCCTGGAGTCCTCTACTGCATTGGCAGCAGTGTGTATGCTCATGGCCATGGCAGCGGTACAGACAGGCGAATTTACTCATTTATTCCATTGATTGCCTATCGTGAGCGGGCTGTGTTCACGTAATATTGGATATTAACTTGTTGTAGGAGTGTGTACTCTTAAAATATTTTGTAATTCGTACAATTTATTATCAAGTTATGTTATCTTTTATATATTGTGTGGTTGCTTGGTTGTTATGATTGTTTACTTTTGGTGCACATGTGTTTGACATTATTACATATTGTCTTATCTTGCTTATCACTATGATTTGAAGAAACATGCCACCGCGAAGGAGAAACGTCAGAACCAACGTGGGAAGCGGTACTCCCATGACAGCAGAGGCCATCGAACAGCTTGTGGCGCAACGAGTGGTGATGCAATCACACATCACGAGGCGAATCGTAGTGCAGGAGGATTTGAAGTAAATGGAGGCAATGCCAGTGGTGCAGGAGGTATTATAATGTCTGGCGTAACTAAAGACCTGTGATACGAAGGTCATTGTTAATGTTTAATTATTATTAATATGATTAAACCTACAACACAGGATCTGATGCCAACAACAAAGGTTGCTCCTACAAGACGTTCATGAACTGTAAACCGTTTAACTTTCATGGTAATGAAGGAGCTGTTGGTTTGGTCCGTTGGATAGAGAAGATGGAGTCCGTTCAACGAATCAGTAACTGTGCTGAGGAGAATAAGACGAAATTCACCACCTGTACCTTTGAAGGTCAAGCACTCACTTGGTGGAATGCTCATGCCCAGACTTTAGGTATTGACGCTGCCTATCAAATCACTTGGGATGAGCTGAAGCAAATGCTGACTGATGAATATTGCCCCCGGAATGAATTGCAAAAACTTGAGGTTGAATTCTAGAACCACACCATGAAGGGTGTAGAAGTTACAAGCTACACCACCCGATTTCATGACCTTGCTCGTCTATGCCCTCACATGGTTAACCCGGAGTTCAAGCGTGTGGAAAGGTACATTTGGGGCCTTGCACCCCAAATTCAGAGCATGGTGACATCATCCAAGCCAGCCACCATCGAAGAGGCTGTCAGAATTGCTCATGACCTGACTGATCAAGCTGTACGTCAGGGAGTGTTTGTGAAGAAGACGGTAGTGGAAAAGAACTATGACAACAAGAGGAAGTGGGACAACAATCATGGTCGAAATGCTTCGCATAAAAAATAAAACAAACAAGAGGTTGTTAGGGCTTTCACTGCTGGCCCATCTGAGAAGAAGACGAAAGGTGGGTATGCTGGAAACCTACCTAAGTGCAACAAATGTAACTTTCATCATCTAGGTGCTCGTGGAGATTCCAAGTGCCAAAAGTGCAAACGTTTTGGCCATGCGACTAAGGACTGCCAAAAGCCCAACCCTGCTCCTAAAACAGGAAACAATCGTGCGTGCTTCGAATGTGGTGTTACCGGGCATTTTCGCAAGGATTGTCCAAACTTGAAGCAAACCGGTGGAAACAACGCACGTGGTCGAGCGTTTGTGATTGGAGCTGGAGAAGCTCGACAGGACCCGAACATTGTTACGGGTACGTTTCTTGTAAATAATCTCTATGCATCTATCCTATTCGATACGGGTGCCGATAGGAGTTTTGTGTCTAGCGAATTTAGTCCATTGCTTGAAATTACTCCTACCTGTTTAACTTCTAAGTATACAATAGAGTTAGCCGATGGTAAGTTGATTGAAACCGACAAAATCATACAAGGATGCACTCTTAGCTTCGCGGATCACACGTTCAATATAGATTTGCTACGTGTAACCCTAGGGAGTTTCGACATTGTTATTGACATGGATTGGTTGTCGGAAAACCGAGCAGAAATCGTTTGTCATGAGAAGATCGTTCGCATTCCACTTCCGAGTGGAGAGAACATATCGATTCAAGGAGAAAAGTATGGTACGGTGTTAAGGATCATTTCATGTATGAAGGCCTAGAAGTACTTACGAAAAGGCTATCATGCGATCTTGGCTCACGTAGTGGAGAAGCAAACCGAGGAGAAAAGAATCGAGGACATACCCATCGTGCGAGACTATCCGGAAGTCATTCCCGAGGACTTGCCCGGACTTCCACCTCAAAGGCAAGTCGAATTTTGAATTGACCTGGTACCTGGAGCTGCTCTAGTAGCACGATCCCCATACCGACTAGCACCGTCAGACATGCAAGAGTTGTCTAATCAATTACAAGAATTGTTAGATAAAGGATTCATAAGACCAAGTTTCCCACCCTGGGGAGCCCCGGTCTTGTTTGTCAAGAAGAAGGATGGATCTTTTCGAATGTGCATCGACTACCGAGAGTTAAACAAACTCACCATTAAGAATCGGTATCCTCTCCCTCGAATCCACGACTTATTCGACCAACTTCAAGGATCTAGCTACTACTCGAAAATTGATTTACGTTTGGGATATCACAAATTACGAATCCAAGAGGAGGATATCCCTAAGACCGCATTTCGAACTCATTAGGCCACTACGAGTTCATGGTCATGCCATTTGGGTTAACCAATGCACCAGCTGTATTCATGGACCTCATGAATAGAGTGTGCAAACCTTATTTGGATAAATTTGTGATCGTCTTCATCGATGACATCTTAATATACTCGCGAACCAAGGATGAGCACGAGCAACATCTAAGGTTAATCTTAGAACTACTCAAAAACGAGAAGTTGTACGCCAAATTCTCAAAATGTGACTTCTGGATTCGAGAAGTGCAATTTCTCGGGCATGTAGTCAACGAGAAACGCATACATGTTGACCCTTCCAAGATAGAGGCCATCAAGAACTGGGAAGCACCTAAGACCCCGACTGAGGTGCGACAATTCCTAGGTCTGGCAGGTTATTACCGACGTTTTATCGAAAATTTCTCCAAAATAGCCCAACCATTGACAACCTTGACACAGAAAGACAAGAAATTCGATTGGGGTGATAAACAGGAAGCAGCATTTCAATTGTTAAAGTAGAAACTGTGTTGCGCGCCAATTCTATCCCTACCAGAGGGAACTGATGGTTTTGTGGTGTACTGCAACACATCACGACAAGGACTAGGCTATGTCCTGATGCCACACGATAATGTTATTGCTTACGCTTCTCGACATTTGAAGGTGCATGAGAAAAATTACACCACTCACGACCTCGAATTGGGAGCTGTTGTTTTTGCACTAAAGATTTGGCGACACTACCTATATGGTACCAAGTGTACTATATTCACTGATCACAAAAGCCTGCAACACATCTTCGATCAGAAGGAACTAAACATGAGACAACGTAGGTGGGTCGAGTTACTAAACGATTATGATTGTGAGATTCGTTATCATCCTGGAAAGGCGAATGTGGTAGCAGATGCTCTGAGCAGGAAAGAACGAACCAAAACTTTACCGGTGCGAGCGTTGGGAATGACGATCCATACGAGTCTAACTACTCAAATTCGAGATGCTAAGTCCGAAGCACTGAAAGAACAAAATTTGAAAAATAAATCTCTTCGCGGCATGGATAAGCAACTTGAGATCAAGTCTGATGGAGCTAGTTACTTCATGAACCGAATTTGGGTGCCAAATTTTGGAAACTTAAGGAATCTTGTGGTGGACGAGGCACACAAATCAAGATACTCCATCCACCCGGGCTCTGATAAGATGTATCAGGACCTGAAGGAATTATACTGGTGGCCTAACATGAAAGCTGACATAGCCACCTATGTTAGCAAGTGCCTCACATGTTCAAAGGTTAAGGCGGAATATAAGAAACCGTCTGGATTACTACACCAACCCGAGATTCCACAATGGAAATGGGAGCAGATTTCCATGGACTTCATCACGAAACTACCCAAGACATCCACCGGTTGTGATACGATTTGGGTAATTGTGGATCGACTGACAAAGTCTACTCACTTCCTACCAATTAAGGAAACTGATAAAATGGAAAGGTTGACTAGGGTTTATCTCAAGGAGGTTGTTTCGAGACATGCAGTACCGATCTCTATTATCTCCGATCGAGACAGTCGATTTACCTTGAGATTTTGGCAATCATTACAAAAGGCCTTGGGTACACGGTTGGATATGAGTACCGCATACCACCCTCAAACGGATGGTCAGAGCGAACGGACCATTCAGACATTGGAAGACATGCTTAGAGCTTGTGTGATAGACTTCGGAAACCGTTGGGATACTCATCTACCCTTAGCTGAGTTTTCTTACAATAACAGTTATCACACCAGTATCAAAGCTACACCGTTTGAAGTACTATACGAAAGGAAGTGTCGATCACCACTGTGTTGGACAGAGGTTGGCGATAGTCAACTTACTGGTCCTGAGATCATACACGAGACCACAGAAAAGATCGCTCAGATTCAGAACCGACTCAAAGCCGCGCGTGACTATCAGAAAAGCTACGCTGACGTTAGACGCAAACCATTGGAATTCCAAGTGGGAGATAAGGTTCTACTTAAAGTCTCACCTTGGAAAGGAGTCATTCGATTCGATAAACGTGGTAAGTTAAACCCTAGATACATTGGACCGTTTGAAATCCTAGCCAGGATTGGTCCTGTAGCTTACAAGCTCAAACTTCCTCAAGAACTTAGTAGTGTTCATGACATTTTCCACGTGTCAAATCTGAAGAAGTGCCTGTCAGTTGAAACTCTAGTTATACCACTCGACGAGGTTCACATTGATGAACAACTGCATTTTATTGAGAAACCTGTGGAGATCCTAGATCGAAAGGTAAAGAAGATGAAACGAAGCCGCATTCCCATAGTGAAGGTTCGATGGAATTCCAGACGAGGACCCGAATTTACTTGGGAACGCGAAGACCAAATGAAGCTCAACTACCCTTACATGTTTGAAACCCTGGCATCTGCAGACAACCCTAACTGAATTTCTGGACAAAATTCTTTCTAACATGGGGAGTATATGACAACCGATAATTTCAGGTCAATACCCGGCCTGACTTGGTTATAATTCTTTTTACCAACAAGAAGCTTCAAGAATAATACTTCACAAAATATTTTAACATGATCTAAGTAATGACTTTGTTTTTAAAAAGTAAATGTTCATAAATCCATGTTTGACAAGATTACTAGTTGAAGATTTTATATAAAGTCATAAAAGAATGTTAAAACTCAAAAAGAGTTCAAATGGGTTACTTTATGCTTATGAGATTTTTTTAATGTGTTACAAGTATTATTATGACCAATTGTAAAATTTACAAGTATGGGTAAGTATATATATACATGAGACCTTTAAATGGAAAATATGAGCTTCATGACTAAATATTATGTTAGTTTGAAAGAGATGTTAAAATGCTTAGTAGATGACTTTTAACAAATATGACACATGACTTTGTTATCTTGACATGGGACATAAAATATAAAATTTATAGACTTTATGATGTTAGCTACTAGTTCATTAAAAATATGAATTAAAACAAGTTGATAAAGTGACTAAAGTGACTAATTAATTTATTAAAGGTATTTTACATTTTAATATAATGTAATAAAAAAAATATAAATAAATTAAAGAAACCTTAATTTCATAAAGGTAAGTTTATAAAAGTTAAATAAAATAAAATAATAAATCTACTAAGAAAATAATTAAATAATTATTTTATGGGAATATATATATATATATATATATATATATATATATATATATATATATATTTATTTATTTATTTATACATGAGTTGTAAAATATGAAAGTTAGTGATCTTACTTGGATGTAAATATTTTAAAATTATCTTTCATTTAAAATAATACAAGTATTATTTTACCGAGGAAAATAAGATTTTTTTAAAACCCTAATTTCTATAAAATACATATGAAAAATATATAAATAATTACAAGACACTCGAGTCACATCTCGGGTCGAGTCAAAATGATATTTAGTTACCCAAATAATATGTCAACTTTAAAATACAATGGTTTTTGAACATTTTCAAGCAAAATATTATTTATTAATATTTTATAAGTAATATATATTTTTCACAAATTATCATCCGGTATCACCAACGGGTCGTCAAGTCAAACACTTTGTTACCAAGTTATGTGGATGAAATGGTTACATGCTCACATTACATGTAGGAGCAATTACTTAGACATAAGTTGCCTTGATTATTCTAGTGCGAGCTTAGGTCGGTTTCCCCGAGCACGTTGGATATTTACAAGTTTACGTACTCGTTTATCACTGTCAGGTGAGTTTCACGGCCCAATTTTTACTTATTTTCATTTTGGGGAAGATTAAATGCAAATTACTATTTTCCTGGACACATTTACTTGTCAATGATTTCACATGTTATATAAGTTGTTTACTCACCGTATCAAGTTCCTTGTTATCGAACCGTTAGTTTATTTCCCAAAGCGAGGTAATCATAGATAGTACTATTAGGTTTGACTACCCCCACCCGGGTTAATTACCCTAACCTTGACTAGAGGTCTAAACGGATGCATTATTAGCCTGTTCAAACCTGTGCTTACGGTAGGCACACGTAGGGGCAATCTATTACATTTACAGTTTAGCTTCGGTTGCGGTGCTTATATAATATTGTAGTATTGTATGATCGACAATCAAATCATAGAAAGTCTTGTGGTCCATTATACTGATTACTGTTACTTAAAACCTGTGAACTCACCAACTTTATGTTGCATATTTCATGCATGTTTTCTCAGGAAATTAAGGTTTGCATGATGATAGGCTTGTCTGGAGCTTATCGCATTCTAGGACTCACGCATGCTTTTGGGACATTATTTCTAAATGGTCTTGTTTGAAAAACAATTTACATTTTGCTGTGACTTCCGCTATGTAACTCTGAAAACAATTATGTATCTTTCAATGTGATTGCAACGTATGTTTTATCAAATCATGTAGTGGTCGATCAATGACTATGGTTTCCATGATGATCACGCCCCGCGGGAAACCGCTGTGCTTGGGGTGTGACAAGAAACGACTCATATTGACTCAATAATAATCAAGAAACACATTACAGTGGCGGAATGAAACTATGCATGCGTAACAAGAAAACACAATGTGTGATCGATTAAAAAGAAGTCAATCAACGAACCACGTCCAAGTAAATAAGATTTTCTTGTATTTATTCTAAATTGTGTAGATATAGATTAGTGAAATCAAAGTATTCACGAAATCTTAACTAAATACATAGGAAATGAGCTAGTTATACAAAAATATTAAACTAGAATACATCTCGCATTGTTAGCCTTTTGCTTTTCGTGACAACCTCCAATGCTATGGAGTTTTGATTATCTAACCATCTCAACACACTCCAGAACCAATCTAAGCACATTTGATAATAATAATCATTGGAATCGCACTAATTAATCACAAATGGACCATAGCATCTATTGTTTGAATCAAAACTAAAACCAAACACGAAACCACACGAATGACTCTTGAGATCAATCCATCCTACCCAAAACTCATCATGAACACTCCACAACCTACTTCGAACAATCTTGCCTCAAAAATAAAATGAATCTGTCCAAATGACAACTTTCGATCCATGAAATCCTTTATTGACCATGAAGGAAAGGAACGCAAGTTTTAAATGACAAGAAACGACTCGTATTGACTCAATAATAATAAAAAAACACATTACAGTGGTGAAATGAAACTATGCATGCGTAACAAGAAAACTCAATGTGTGATCAATTAAAAAGAAGTCAATCAACGAACCACGTCCAAGTAAATAAGATTTGCTTGTATTTTATTCTAAATTGTGTAGATATAGATTAGTGAAATCAAAGTATTCACGAAAGCTTAACTAAATATATAGGAAATGAGCTAGTTATACAAAAATATTAAACTGGAATACTTCTCGCATTGTTAGCTTTTTGTTTTTCGTGACAACCTCCAATGCTATTGAGTTTTGATTATCTAACCATCTCAACACACTGCAGAACAAACCTAATCACATTTGATAATATTAACATTGGAATCGCACTAATTAATCTCAAATGGACTTTAGCATCTATTGTTTGAATCAAAACTAAAACCAAACACGAAACCACACGAATGACTCCTTAAAATCAATCCATCCTACTCAAAACACATCAAGAACACTCCACATCCAACTTCAAATAATCTTGCCACAAAAATACATTGAATCTATCCAAATGACAACTTTCGATCCATGGAATCCTTTATTGACCATGAAGGAAGGGAACGCAAGTTTTAAATGACAAGAAACGACCCGTATTGACTCAATAAAAATCAAGAAATTCGTTGCAGTGGCGGAATGAAACTATGCATGCGTAACAAGAAAAACCAATGTGTAATCGATTAAAAAGAAGTCAATCAACGTGCCACGTCCAAGTAAATAAGATTTGCTTGTATTTTATTCTAAATTGTGTAGATATAGATTAATGAAATCAAAGTATTCTCGAAAGCTTTACTAAATACATAGGAAATGAGCTAGTTATACAAAAATATTAAACTAGAATACTTCTCGCATTGTTAGCTTTTTGCTTTTCGTGACAACCTCCAACGCTATTGAGTTTTTATTATCTAACCATCTCAACACACTCTAAAACCATTCTAATCTTATTTGATTATAATAATCATTAGAATCGCACTAATTAATCACAAATGGACAACAGCAACTATTTTTTGAATCAAAACCAAAACCGAACACGAAACCATACGAATGACTTTTGAAATCAATCAATCCTACCCAAAAAGCATCAAGAACACTCCACATCCAACTTCAAACAATCTTGCCACAAAAATCCATTGAATCTATCCAAATGACAAATTTCGATCTATGGAATCCTTTATTCACCATGAAGGAAAGGAACACAAGTTTTAAATGGCAAGAAACGACTCGTATTGACTCAATAAAAACCAAAAAACGCATTACAGTGGCGGAATGAAACTATGCATGCGTAACAAGAAAACGCAATGTGTGATCGATTAAAAAGAAGTCAATCAACGTACCACGTCCAAGAAAATAAGATTTGCTTGTATTTTATTCTAAATTCTGTAGATATAGATTAGTGAAATCAAAGTATTCATGAAAGCTTAACCAAATACATAGGAAATGAGCTAGTTATACAAAAATATTAAACTAGAATACTTCTCGCATTGTTAGCTTTTTGCTTTTCGTGACAACCTCCAATGCTATGGAGTTTTGATTATCTAACCATCTCAACAAACTCCAAAACCAATCTAATCACATTTGATTATAATAATCATTGGAATCTCACTAATTATTCACAAATGAACAAAGAAACTATTGTTTGAATCAAAACCAAAACCGAACACGAAACCATACGAATGACTTTTGAAATCAATCAATCCTTCCCAAAACGCATCAAGAACACTCCACATCCAACTTCAAACAATCTTGACACAAAAATCCATTGAATCTATCCAATTGACAAATTTCGATCCATGGAATCGTTTAATGACCATGAAGAAAGGAACACAAGTTTAAATGACAAGAAACTACTCGTATTGACTTAATAAAAATCAAGAAACGCATTACAGTGGCGAAATGAAACTATTCATGCGTAACAAGAAAACGCAATGTGTGATCGATTAAAAAGAAGTCAATCAACGTACCACGTCCAAGTAAATAAGATTTGCTTATATTTTATTCTAAATTGTGTAGATATAGATTAGTGAAATCAAAGTATTCACGAAAGCTTAACTAAATATATAGGAAATGAGCTAGTTATACAAAAATATTAAACTAAAATACTTCTCGCATTTTTAGCCTTTTGTTTTTCGTGACAACCTCCAGTGCTACGGAGTTTTGATTATCTAATCATCTCAAGAAACTCCAAAACCAATCTAATCACATTTGATTATAATAATCATTGGAATCTCACTAATTAATCACAAATGAACAATAGCAACTATTGTTTGAATCAAAACCAAAACCGAACACGAAACCATACGAATGACTTTTGAAATCAATCAATCCTACCCAAAACACAACAAGAACACTCCACATCCAACTTCAAACAATCTTGCCACAAAAATCCATTGAGTCTATCCAATTGTCAAATTTCGATCCATGGAATCCTTTATTGACCATGAAAGAAAGGAACACAAGTTTTAAATGACAGGAAAGGAATCGTATTGACTTAATAAAAATCAAGAAACGCATTACAGTGACGAAATGAAACTATGCATGCGTAACAAGAAAACACAATGTGTGATCGATTAAAAAGAAGTCAATCAACGTACCACGTCCAAGTAAATAAGATTTGCTTGTATTTTATTCTAAATTGTGTAGATATAGATTAGTGAAATCAAAGTATTCACGAAAGCTTAACTAAATATATAGGAAATGAGCTAGTTATACAAAAATAATAAACTAAAATACTTCTCGCATTGTTAGCTTTTTGCTTTTTGTGACAACCTCCAATGCTATGGAGTTTTGATTATCTAACCATCTCAACACACTCTAAAACCAATCTAATCTTATTTGAATATAATAATCATTGGAATCACACTAATTAATCACAAATGGACAATAGCAACTATTGTTTGAATCAAAACCAAAACCGAACACGAAACCATACGAATGACTTTTGAAATCAATCAATCCTTCCCAAAACGCATCAAGAACACTCCACATCCAACTTCAAACAATCTTGGCACAAAAATCCATTGAATCTATCCAAATGATAAATTTCGATCTATAGAATCCTTTATTCATCATGAAGGAAAGGAACACAAGTTTTAAATGGCAAGAAACGACTCGTATTGACTCAATAAAAATCAAAAAATGCATTACAGTGGCGGAATGAAACTATGCATGCGTAACAGGAAAACGCAATGTGTGATCGATTAAGAAGAATTCAATCAACGTACCACGTCCAAGTAAATAAGATTTGCTTATATTTTATTCTAAATTGTGTAGATATAGATTAGTGAAATCAAAGTATTCACGAAAGCTTAACTAAATACATTGGAAATGAGCTAGTTATACTAAAATATTAAACTAGAATAATTCTCGCATTGTTAGCTTTTTGCTTTTCGTGACAACCTCTAATGCTATGGAGTTTTGATTATCGAACCATCTTAAAAAACTCCAAAACTAATCTAATCACATTTGATTATAATAATCATTGGAATCGCACTAATTAATCAAAAATGGACCATAGCGTCTATTGTTTGAATCAAAACCAAAACCGAACACGAAACCACACGAATGACTCTTTAAATCAATCCATCCTACTCAAAACACATCAAGAACACTCCACATCCAACTTCAAATAATCATGCCACAAAAATACATTGAATCTATCCAAATTACAACTTTCGATCCATTAAATACTTTATTGACCATGAAGGAAAGGAACGGAAGTTTTAAATGACAAGAAACAACTCGTATTGACTCAATAAAAATCAAGAAATTCATTACAGTGCCGGAATGAAACTATGCATGCGTAACAAGAAAACGCAATGTGTGATCGATTAAAAAGAAGTCAATCAACGTGCCACGTCCAAGTAAATAAGATTTGCTTGTATTTTATTCGAAATTGTGTAGATATACATTAGTGAAATCAAAGTATTCACGAAAGCTTAACTAAATACATAGGAAATGAGCTAGTTATACAAAAATATTAAACTAGAATACTTCTCGCATTGTTAGCTTTTTGTTTTTCGTGACAACCTCCAATGCTATGGAGTTTTGATTATCTAACTATCTCAACAAACTCCAAAACCAATATAATCACATTTGATTATAATAATCATTGGAATCTCACTAATTAATCACAAATGAACAATAGCAACTATTGTTTGAATCAAAACCAAAACCGAACAAGAAACCATACGAATGACATTTGAAATCAATCAATCCTACCCAAAACTCAACAAGAACACTCCACATCCAACTTCAAACAATCTTGACACAAAAATCCATTGAATCTATCCAATTGACAAATTTCGATCCATGGAATCTTTTATTGACCATGAAGGAAAGGAACACAAGTTTTAAATGAGAAGAAACTACTCGTATTGACTTAATAAAAATCAAGAAACGCATTACAGTGGCGGAATGAAACTATGCATGCGTAACAAGAAAACGCAATGTGTGATCGATTAAAAATAAGTCAATCAACGTATCACGTCCAAGTAAATAAGATTTGCTTGTATTTTATTCTAAATTGTGTAGATATAGATTAGTGAAATCAAAGTATTCACGAAAGCTTAACTAAATATATAGGAAATGAGCTAGTTATACAAAAATAATAAACTAAAATACTTCTCGCATTTTTAGCTTTTTGTTTTTCGTGGCAACCTCCTGTGCTATGGAGTTTTGATTATCTAACCATCTCAACAAACTCCAAAACCAATCTAATCACATTTGATTATAATAATCATTGGAATCTCACTAATTAATCACAAATGAACAATAGCAACTATTGTTTGAATCAAAACCAAAACCGAACACGAAACCATACGAATGACTTTTGAAATCAGTCAATCCTACCCAAAACACAACAAGAACACTCCACATCCAACTTCAAACAATCTTGCCACAAAAATCCATTGAATCTATCCAATTGACAAATTTCGATCCATGGAATCCTTTATTGACCATGAAGGAAAGGAACACAAGTTTTAAATGACAAGAAACGACTCTTATTGACTTAATAAAAATCAAGAAACGCATTACAGTGGCGAAATGAAACTATGCATGCGTAACAAGAAAACATAATGTGTGATCGATTAAAAAGAAGTCAATCAACGTACCCAAGTAAATAAGATTTGCTTGTATTTTATTCTAAATTGTGTAGATATAGATTAGTGAAATCAAAGTATTCACGAAAGCTTAACTAAATATATAGGAAATGAGCTAGTTATACAAAATATTAAACTAAAATACTTCTCGCGTTGTTAGCTTTTTGTTTTTCGTGACATCCTCCAATGCTATGGAGTTTTGATTATCTAACCATCTCAACACACTCTAAAACCAATCTAATCTTATTTGATTATAATAATCATTGGAATCGCACTAATTAATCACAAATGGACCATAGCAACTATTGTTTGAATCAAAACCAAAACCGAACACCAAACCATACGAATGACTTTTGAAATCAATCAATCCTACCCAAAACGCATCAAGAACACTCCACATCAAACTTCAAATAATCTTGCCACAAAAATACATTGAATCTATCCAAATTACAACTTTCGATCCATTAAATACTTTATTGACCATGAAGGAAAGGAACGGAAGTTTTAAATGACAAGAAACAACTCGTATTGACTCAATAAAAATCAAGAAATTCATTACAGTGCCGGAATGAAACTATGCATGCGTAACAAGAAAACGCAATGTGTGATCGATTAAAAAGAAGTCAATCAACGTGCCACGTCCAAGTAAATAAGATTTGCTTGTATTTTATTCGAAATTGTGTGGATATACATTAGTGAAATCAAAGTATTCACGAAAGCTTAACTAAATACATAGGAAATGAGCTAGTTATACAAAAATATTAAACTAGAATACTTCTCGCATTGTTAGCTTTTTGTTTTTCGTGACAACCTCCAATGCTATGGAGTTTTGATTATCTAACTATCTCAACAAACTCCAAAACCAATCTAATCACATTTGATTATAATAATCATTGGAATCTCACTAATTAATCACAAATGAACAATAGCAACTATTGTTTGAATCAAAACCAAAACCGAACAAGAAACCATACGAATGACATTTGAAATCAATCAATCCTACCCAAAACTCAACAAGAACACTCCACATCCAACTTCAAACAATCTTGACACAAAAATCCATTGAATCTATCCAATTGACAAATTTCGATCCATGGAATCTTTTATTGACCATGAAGGAAAGGAACACAAGTTTTAAATGAGAAGAAACTACTCGTATTGACTTAATAAAAATCAAGAAACGCATTACAGTGGCGGAATGAAACTATGCATGCGTAACAAGAAAACGCAATGTGTGATCGATTAAAAAGAAGTCAATCCACGTATCACATCCAAGTAAATAAGATTTGCTTGTATTTTATTCTAAATTGTGTAGATATAGATTAGTGAAATCAAAGTATTCACGAAAGCTTAACTAAATATATAGGAAATGAGCTAGTTATACAAAAATAATAAACTAAAATACTTCTCGCATTGTTAGCTTTTTGCTTTTTGTGACAACCTCCAATGCTATGGAGTTTTGATTATCTAACCATCTCAACACACTCTAAAACCAATCTAATCTTATTTGAATATAATAATCATTGGAATCACACTAATTAATCACAAATGGACAATAGCAACTATTGTTTGAATCAAAACCAAAACCGAACACGAAACCATACGAATGACTTTTGAAATCAATCAATCCTTCCCAAAACGCATCAAGAACACTCCACATCCAACTTCAAACAATCTTGGCACAAAAATCCATTGAATCTATCCAAATGATAAATTTCGATCTATAGAATCCTTTATTCATCATGAAGGAAAGGAACACAAGTTTTAAATGGCAAGAAACGACTCGTATTGACTCAATAAAAATCAAAAAATGCATTACAGTGGCGGAATGAAACTATGCATGCGTAACAGGAAAACGCAATGTGTGATCGATTAAGAAGAATTCAATCAACGTACCACGTCCAAGTAAATAAGATTTGCTTATATTTTATTCTAAATTGTGTAGATATAGATTAGTGAAATCAAAGTATTCACGAAAGCTTAACTAAATACATTGGAAATGAGCTAGTTATACTAAAATATTAAACTAGAATAATTCTCGCATTGTTAGCTTTTTGCTTTTCGTGACAACCTCTAATGCTATGGAGTTTTGATTATCGAACCATCTTAAAAACTCCAAAACTAATCTAATCACATTTGATTATAATAATCATTGGAATCGCACTAATTAATCAAAAATGGACCATAGCGTCTATTGTTTGAATCAAAACCAAAACCGAACACGAAACCACACGAATGACTCTTTAAATCAATCCATCCTACTCAAAACACATCAAGAACACTCCACATCCAACTTCAAATAATCATGCCACAAAAATACATTGAATCTATCCAAATTACAACTTTCGATCCATTAAATACTTTATTGACCATGAAGGAAAGGAACGGAAGTTTTAAATGACAAGAAACAACTCGTATTGACTCAATAAAAATCAAGAAATTCATTACAGTGCCGGAATGAAACTATGCATGCGTAACAAGAAAACGCAATGTGTGATCGATTAAAAAGAAGTCAATCAACGTGCCACGTCCAAGTAAATAAGATTTGCTTGTATTTTATTCGAAATTGTGTAGATATACATTAGTGAAATCAAAGTATTCACGAAAGCTTAACTAAATACATAGGAAATGAGCTAGTTATACAAAAATATTAAACTAGAATACTTCTCGCATTGTTAGCTTTTTGTTTTTCGTGACAACCTCCAATGCTATGGAGTTTTGATTATCTAACTATCTCAACAAACTCCAAAACCAATATAATCACATTTGATTATAATAATCATTGGAATCTCACTAATTAATCACAAATGAACAATAGCAACTATTGTTTGAATCAAAACCAAAACCGAACAAGAAACCATACGAATGACATTTGAAATCAATCAATCCTACCCAAAACTCAACAAGAACACTCCACATCCAACTTCAAACAATCTTGACACAAAAATCCATTGAATCTATCCAATTGACAAATTTCGATCCATGGAATCTTTTATTGACCATGAAGGAAAGGAACACAAGTTTTAAATGAGAAGAAACTACTCGTATTGACTTAATAAAAATCAAGAAACGCATTACAGTGGCGGAATGAAACTATGCATGCGTAACAAGAAAACGCAATGTGTGATCGATTAAAAAGAAGTCAATCAACGTATCACGTCCAAGTAAATAAGATTTGCTTGTATTTTATTCTAAATTGTGTAGATATAGATTAGTGAAATCAAAGTATTCACGAAAGCTTAACTAAATATATAGGAAATGAGCTAGTTATACAAAAATAATAAACTAAAATACTTCTCGCATTTTTAGCTTTTTGTTTTTCGTGGCAACCTCCTGTGCTATGGAGTTTTGATTATCTAACCATCTCAACAAACTCCAAAACCAATCTAATCACATTTGATTATAATAATCATTGGAATCTCACTAATTAATCACAAATGAACAATAGCAACTATTGTTTGAATCAAAACCAAAACCGAACACGAAACCATACGAATGACTTTTGAAATCAGTCAATCCTACCCAAAACACAACAAGAACACTCCACATCCAACTTCAAACAATCTTGCCACAAAAATCCATTGAATCTATCCAATTGACAAATTTCGATCCATGGAATCCTTTATTGACCATGAAGGAAAGGAACACAAGTTTTAAATGACAAGAAACGACTCTTATTGACTTAATAAAAATCAAGAAACGCATTACAGTGGCGAAATGAAACTATGCATGCGTAACAAGAAAACATAATGTGTGATCGATTAAAAAGAAGTCAATCAACGTACCCAAGTAAATAAGATTTGCTTGTATTTTATTCTAAATTGTGTAGATATAGATTAGTGAAATCAAAGTATTCACGAAAGCTTAACTAAATATATAGGAAATGAGCTAGTTATACAAAAATATTAAACTAAAATACTTCTCGCGTTGTTAGCTTTTTGTTTTTCGTGACATCCTCCAATGCTATGGAGTTTTGATTATCTAACCATCTCAACACACTCTAAAACCAATCTAATCTTATTTGATTATAATAATCATTGGAATCGCACTAATTAATCACAAATGGACCATAGCAACTATTGTTTGAATCAAAACCAAAACCGAACACCAAACCATACGAATGACTTTTGAAATCAATCAATCCTACCCAAAACGCATCAAGAACACTCCACATCAAACTTCAAATAATCTTGCCACAAAAATACATTGAATCTATCCAAATTACAACTTTCGATCCATTAAATACTTTATTGACCATGAAGGAAAGGAACGGAAGTTTTAAATGACAAGAAACAACTCGTATTGACTCAATAAAAATCAAGAAATTCATTACAGTGCCGGAATGAAACTATGCATGCGTAACAAGAAAACGCAATGTGTGATCGATTAAAAGAAGTCAATCAACGTGCCACGTCCAAGTAAATAAGATTTGCTTGTATTTTATTCGAAATTGTGTGGATATACATTAGTGAAATCAAAGTATTCACGAAAGCTTAACTAAATACATAGGAAATGAGCTAGTTATACAAAAATATTAAACTAGAATACTTCTCGCATTGTTAGCTTTTTGTTTTTCGTGACAACCTCCAATGCTATGGAGTTTTGATTATCTAACTATCTCAACAAACTCCAAAACCAATCTAATCACATTTGATTATAATAATCATTGGAATCTCACTAATTAATCACAAATGAACAATAGCAACTATTGTTTGAATCAAAACCAAAACCGAACAAGAAACCATACGAATGACATTTGAAATCAATCAATCCTACCCAAAACTCAACAAGAACACTCCACATCCAACTTCAAACAATCTTGACACAAAAATCCATTGAATCTATCCAATTGACAAATTTCGATCCATGGAATCTTTTATTGACCATGAAGGAAAGGAACACAAGTTTTAAATGAGAAGAAACTACTCGTATTGACTTAATAAAAATCAAGAAACGCATTACAGTGGCGGAATGAAACTATGCATGCGTAACAAGAAAACGCAATGTGTGATCGATTAAAAAGAAGTCAATCCACGTATCACATCCAAGTAAATAAGATTTGCTTGTATTTTATTCTAAATTGTGTAGATATAGATTAGTGAAATCAAAGTATTCACGAAAGCTTAACTAAATATATAGGAAATGAGCTAGTTATACAAAAATAATAAACTAAAATACTTCTCGCATTTTAGCTTTTTGTTTTTCGTGACAACCTCCAGTGCTATGGAGTTTTGATTATCTAACCATCTCAACAAACTCCAAAACCAATCTAATCACATTTGATTATAATAATCATTGGAATCTCACTAATTAATCACAAATGAACAATAGCAACTATTGTTTGAATCAAAACCAAAACCGAACACGAAACCATACGAATGACTTTTGAAATCAGTCAATCCTACCCAAA
Source organism: Flaveria robusta (assembly GCA_025506415.1). Taxonomy (NCBI): domain Eukaryota; kingdom Viridiplantae; phylum Streptophyta; class Magnoliopsida; order Asterales; family Asteraceae; genus Flaveria; species Flaveria robusta. Next base: position 12,032,081 of record CM046464.1, on the reverse strand, counting down.
ACACAACAAGAACACTCCACATCCAACTTCAAACAATCTTGCCACAAAAATCCATTGAATCTATCCAATTGACAAATTTCGATCCATGGAATCCTTTATTGACCATGAAGGAAAGGAACACAAGTTTTAAATGACAAGAAACGACTCTTATTGACTTAATAAAAATCAAGAAACGCATTACAGTGGCGAAATGAAACTATGCATGCGTAACAAGAAGACATAATGTGTGATCGATTAAGAAGAAGTCAATCAACGTACCACGTCCAAGTAAATAAGATTTGCTTGTATTTTATTCTAAATTGTGTAGATATAGATTAGTGAAATCAAAGTATTCACGAAAGCTTAACTAAATACATAGGAAATGAGCTAGTTATACAAAAATATTAAACTAAAATACTTCTCGCGTTGTTAGCTTTTTGTTTTTCGTGACATCCTCCAATGCTATGGAGTTTTGATTATCTAACCATCTCAACACACTCTAAAACCAATCTAATCTTATTTGATTATAATAATCATTGGAATCGCACTAATTAATCACAAATGGACCATAGCAACTATTGTTTGAATCAAAACCAAAACCGAACACCAAACCATACGAATGACTTTTGAAATCAATCAATCCTACCCAAAACGCATCAAGAACACTCCACATCCAACTTCAAATAATCTTGCCACAAAAATCCATTGAATCTATCCAAATGACAACTTTCGATCCATGGAATCCTTTATTCACCATGAAGGAAACGAACACAAGTTTTAAATGACAAGAAACGACTCGTATTGACTCAATAAAAATCAAGAAATTCATTACAATGGCGGAATGAAACTATGCATGCGTAACAAGAAAACTCAATGTGTGATCAATTAAAAAGAATTCAATCAACGTACCACGTCCAAATAAATAAGATTTGCTTGTATTTTATTCTAAATTGTGTAGATATAGATTAGTGAAATCAAAGTATTCACGAAAGCTTAACTAAATATATAGGAAATGAGCTAGTTTTACAAAATATTAAACTAAAATACTTCTCGCATTGTTACCTTTTCGTTTTTCGTGACAACCTCCAATGCTATGGAGTTTTGATTATCTAACCATCTCAACAAACTCCAAAACCAGTCTAATCACATTTGATTATTATAATAATTGGAATCTCACTAATTAATCACAAATGAACAATAGCAACTATTGTTTGAATCAAAACCAAAACCGAACAAGAAACCATACGAATGACATTTGAAATCAATCAATCCTACCCAAAACTCAACAAGAACACTCCACATCCAACTTCAAACAATCTTGACACAAAAATCCATTGAATCTATCCAATTGACAAATTTCGATCCATGGAATCCTTTATTGACCATGAAGGAAAGGAACACAAGTTTTAAATGACAAGAAACGACTCGTATTGACTCAATAAAAATCAAGAAATTCATTACAATGGCGGAATGAAACTATGCATGCGTAACAAGAAAACTCAATGTGTGATCAATTAAAAAGAATTCAATCAACGTACCACGTCCAATAAATAAGATTTGCTTGTATTTTATTCTAAATTGTGTAGATATAGATTAGTGAAATCAAAGTATTCACGAAAGCTTAACTAAATATATAGGAAATGAGCTAGTTTTACAAAATATTAAACTAAAATACTTCTCGCATTGTTACCTTTTCGTTTTTCGTGACAACCTCCAATGCTATGGAGTTTTGATTATCTAACCATCTCAACAAACTCCAAAACCAGTCTAATCACATTTGATTATTATAATAATTGGAATCTCACTAATTAATCACAAATGAACAATAGCAACTATTGTTTGAATCAAAACCAAAACCGAACAAGAAACCATACGAATGACATTTGAAATCAATCAATCCTACCCAAAACTCAACAAGAACACTCCACATCCAACTTCAAACAATCTTGACACAAAAATCCATTGAATCTATCCAATTGACAAATTTCGATCCATGGAATCCTTTATTGACCATGAAGGAAAGGAACACAAGTTTTAAATGTCAAGAAACTACTCGTATTGACTTAATAAAAATCAAGAAACGCATTACAGTGGCGAAATGAAACTATGCATGCGTAACAAGAAAACGCAATGTGTGATCGATTAAAAAGAAGTCAATCAATGTACCACGTCCAAGGAAATAAGATTTGCATGTATTTTATTCAAAATTGTGTAGATATAGATTAGTGAAATCAAAGTATTCACGAAAACTTAACTAAATATATAGGAAATGAGCTAGTCATACAAAAATAATAAACTAAAATACTTCTCGCATTTTTAGCTTTTTGTTTTTCATGACAACCTCCAGTGCTATGGAGTTTTGATTATCTAACCATCTCAACACACTCTAAAACCAATCTAATCTTATTTGAATATAATAATCATTGGAATCACACTAATTAATCACAAATGGACAATAACAACTATTGTTTGAATCAAAACCAAAACCGAACACGAAACCATACGAATGACTTTTGAAATCAATCAATCCTTCCCAAAACGCATCAAGAACACTCCACATCCAACTTCAAACAATCTTGCCACAAAAATCCATTGAATCTATCCAAATGACAAATTTCGATCTATAGAATCCTTTATTCATCATGAAGGAAAGGAACACAAGTTTTAAATGGCAAGAAACGACTCGTATTGACTCAATAAGAATCAAGAAACATATTACAGTGGCGGAATGAAACTATGCATGCGTAACAGGAAAACGCAATGTGTGATCGATTAAGAAGAATTCAATCAACGTACCACGTCCAAGTAAATAAGATTTGCTTATATTTTATTCTAAATTGTGTAGATATAGATTAGTGAAATCAAAGTATTCACGAAAGCTTAACTAAATACATTGGAAATGAGCTAGTTATACTAAAATATTAAACTAGAATAATTCTCGCATTGTTAGCTTTTTGCTTTTCGTGACAACCTCTAATGCTATGGAGTTTTGATTATCGAACCATCTTAAAAAACTCCAAAACTAATCTAATCACATTTGATTATAATAATCATTGGAATCGCACTAATTAATCAAAAATGGACCATAGCGTCTATTGTTTGAATCAAAACCAAAACCGAACACGAAACCACACGAATGACTCTTTAAATCAATCCATCCTACTCAAAACACATCAAGAACACTCCACATCCAACTTCAAATAATCATGCCACAAAAATACATTGAATCTATCCAAATTACAACTTTCGATCCATTAAATACTTTATTGACCATGAAGGAAAGGAACGGAAGTTTTAAATGACAAGAAACAACTCGTATTGACTCAATAAAAATCAAGAAATTCATTACAGTGCCGGAATGAAACTATGCATGCGTAACAAGAAAACGCAATGTGTGATCGATTAAAAAAAAGTCAATCAACGTGCCACGTCCAAGTAAATAAGATTTGCTTGTATTTTATTCGAAATTGTGTAGATATACATTAGTGAAATCAAAGTATTCACGAAAGCTTAACTAAATACATAGGAAATGAGCTAGTTATACAAAAATATTAAACTAGAATACTTCTCGCATTGTTAGCTTTTTGTTTTTCGTGACAACCTCCAATGCTATGGAGTTTTGATTATCTAACTATCTCAACAAACTCCAAAACCAATATAATCACATTTGATTATAATAATCATTGGAATCTCACTAATTAATCACAAATGAACAATAGCAACTATTGTTTGAATCAAAACCAAAACCGAACAAGAAACCATACGAATGACATTTGAAATCAATCAATCCTACCCAAAACTCAACAAGAACACTCCACATCCAACTTCAAACAATCTTGACACAAAAATCCATTGAATCTATCCAATTGACAAATTTCGATCCATGGAATCTTTTATTGACCATGAAGGAAAGGAACACAAGTTTTAAATGAGAAGAAACTACTCGTATTGACTTAATAAAAATCAAGAAACGCATTACAGTGGCGGAATGAAACTATGCATGCGTAACAAGAAAACGCAATGTGTGATCGATTAAAAAGAAGTCAATCAACGTATCACGTCCAAGTAAATAAGATTTGCTTGTATTTTATTCTAAATTGTGTAGATATAGATTAGTGAAATCAAAGTATTCACGAAAGCTTAACTAAATATATAGGAAATGAGCTAGTTATACAAAAATAATAAACTAAAATACTTCTCGCATTTTTAGCTTTTTGTTTTTCGTGGCAACCTCCTGTGCTATGGAGTTTTGATTATCTAACCATCTCAACAAACTCCAAAACCAATCTAATCACATTTGATTATAATAATCATTGGAATCTCACTAATTAATCACAAATGAACAATAGCAACTATTGTTTGAATCAAAACCAAAACCGAACACGAAACCATACGAATGACTTTTGAAATCAGTCAATCCTACCCAAAACACAACAAGAACACTCCACATCCAACTTCAAACAATCTTGCCACAAAAATCCATTGAATCTATCCAATTGACAAATTTCGATCCATGGAATCCTTTATTGACCATGAAGGAAAGGAACACAAGTTTTAAATGACAAGAAACGACTCTTATTGACTTAATAAAAATCAAGAAACGCATTACAGTGGCGAAATGAAACTATGCATGCGTAACAAGAAAACATAATGTGTGATCGATTAAAAAGAAGTCAATCAACGTACCCAAGTAAATAAGATTTGCTTGTATTTTATTCTAAATTGTGTAGATATAGATTAGTGAAATCAAAGTATTCACGAAAGCTTAACTAAATATATAGGAAATGAGCTAGTTATACAAAAATATTAAACTAAAATACTTCTCGCGTTGTTAGCTTTTTGTTTTTCGTGACATCCTCCAATGCTATGGAGTTTTGATTATCTAACCATCTCAACACACTCTAAAACCAATCTAATCTTATTTGATTATAATAATCATTGGAATCGCACTAATTAATCACAAATGGACCATAGCAACTATTGTTTGAATCAAAACCAAAACCGAACACCAAACCATACGAATGACTTTTGAAATCAATCAATCCTACCCAAAACGCATCAAGAACACTCCACATCAAACTTCAAATAATCTTGCCACAAAAATACATTGAATCTATCCAAATTACAACTTTCGATCCATTAAATACTTTATTGACCATGAAGGAAAGGAACGGAAGTTTTAAATGACAAGAAACAACTCGTATTGACTCAATAAAAATCAAGAAATTCATTACAGTGCCGGAATGAAACTATGCATGCGTAACAAGAAAACGCAATGTGTGATCGATTAAAAAGAAGTCAATCAACGTGCCACGTCCAAGTAAATAAGATTTGCTTGTATTTTATTCGAAATTGTGTGGATATACATTAGTGAAATCAAAGTATTCACGAAAGCTTAACTAAATACATAGGAAATGAGCTAGTTATACAAAAATATTAAACTAGAATACTTCTCGCATTGTTAGCTTTTTGTTTTCGTGACAACCTCCAATGCTATGGAGTTTTGATTATCTAACTATCTCAACAAACTCCAAAACCAATCTAATCACATTTGATTATAATAATCATTGGAATCTCACTAATTAATCACAAATGAACAATAGCAACTATTGTTTGAATCAAAACCAAAACCGAACAAGAAACCATACGAATGACATTTGAAATCAATCAATCCTACCCAAAACTCAACAAGAACACTCCACATCCAACTTCAAACAATCTTGACACAAAAATCCATTGAATCTATCCAATTGACAAATTTCGATCCATGGAATCTTTTATTGACCATGAAGGAAAGGAACACAAGTTTTAAATGAGAAGAAACTACTCGTATTGACTTAATAAAAATCAAGAAACGCATTACAGTGGCGGAATGAAACTATGCATGCGTAACAAGAAAACGCAATGTGTGATCGATTAAAAAGAAGTCAATCCACGTATCACATCCAAGTAAATAAGATTTGCTTGTATTTTATTCTAAATTGTGTAGATATAGATTAGTGAAATCAAAGTATTCACGAAAGCTTAACTAAATATATAGGAAATGAGCTAGTTATACAAAAATAATAAACTAAAATACTTCTCGCATTTTTAGCTTTTTGTTTTTCGTGACAACCTCCAGTGCTATGGAGTTTTGATTATCTAACCATCTCAACAAACTCCAAAACCAATCTAATCACATTTGATTATAATAATCATTGGAATCTCACTAATTAATCACAAATGAACAATAGCAACTATTGTTTGAATCAAAACCAAAACCGAACACGAAACCATACGAATGACTTTTGAAATCAGTCAATCCTACCCAAAACACAACAAGAACACTCCACATCCAACTTCAAACAATCTTGCCACAAAAATCCATTGAATCTATCCAATTGACAAATTTCGATCCATGGAATCCTTTATTGACCATGAAGGAAAGGAACACAAGTTTTAAATGACAAGAAACGACTCTTATTGACTTAATAAAAATCAAGAAACGCATTACAGTGGCGAAATGAAACTATGCATGCGTAACAAGAAGACATAATGTGTGATCGATTAAGAAGAAGTCAATCAACGTACCACGTCCAAGTAAATAAGATTTGCTTGTATTTTATTCTAAATTGTGTAGATATAGATTAGTGAAATCAAAGTATTCACGAAAGCTTAACTAAATACATAGGAAATGAGCTAGTTATACAAAAATATTAAACTAAAATACTTCTCGCGTTGTTAGCTTTTTGTTTTTCGTGACATCCTCCAATGCTATGGAGTTTTGATTATCTAACCATCTCAACACACTCTAAAACCAATCTAATCTTATTTGATTATAATAATCATTGGAATCGCACTAATTAATCACAAATGGACCATAGCAACTATTGTTTGAATCAAAACCAAAACCGAACACCAAACCATACGAATGACTTTTGAAATCAATCAATCCTACCCAAAACGCATCAAGAACACTCCACATCCAACTTCAAATAATCTTGCCACAAAAATCCATTGAATCTATCCAAATGACAACTTTCGATCCATGGAATCCTTTATTCACCATGAAGGAAACGAACACAAGTTTTAAATGACAAGAAACGACTCGTATTGACTCAATAAAAATCAAGAAATTCATTACAATGGCGGAATGAAACTATGCATGCGTAACAAGAAAACTCAATGTGTGATCAATTAAAAAGAATTCAATCAACGTACCACGTCCAAATAAATAAGATTTGCTTGTATTTTATTCTAAATTGTGTAGATATAGATTAGTGAAATCAAAGTATTCACGAAAGCTTAACTAAATATATAGGAAATGAGCTAGTTTTACAAAATATTAAACTAAAATACTTCTCGCATTGTTACCTTTTCGTTTTTCGTGACAACCTCCAATGCTATGGAGTTTTGATTATCTAACCATCTCAACAAACTCCAAAACCAGTCTAATCACATTTGATTATTATAATAATTGGAATCTCACTAATTAATCACAAATGAACAATAGCAACTATTGTTTGAATCAAAACCAAAACCGAACAAGAAACCATACGAATGACATTTGAAATCAATCAATCCTACCCAAAACTCAACAAGAACACTCCACATCCAACTTCAAACAATCTTGACACAAAAATCCATTGAATCTATCCAATTGACAAATTTCGATCCATGGAATCCTTTATTGACCATGAAGGAAAGGAACACAAGTTTTAAATGACAAGAAACGACTCGTATTGACTCAATAAAAATCAAGAAATTCATTACAATGGCGGAATGAAACTATGCATGCGTAACAAGAAAACTCAATGTGTGATCAATTAAAAAGAATTCAATCAACGTACCACGTCCAAATAAATAAGATTTGCTTGTATTTTATTCTAAATTGTGTAGATATAGATTAGTGAAATCAAAGTATTCACGAAAGCTTAACTAAATATATAGGAAATGAGCTAGTTTTACAAAATATTAAACTAAAATACTTCTCGCATTGTTACCTTTTCGTTTTTCGTGACAACCTCCAATGCTATGGAGTTTTGATTATCTAACCATCTCAACAAACTCCAAACCAGTCTAATCACATTTGATTATTATAATAATTGGAATCTCACTAATTAATCACAAATGAACAATAGCAACTATTGTTTGAATCAAAACCAAAACCGAACAAGAAACCATACGAATGACATTTGAAATCAATCAATCCTACCCAAAACTCAACAAGAACACTCCACATCCAACTTCAAACAATCTTGACACAAAAATCCATTGAATCTATCCAATTGACAAATTTCGATCCATGTAATCCTTTATTGACCATGAAGGAAAGGAACACAAGTTTTAAATGTCAAGAAACTACTCGTATTGACTTAATAAAAATCAAGAAACGCATTACAGTGGCGAAATGAAACTATGCATGCGTAACAAGAAAACGCAATGTGTGATCGATTAAAAAGAAGTCAATCAATGTACCACGTCCAAGGAAATAAGATTTGCATGTATTTTATTCAAAATTGTGTAGATATAGATTAGTGAAATCAAAGTATTCACGAAAACTTAACTAAATATATAGGAAATGAGCTAGTCATACAAAAATAATAAACTAAAATACTTCTCGCATTTTTAGCTTTTTGTTTTTCATGACAACCTCCAGTGCTATGGAGTTTTGATTATCTAACCATCTCAACACACTCTAAAACCAATCTAATCTTATTTGAATATAATAATCATTGGAATCACACTAATTAATCACAAATGGACAATAACAACTATTGTTTGAATCAAAACCAAAACCGAACACGAAACCATACGAATGACTTTTGAAATCAATCAATCCTTCCCAAAACGCATCAAGAACACTCCACATCCAACTTCAAACAATCTTGCCACAAAAATCCATTGAATCTATCCAAATGACAAATTTCGATCTATAGAATCCTTTATTCATCATGAAGGAAAGGAACACAAGTTTTAAATGGCAAGAAACGACTCGTATTGACTCAATAAAAATCAAAAAACGCATTACAGTGGCGGAATGAAACTATGCATGCGTAACAAGAAAACGCAATGTGTGATCGATTAAGAAGAAGTCAATCAACGTACCACGTCCAAGTAAATAAGATTTGCTTGTATTTTATTCTAAATTGTGTAGATATAGATTAGTGAAATCAAAGTATTCACGAAAGCTTAACTAAATACATTGGAAATGAGCTAGTTATACTAAAATATTAAACTAGAATAGTTCTCGCATTGTTAGCTTTTTGCTTTTCGTGACTACCTCTAATGCTATGGAGTTTTGATTATCGAACCATCTTAAAAAACTCCAAAATTAATCTAATCACATTTGATTATAATAATCATTGGAATCGCACTAATTAATCAAAAATGGACCAAAGCGTCTATTGTTTGAATCAAAACCAAAACCGAACACGAAACCACACGAATGACTCTTTAAATCAATCCATCCTACTCAAAACACATCAAGAACACTCCACATCCAACTTCAAATAATCATGCCACAAAAATACATTGAATCTATCCAAATTACAACTTTCGATCCATTAAATCCTTTATTGACCATGAAGGAAAGGAACGGAAGTTTTAAATGACAAGAAACAACTCGTATTGACTCAATAAAAATCAAGAAATTCATTACAGTGGCGGAATGAAACTATGCATGCGTAACAAGAAAACGCAATGTGTGATCGATTAAAAAGAAGTCAATCAACGTGCCACGTCCAAGTAAATAAGATTTGCTTGTATTTTATTCGAAATTGTGTAGATATACATTAGTGAAATCAAAGTATTCACGAAAGCTTAACTAAATACATAGGAAATGAGCTAGTTATACAAAAATATTAAACTAGAATACTTCTCGCATTGTTAGCTTTTGTTTTTCGTGACAACCTCCAATGCTATGGAGTTTTGATTATCTAACTATCTCAACAAACTCCAAAACCAATCTAATCACATTTGATTATAATAATCATTGGAATCTCACTAATTAATCACAAATGAACAATAGCAACTATTGTTTGAATCAAAACCAAAACCGAACAAGAAACCATACGAATGACATTTGAAATCAATCAATCCTACCCAAAACTCAACAAGAACACTCCACATCCAACTTCAAACAATCTTGACACAAAAATCCATTGAATCTATCCAATTGACAAATTTCGATCCATGGAATCTTTTATTGACCATGAAGGAAAGGAACACAAGTTTTAAATGAGAAGAAACTACTCGTATTGACTTAATAAAAATCAAGAAACGCATTACAGTGGCGGAATGAAACTATGCATGCGTAACAAGAAAACGCAATGTGTGATCGATTAAAAAGAAGTCAATCAACGTATCACGTCCAAGTAAATAAGATTTGCTTGTATTTTATTCTAAATTGTGTAGATATAGATTAGTGAAATCAAAGTATTCACGAAAGCTTAACTAAATATATAGGAAATGAGCTAGTTATACAAAAATAATAAACTAAAATACTTCTCGCATTTTTAGCTTTTTGTTTTTCGTGACAACCTCCAGTGCTATGGAGTTTTGATTATCTAACCATCTCAACAAACTCCAAAACCAATCTAATCACATTTGATTATAATAATCATTGGAATCTCACTAATTAATCACAAATGAACAATAGCAACTATTGTTTGAATCAAAACCAAAACCGAACACGAAACCATACGAATGACTTTTGAAATCAGTCAATCCTACCCAAAACACAACAAGAACACTCCACATCCAACTTCAAACAATCTTGCCACAAAAATCCATTGAATCTATCCAATTGACAAATTTCGATCCATGGAATCCTTTATTGACCATGAAGGAAAGGAACACAAGTTTTAAATGACAAGAAACGACTCTTATTGACTTAATAAAAATCAAGGAACGCATTACAGTGGCGAAATGAAACTATGCATGCGTAACAAGAAAACATAATGTGTGATCGATTAAAAAGAAGTCAATCAACGTACCCAAGTAAATAAGATTTGCTTGTATTTTTTCTAAATTGTGTAGATATAGATTAGTGAAATCAAAGTATTCACGAAAGCTTAACTAAATATATAGGAAATGAGCTAGTTATACAAAAATATTAAACTAAAATACTTCTCGCGTTGTTAGCTTTTTGTTTTTCGTGACATCCTCCAATGCTATGGAGTTTTGATTATCTAACCATCTCAACACGCTCTAAAACCAATCTAATCTTATTTGATTATAATAATCATTGGAATCGCACTAATTAATCACAAATGGACCATAGCAACTATTGTTTGAATCAAAACCAAAACCGAACACCAAACCATACGAATGACTTTTGAAATCAATCAATCCTACCCAAAACGCATCAAGAACACTCCACATCCAACTTCAAATAATCTTGCCACAAAAATCCATTGAATCTATCCAAATGACAACTTTCGATCCATGGAATCCTTTATTCACCATGAAGGAAACGAACACAAGTTTTAAATGACAAGAAACGACTCGTATTGACTCAATAAAAATCAAGAAATTCATTACAATGGCGGAATGAAACTATGCATGCGTAACAAGAAAACTCAATGTGTGATCAATTAAAAGAATTCAATCAACGTACCACGTCCAAATAAATAAGATTTGCTTGTATTTTATTCTAAATTGTGTAGATATAGATTAGTGAAATCAAAGTATTCACGAAAGCTTAACTAAATATATAGGAAATGAGCTAGTTTACAAAATATTAAACTAAAATACTTCTCGCATTGTTACCTTTTTTTTTCGTGACAACCTCCAATGCTATGGAGTTTTGATTATCTAACCATCTCAACAAACTCCAAAACCAGTCTAATCACATTTGATTATTATAATAATTGGAATCTCACTAATTAATCACAAATGAACAATAGCAACTATTGTTTGAATCAAAACCAAAACCGAACAAGAAACCATACGAATGACATTTGAAATCAATCAATCCTACCCAAAACTCAACAAGAACACTCCACATCCAACTTCAAACAATCTTGACACAAAAATCCATTGAATCTATCCAATTGACAAATTTCGATCCATGGAATCCTTTATTGACCATGAAGGAAAGGAACACAAGTTTTAAATGTCAAGAAACTACTCGTATTGACTTAATAAAAATCAAGAAACGCATTACAGTGGCGAAATGAAACTATGCATGCGTAACAAGAAAACGCAATGTGTGATCGATTAAAAAGAAGTCAATCAACGTACCACGTCCAAGTAAATAAGATTTGCTTGTATTTTATTCTAAATTGTGTAGATATAGACTAGTGAAATCAAAGTATTCACAAAAGCTTAACTAAATATATAGGAAATGAGCTAGTTATACAAAAATAATAAACTAAAATACTTCTCGCATTGTTAGCTTTTTGCTTTTTGTGACAACCTCCAATGCTATGGAGTTTTGATTATCTAACCATCTCAACACACTCTAAAACCAATCTAATCTTATTTGAATATAATAATCATTGGAATCACACTAATTAATCACAAATGGACAATAGCAACTATTGTTTGAATCAAAACCAAAACCGAACACGAAACCATACGAATGACTTTTGAAATCAATCAATCCTTCCCAAAACGCATCAAGAACACTCCACATCCAACTTCAAACAATCATGCCACAAAAATCCATTGAATCTATCCAAATGACAAATTTCGATCTATAGAATCCTTTATTCATCATGAAGGAAAGGAACACAAGTTTTAAATGGCAAGAAACGACTCGTATTGACTCAATAAAAATCAAAAAACGCATTACAGTGGCGGAATGAAACTATGCATGCGTAACAAGAAAACGCAATGTGTGATCGATTAAGAAGAAGTCAATCAATGTACCACGTCCAAGTAAATAAGATTTGCTTGTATTTTATTCTAAATTGTGTAGATATAGATTAGTGAAATCAAAGTATTCACGAAAGCTTAACTGAATACATTGGAAATGAGCTAGTTATACTAAAATATTAAACTAGAATAGTTCTCGCATTGTTAGCTTTTTGCTTTTCGTGACAACCTCTAATGCTATGGAGTTTTGATTATCGAACCATCTTAAAAAACTCCAAAACTAATCTAATCACATTTGATTATAATAATCATTGGAATCGCAATAATTAATCAAAAATGAACCATAGCGTCTATTGTTTGAATCAAAACCAAAACCGAACACGAAACCACACGAATGACTCTTTAAATCAATCCATCCTACTGAAAACACATCTAGAACACTCCACATCCAACTTCAAATAATCATGCCACAAAAATACATTGAATCTATCCAAATTACAACTTTCGATCCATTAAATCCTTTATTGACCATGAAGGAAAGGAACGGAAGTTTTAAATGACAAGAAACAACTCGTATTGACTCAATAAAAATCAAGAAATTCATTACAGTGGCGGAATGAAACTATGCATGCGTAACAAGAAAACGCAATGTGTGATCGATTAAAAAGAAGTCAATCAACGTGCCACGTCCAAGTAAATAAGATTTGCTTGTATTTTATTCTAAATTGTGTAGATATAGATTAGTTAAATCAAAGTATTCACGAATGCTTAACTAAATATATAGGAAATGAGCTAGTTATACGAAAATAATAAACTAAAATACTTCTCGCATTTTTAGCTTTTTGTTTTTCGTGACAACCTCCAGTGCTATGGAGTTTTGATTATCTAACCATCTCAACAAACTCCAAAACCAATCTAATCACATTTGATTATAATAATCATTGGAATCTCACTAATTAATCACAAATGAACAATAGCAAGTATTGTTTGAATCAAAACCAAAACCGAACATGAAACCATGCGAGTGACTTTTGTAATCAATCAATCCTACCCAAAACACAACAAGAACACTCCACATCCAACTTCAAACAATATTGCCACAAAAATCCATTGAATCTATCCAATTGACAAATTTAGATCCATGGAATCCTTTATTGACCATGAAAGAAAGGAACACAAGTTTTAAATGACAAGAAACGACTCGTATTGACTCAATAAAAATCAAGAAACGTATTACAGTGGTGGAATGAAACTATGCATGCGTAACAAGAAAACACAATGTGTGATCGATTAAAAAGAAGTCAATCAACGTACCACGTCCAAGTAATAAGATTCGCTTGTAGTTTATTCTAAATTGTGTAGATATAGATTAGGGAAATCAAAGTATACATGAAGCTTAACAAAATACATAGGAAAGGAGCTAGTTATACAAAAATATTAAACTAGAATACTTCTAGCATTGTTAGCTTTTTGCTTTTCGTGACAACCTCTAATGCTATTGAGTTTTGATTATCTAACCATCTCAACAAACTCCAAAACCAATGTAATCACATTTGATTATAATAATCCTTGTAATCGCACTACTTAATCAAAAATGGACCATAGCGTCTATTGTTTGAATGAAAATCAAAACCGAGCACGAAACCACACGATTGACTCTTTAAATCAATCCATCCTACCCAAAACTCATCAAGAACACTCCACATCTAACTTCGAACAATCTTGCCTCAAAAATCCTTTGAATCTATCCAAATGACAACTTTCGATCCATGTAATCCTTTATTGACCATGAAGGAAAGGAACACAAGTTTTAAATGATAAGAAACGACTCGTATTGACTCAATAAGAATCAAGAAACACATTACAATGGCGGAATGAAACTATGCATGCGTAACAAGAAAACGCAATGTGTGATCGATTAAAAAGAAGTCAATCAACGTACCACGTCCAAGTAAATAAGATTTGCTTGTATTTTATTCTAAATTGTGTAGATATAGATTAGTGAAATCAGAGTATTCATGAAAGCTTAACTAAATACATAGAAAATGAGCTAGTTATACTAAAATATTAAACTAGAATAGTTCTCGCATTGTTAGCTTTTTGCTTTTCGTGACAACCTCTAATGCTATGGGGTTTTGATAATCTAACCATCTTAAAAAACTCCAAAACTAATCTAATCACATTTGATTATAATAATCATTGAAATCGCACTAATTAATCAAAAATGGACCATAGCGTCTATTGTTTGAATCAAAACCAAAACCGAACACGAAACCACACGAATGACTCTTTAAATCAATCCATCCTACTCAAAACACATCAAGAACACTCCACATCCAACTTCAAATAATCTTGCCACAAAAATCCATTGAATCTATCCAAATGACAACTTTCGATCCATGGAATCCTTTATTGACCATGAAGGAAAGGAACGCAAGTTTTAAATGACAAGAAACGACTCGTATTGACTGAATAAAAATCAAGAAATTCATTACAGTGGTGGAATGAAACTATTCATGCGTAACAAGAAAACGCAATTTGTGATCGATTAAAAAAAGTCAATCAACGTGCCACGTCCAAGTAAATAAGATTTCCTTGTATTTTATTTGAAATTGTGTAGATATATAT
The DNA here is from genome assembly GCA_025506415.1 of Flaveria robusta. Taxonomy (NCBI): domain Eukaryota; kingdom Viridiplantae; phylum Streptophyta; class Magnoliopsida; order Asterales; family Asteraceae; genus Flaveria; species Flaveria robusta. The sequence goes on along the minus strand of CM046464.1, from coordinate 12,016,673 downwards.
TAGTGAATTCAAAGTATTCACGAAAGCTTAACTAAATACATAGGAGATGAGCTAGTTATACAAAAATATTAAACTAGAATACTTCTCGCATTGTTAGCTTTTTGCTTTTCGTGACAACCTCCAATGCTATGGAGTTTTGATTATCTAACCATCTCAACAAACTCCAAAACCAATCTAATCACATTTGATTATAATAATCATTGGAATCTCACTAATTAAACACAAATGAACAATAGCAACTATTGTTTGAATCAAAACCAAAACCGAACACGAAACCATACGAATGACATTTGAAATCAATCAATCCTACCCAAAACTCAACAAGAACACCCACATCCAACTTCAAACAGTCTTGACACAAAAATCCATTGAATCTATCCAATTGACAAATTTCAATCCATGGAATCCTTTATTGACCATGAAGGAAAGGAACACAAGTTTTAAATGACAAGAAACTACTCGTATTGACTTAATAAAAATCTAGAAACGCATTACAGTGGCGAAATGAAACTATGCATGCGTAACAAGAAAACGCAATGTGTGATCAATTAAAAAGAAGTCAATCAACGAACCACGTCCAAGTAAATAAGATTTGCTTGTATTTTATTCTAATTGTGTAGATATAGATTAGTGAAATCAAAGTATTCACGAAAGCTTAACTAAATATATAGGAAATGAGCTAGTTATACAAAAATAATAAACTAAAATACTTCTCGCATTTTTAGCTTTTTGTTTTCGTTGACAACGTCCAGTGCTATGGAGTTTTGATTATCTAACCATCTCAACAAACTCCAAAACCAATCTAATCACATTTGATTATAATAATCATTGGAATCTTACTAATTAATCACAAATGAACAATAGCAACTATTGTTTGAATAAAAACCAAAACCGAACATGAAACCATACGAATGACTTTTGAAATCAATCAATCCTACCCAAAACACAACAAGAACACTCCACATCCAACTTCAAACAATATTGCCACAAAAATCCATTGAATCTATCCAATTGACAAATTTCGATCCATGGAATCCTTTATTGACCATGAAATAAAGGAACACAAGTTTTAAATGACAAGAAACGACTCGTATTGACTCAATAAAAATCAAGAAACGTATTACAGTGGTGGAATGAAACTATGCATGCGTAACAAGAAAACGCAATTTGTGATCGATTAAAAAGAAGTCAATCAACGTACCACGTCCAAGTAAATAAGATTTGCTTGTATTTTATTCTAAATTGTTTAGATATAGATTAGTGAAATCAAAGTATTCACGAAAGCTTAATTAAATACATAGGAAATGAGCTAGTTATACAAAAATATTAAACTAGAATACTTCTCGCATTGTTAGCTTTTTGCTTTTCGTGACAACCTCCAATGCTATGAAGTTTTGATTATCTAACCATCTTAACACACTCCAGAACCAATCTAATCACATTTGATAATAATAATCATTAAAATCGCACTAATTAATCAAAAATGGACCATAGCATCTGTTGTTTGAATCAAAACTAAAACCAAACATGAAACCACACGAATGACTCTTGAAATCAATCCATCCAACCCAAAGCTCATCAAGAACACCCCACATCTGACTTCAAACAATCTTGCCTCAAATATCCTTTAAATCTATCCAAATGACTACTTTCGATCCATGGAATCCTTTATGGACAGTGAAGGAAAGGAACACAAGTTTTAAATGACAAGAAACGACTCGTATTGACTCAATAAAAATCAAGAAACGGATTACAGTGGCGGAATGAAACTATGCATGCGTAACAAGAAAACGTAATGCGTGATCGATTAAAAAGAAGTCAATTAACGTATCACGTCCAAGTAAATAAGATTCGCTTGTATTTTATTCTAAATTGTGTAGATATAGATTAGTGAAATCAAAGGATTCACCAAAGCTTAACTAAATACATAGGAAATGAGCTAGTTATACAAAAATAATAAACTAAAATACTTCTCGCATTGTTAGCTTTTTGCTTTTTGTGACAACCTCCAATGCTATGGAGTTTTGATTATCTAACCATCTCAACACACTCTAAAACCAATCTAATCTTATTTGAATATAATAATCATTGGAATCAAACTAATTAATCACAAATGGACAATAGCAACTATTGTTTGAATCAAAACCAAAACCGAACACGAAACCATACGAATGACTTTTGAAATCAATCAATCCTTCCCAAAACGCATCAAGAACACTCCACATCCAACTTCAAACAATCATGCCACAAAAATCCATTGAATCTATCCAAATGACAAATTTCGATCTATAGAATCCTTTATTCATCATGAAGGAAAGGAACACAAGTTTTAAATGGCAAGAAACGACTCGTATTGACTCAATAAAAATCAAAAAACGCATTACAGTGGCGGAATGAAACTATGCATGCGTAACAAGAAAACGCAATGTGTGATCGATTAAGAAGAAGTCAATCAACGTACCACGTCCAAGTAAATAAGATTTGCTTGTATTTTATTCTAAATTGTGTAGATATAGATTAGTGAAATCAAAGTATTCATGAAAGCTTAACTGAATACATTGGAAATGAGCTAGTTATACTAAAATATTAAACTAGAATAGTTCTCGCATTGTTAGCTTTTTGCTTTTCGTGACAACCTCTAATGCTATGGAGTTTTGATTATCGAACCATCTTAAAAAACTCCAAAACTAATCTAATCACATTTGATTATAATAATCATTGGAATCGCAATAATTAATCAAAAATGAACCATAGCGTCTATTGTTTGAATCAAAACCAAAACCGAACACGAAACCACACGAATGACTCTTTAAATCAATCCATCCTACTCAAAACACATCTAGAACACTCCACATCCAACTTCAAATAATCATGCCACAAAAATACATTGAATCTATCCAAATTACAACTTTCGATCCATTAAATCCTTTATTGACCATGAAGGAAAGGAACGGAAGTTTTAAATGACAAGAAACAACTCGTATTGACTCAATAAAAATCAAGAAATTCATTACAGTGGCGGAATGAAACTATGCATGCGTAACAAGAAAACGCAATGTGTGATCGATTAAAAAGAAGTCAATCAACGTACCACATCCAAGTAAATAAGATTTGTTTGTATTTTATTCTAAATTGTGTAGATATAGATTAGTTAAATCAAAGTATTCACGAATGCTTAACTAAATATATAGGAAATGAGCTAGTTATACGAAAATAATAAACTAAAATACTTCTCGCATTTTTAGCTTTTTGTTTTTCGTGACAACCTCCAGTGCTATGGAGTTTTGATTATCTAACCATCTCAACAAACTCCAAAACCAATCTAATCACATTTGATTATAATAATCATTGGAATCTCACTAATTAATCACAAATGAACAATAGCAAGTATTGTTTGAATCAAAACCAAAACCGAACATGAAACCATGCGAGTGACTTTTGTAATCAATCAATCCTACCCAAAACACAACAAGAACACTCCACATCCAACTTCAAACAATATTGCCACAAAAATCCATTGAATCTATCCAATTGACAAATTTAGATCCATGGAATCCTTTATTGACCATGAAAGAAAGGAACACAAGTTTTAAATGACAAGAAACGACTCGTATTGACTCAATAAAAATCAAGAAACGTATTACAGTGGTGGAATGAAACTATGCATGCGTAACAAGAAAACACAATGTGTGATCGATTAAAAAGAAGTCAATCAACGTACCACGTCCAAGTAATAAGATTCGCTTGTAGTTTATTCTAAATTGTGTAGATATAGATTAGGGAAATCAAAGTATACATGAATGCTTAACAAAATACATAGGAAAGGAGCTAGTTATACAAAAATATTAAACTAGAATACTTCTAGCATTGTTAGCTTTTTGCTTTTCGTGACAACCTCTAATGCTATTGAGTTTTGATTATCTAACCATCTCAACAAACTCCAAAACCAATGTAATCACATTTGATTATAATAATCGTTGTAATCGCACTACTTAATCAAAAATGGACCATAGCGTCTATTGTTTGAATGAAAATCAAAACCGAGCACGAAACCACACGATTGACTCTTTAAATCAATCCATCCTACCCAAAACTCATCAAGAACACTCCACATCTAACTTCGAACAATCTTGCCTCAAAAATCCTTTGAATCTATCCAAATGACAACTTCGATCCATGTAATCCTTTATTGACCATGAAGGAAAGGAACACAAGTTTTAAATGATAAGAAACGACTCGTATTGACTCAATAAGAATCAAGAAACACATTAATGGCGGAATGAAACTATGCATGCGTAACAAGAAAACGCAATGTGTGATCGATTAAAAAGAAGTCAATCAACGTACCACGTCCAAGTAAATAAGATTTGCTTGTATTTTATTCTAAATTGTGTAGATATAGATTAGTGAAATCAGAGTATTCATGAAAGCTTAACTAAATACATAGAAATGAGCTAGTTATACTAAAATATTAAACTAGAATAGTTCTCGCATTGTTAGCTTTTGCTTTTCGTGACAACCTCTAATGCTATGGGGTTTTGATAATCTAACCATCTTAAAAAACTCCAAAACTAATCTAATCACATTTGATTATAATAATCATTGAAATCGCACTAATTAATCAAAATGGACCATAGCGTCTATTGTTTGAATCAAAACCAAAACCGAACACGAAACCACACGAATGACTCTTTAAATCAATCCATCCTACTCAAAACACATCAAGAACACTCCACATCCAACTTCAAATAATCTTGCCACAAAAATCCATTGAATCTATCCAAATGACAACTTTCGATCCATGGAATCCTTTATTGACCATGAAGGAAAGGAACGCAAGTTTTAAATGACAAGAAACGACTCGTATTGACTGAATAAAAATCAAGAAATTCATTACAGTGGTGGAATGAAACTATTCATGCGTAACAAGAAAACGCAATTTGTGATCGATTAAAAAAAGTCAATCAACGTGCCACGTCCAAGTAAATAAGATTTCCTTGTATTTTATTTGAAATTGTGTAGATATATATTAGTGAATTCAAAGTATTCACGAAAGCTTAACTAAATACATAGGAGATGAGCTAGTTATACAAAAATATTAAACTAGAATACTTCTCGCATTGTTAGCTTTTTGCTTTTCGTGACAACCTCCAATGCTATGGAGTTTTGATTATCTAACCATCTCAACAAACTCCAAAACCAATCTAATCACATTTGATTATAATAATCATTGGAATCTCACTAATTAAACACAAATGAACAATAGCAACTATTGTTTGAATCAAAACCAAAACCGAACACGAAACCATACGAATGACATTTGAAATCAATCAATCCTACCCAAAACTCAACAAGAACACCCCACATCCAACTTCAAACAATCTTGACACAAAAATCCATTGAATCTATCCAATTGACAAATTTCAATCCATGGAATCCTTTATTGACCATGAAGGAAAGGAACACAAGTTTTAAATGACAAGAAACTACTCGTATTGACTTAATAAAAATCTAGAAACGCATTACAGTGGCGAAATGAAACTATGCATGCGTAACAAGAAAACGCAATGTGTGATCAATTAAAAAGAAGTCAATCAACGAACCACGTCCAAGTAAATAAGATTTGCTTGTATTTTATTCTAATTGTGTAGATATAGATTAGTGAAATCAAAGTATTCACGAAAGCTTAACTAAATATATAGGAAATGAGCTAGTTATAAAAATAATAAACTAAAATACTTCTCGCATTTTTAGCTTTTTGTTTTTCGTGACAACGTCCAGTGCTATGGAGTTTTGATTATCTAACCATCTCAACAAACTCCAAAACCAATCTAATCACATTTGATTATAATAATCATTGGAATCTTACTAATTAATCACAAATGAACAATAGCAACTATTGTTTGAATAAAAACCAAAACCGAACATGAAACCATACGAATGACTTTTGAAATCAATCAATCCTACCCAAAACACAACAAGAACACTCCACATCCAACTTCAAACATTATTGCCACAAAAATCCATTGAATCTATCCAATTGACAAATTTCAATCCATGGAATCCTTTATTGACCATGAAGGAAAGGAACACAAGTTTTAAATGACAAGAAACTACTCGTATTGACTTAATAAAAATCTAGAAACGCATTACAGTGGCGAAATGAAACTATGCATGCGTAACAAGAAAACGCAATGTGTGATCAATTAAAAAGAAGTCAATCAACGAACCACGTCCAAGTAAATAAGATTTGCTTGTATTTTATTCTAATTGTGTAGATATAGATTAGTGAAATCAAAGTATTCACGAAAGCTTAACTAAATATATAGGAAATGAGCTAGTTATACAAAAATAATAAACTAAAATACTTCTCGCATTCTTAGCTTTTTGTTTTTCGTGACAACGTCCAGTGCTATGGAGTTTTGATTATCTAACCATCTCAACAAACTCCAAAACCAATCTAATCACATTTGATTATAATAATCATTGGAATCTTACTAATTAATCACAAATGAACAATAGCAACTATTGTTTGAATAAAAACCAAAACCGAACATGAAACCATACGAATGACTTTTGAAATCAATCAATCCTACCCAAAACACAACAAGAACACTCCACATCCAACTTCAAACAATATTGCCACAAAAATCCATTGAATCTATCCAATTGACAAATTTCGATCCATGGAATCCTTTATTGACCATGAAATAAAGGAACACAAGTTTTAAATGACAAGAAACGACTCGTATTGACTCAATAAAAATCAAGAAACGTATTACAGTGGTGGAATGAAACTATGCATGCGTAACAAGAAAACGCAATGTGTGATCGATTAAAAAGAATTCAATCAACGTACCACGTCCAAGTAAATAAGATTTGCTTGTATTTTATTCTAAATTGTGTAGATATAGATTAGTGAAATCAAAGTATTCACGAAAGCTTAACTAAATACATAGGAAATGAGCTAGTTATACAAAAATATTAAACTAGAATACTACTCGCATTATTAGCCTTTCGCTTTTCGTGACAACCTTCAATGCTATGAAGTTTTGATTATCTAACCATCTAAACACACTCCAGAACCAATCTAATCACATTTTATAATAATAATCATTGAAATCGCACTAATTATTCACAAATGGACCATAGCAAATATTGTTTGAATCAAAACTAAAACCAAACACGAAACCACACGAATGACTCTTGAAATCAATCCATCCTACCCAAAACTCATGAAGAACACTCCACAACCCACTTCGAACAATCTTGCCTCAAAATCCTTTAAATCTATCCAAATGACAACTTTCGATCCATGGAATCCTTTATGGACAGTGAAGGAAAGGAACACAAGTTTTAAATGACAAGAAACGACTCGTATTGACTCAATAAAAATCAAGAAACGGATTACAGTGGCGGAATGAAACTATGCATGCGTAACAAGAAAACGTAATGCGTGATCGATTAAAAAGAAGTCAATTAACGTATCACGTCCAAGTAAATAAGATTCGCTTGTATTTTATTCTAAATTGTGTAGATATAGATTAGTGAAATCAAAGTATTCACCAAAGCTTAACTAAATACATAGGAAATGAGGTAGTTATACAAAAATATTAAACTAGAATACTTCTCGCATTGTTAGCCTTTTGCTTTTCGTGACAACCTCCAATGCTATGGAGTTTTGATTATTTAACCATCTCCACACACTCCAGAACCAATCTAATCACATTTGATAATAATAATCATTGGAATCGCACTAATTAATCACAAATGTACCATAGCATCTATTGTTTGAATCAAAACTAAACCCAAACATGAAACCACACGAATGACTCTTGAAATCAATCCATCCAACCCAAAGCTCATCAACAACACCCCACATCCAACTTCGAACAATCTTGCCTCAAAAATCCTTTGATTCTATCCAAATGACAACTTTTGATCCATGGAATTCTTTATTGATCATGAAGGAAAGAAACACAAGTTTTAAATGATAAGAAACGACTCTTATTGACTCAATAAAAATCAAGAAACGGATTAAAGTGGCGGAATGAAACTATGCATGCGTAACAAGAAAACGTAATGTGTGATCGATTAAAAAGAAGTCAATCAACGTATCACGTCCAAGTAAATAATATTCGCTTGTATTTTATTCTAAATTGTGTAGATATAGATTAGTGAAATCAAAGTATTCACGAAAGCTTAACTAAATACATAGTAAATGAGCTAGTTATACAAAAATATTAAACTAGAATACTTCTCGCATTGTTAGCTTTTTGCTTTTCGTGACAACCTCCAATGCTATGGTGTTTTGATTATCTAACCATCCCATGAATGACTTTTGAAATCAATCAATCCTACCCAAAACGCATGAAGAACACTCCACATCCAACTTCAAACAATCTTGCCACAAAAATCCATTGAATCTATCCAAATAACAAATTTTGATCCATGGAATCCTTTATTGACCATGAAGTAAAGGAACACAAGTTTTAAATGACAAGAAACGACTCATATTGACTCAATAAAAATCAAGAAACGCATTACAGTGGCGGAATGAAACTATGCATGCGTAACAAGAAAACGCAATGTGTGATCGATTAAAAAGAAGTCAATCAACGTACCACGTCTAAGTAAATAAGATTTGCTTGTATTTTATTCTAAATTGTGTAGATATAGATTAGTGAAATCAAAGCATTCACGAAAGCTTACCTAAATACATAGGAAATGAGCTTGTTATACTAAAATATTAAACTAGAATACTTCTCGAATTGTTAGCTTTTTGGTTTTCGTGACAACCTCTAATGCTATGGAGTTTTGATTATCTAACCGTCTTAACAAACTCCAAAACTAATCTAATCACATTTGATTATAATAATCATTGGAATCGCACTAATTAATTCCAAATGAACAATAGCAACTATTGTTTGAATCAAAACCAAAACTGAACACGAAACCACACGAATGACTTTTGAAATCAATCAATCCTACCCAAAACACAACAAGAACACTCCACATCCAACTTCACACAATATTGCCACAAAAATCCATTGAATCTATCCAATTGACAAATTTCGATCCATGGAATCCTTTATTGACCATGAAATAAAGGAACACAAGTTTTAAATGACAAGAAACGACTCGTATTGACTCAACAAAAATCAAGAAACGTATTACAGTGGTGGAATGAAACTATGCATGCGTAACAAGAAAACGCAATTTGTGATCGATTAAAAAGAAGTCAATCAACGTACCACGTCCAAGTAAATAAGATTTGCTTGTATTTTATTCTAAATTGTTTAGATATAGATTAGTGAAATCAAAGTATTCACGAAAGCTTAATAAATACATAGGAAATGAGCTAGTTATACAAAAATATTAACTAGAATACTTCTCGCATTGTTAGCTTTTGCTTTTCGTGACAACCTCCAATGCTATGAAGTTTTGATTATCTAACCATTCACACTCCAGAACCAATCTAATCATATTTGATAATAATAATCATTAAAATCGCACTAATTAATCAAAAATGGACCATAGCATCTGTTGTTTGAATCAAAACTAAAACCAAACATGAAACCACACGAATGACTCTTGAAATCAATCCATCCAACCCAAAGCTCATCAAGAACACCCCACATCCGACTTCAAACAATCTTGCCTCAAATATCCTTTAAATCTATCCAAATGACAACTTTCGATCCATGGAATCCTTTATGGACCGTGAAGGAAAGGAACACAAGTTTTAAATGACAAGAAACGACTCGTATTGACTCAATAAAAATCAAGAAACGGATTACAGTGGCGGAATGAAACTATGCATGCGTAACAAGAAAACGTAATGCGTGATCGATTAAAAAAAAGTCAATTAACGTATCACGTCCAAGTAAATAAGATTCGCTTGTATTTTATTCTAAATTGTGTAGATATAGATTAGTGAAATCAAAGTATTCACCAAAGCTTAACTAAATACATAGGAAATGAGGTAGTTATACAAAAATATTAAACTAGAATACTTCTCGCATTGTTAGCCTTTTGCTTTTCGTGACAACCTCCAATGCTATGGAGTTTTGATTATTTAACCATCTCCACACACTCCAGAACCAATCTAATCACATTTGATAATAATAATCATTGGAATCGCACTAATTAATCACAAATGTACCATAGCATCTATTGTTTGAATCAAAACTAAAACCAAACATGAAACCACACGAATGACTCTTGAAATCAATCCATCCAACCCAAAGCTCATCAACAACACCCCACATCCAACTTCGAACAATCTTGCCTCAAAAATCCTTTGATTCTATCCAAATGACAACTTTTGATCCATGGAATTCTTTATTGATCATGAAGGAAAGAAACACAAGTTTTAAATGATAAGAAACGACTCGTAATGACTCAATAAAAATCAAGAAACGGATTAAAGTGGCGGAATGAAACTATGCATGCGTAACAAGAAAACGCAATGTGTGATCGATTAAAAAGAAGTCAATCAACGTATCACGTCCAAGTAAATAATATTCGCTTGTATTTTATTCTAAATTGTGTAGATATAGATTAGTGAAATCAAAGTATTCACGAAAGCTTAACTAAATACATAGTAAATGAGCTAGTTATACAAAAATATTAAACTAGAATACTTCTCGCATTGTTAGCTTTTTGCTTTTCGTGACAACCTCCAATGCTATGGTGTTTTGATTATCTAACCATCCCATGAATGACTTTTGAAATCAATCAATCCTACCCAAAACGCATCAAGAACACTCCACATCCAACTTCAAACAATCTTGCCACAAAAATCCATTGAATCTATCCAAATGACAAATTTTGATCCATGGAATCCTTTATTGACCATGAAGTAAAGGAACACAAGTTTTAAATGACAATAAACGACTTATATTGACTCAATAAAAATCAAGAAACGAATTACAGTGGCGGAATGAAACTATGCATGCGTAACAAGAAAACACAATGTGTGATCGATTAAAAAGAAGTCAATCAACGTACCACGTCTAAGTAAATAAGATTTGCTTGTATTTTATTCTAAATTGTGTAGATATAGATTAGTGAAATCAAAGCATTCACGAAAGCTTACCTAAATACATAGGAAATGAGCTTGTTATACTAAAATATTAAACTAGAATACTTCTCGAATTGTTAGCTTTTTGGTTTTCGTGACAACCTCTAATGCTATGGAGTTTTGATTATCTAACCGTCTTAACAAACTCCAAAACTAATCTAATCACATTTGATTATAATAATCATTGGAATCGCACTAATTAATTCCAAATGAACAATAGCAACTATTGTTTGAATCAAAACCAAAACTGAACACGAAACCACACGAATGACTTTTGAAATCAATCAATCCTACCCAAAACGCATCAAGAACACTCCACATCCAACTTCAAACAATCTTGTCACAAAAATCCATTGAATCTATCTAAATGACAAATTTCGATCCACGGAATCCTTTATTGACCATGAAGGAAAGTAACACAAGTTTTAAATGCCAAGAAACGACTCGTATTGACTCAATAAAAATCAAGAAACGCATTACAGTGGCGGAATGAAACTATGCATCCGTAACAAGAAAACGCAATGTGTGATGGATTAAAAAGAAGTCAATCAACGTGCCACGTCCAAGTAAATAAGATTTGCTTGTATTTTATTCGAAATTGTGTATATATACATTAGTGAAATCAAAGTATTCACGAAAGCTTAACTAAATATATAGGAAATGAGCTAGTTATACAAAAATATTAAACTAGAATACGTCTTGCATTGTTAGCTTTTTGTTTTTCGTGACAACCTCCAATGCTATGGAGTTTTGAATAACCATCTCAACAAACTCCGAAACCAATCTAATCACATTTGATTATAATAATCATTGGAATCTCACTAATTAATCACAAATGAACAATAGCAACTATTGTTTGAATCAAAACCAAAACCGAACAAGAAACCATACGAATGACGTTTGAAATCAATCAATCCTACCCAAAACTCAACAAGAACACTCCACATCCAACTTCAAACAATCTAGACACAAAAATCCATTGAATCTATCCAATTGACAAATTTCGATCCATGAAATCCTTTATTGACCATGAAGGAAAGGAACACAAGTTCTAAATGACAAGAATCTACTCGTATTGACTTAATAAAAATCAAAAAACGTATTACAGTGGCGGAATGAAACTATGCATGCGTAACAAGAAAACGTAATGTGTGATCGATTAAGAAAAAGTCAATCAACGTACCATGTCCAAGTAAATAAGATTTGCTTGTATTTTATTCTAAATTGTGTTGATATAGATTAGTGAAATCAAAGTATTCACGAAAGCTTAACTAAATACATAGGAAATGAGCTAGTTATACTAAAATAGTAAACTAGAATAGTTCTCGCATTGTTAGCTTTTTGCTTTTCATGACAACCTCCAATGCTATGGAGTTTTGATTATCTAACCATCTCAACAAACTCCAAAACCAATCTAATCACATTTGATTATAATAATCATTGGAATCTCACTAATTAATCACAAATGAACAATAGCAACTATTGTTTGAATCAAAACCAAAACCGAACAAGAAATCATACGAATGATATTTGAAATCAATCAATCCTACCCAAAACTCAACAAGAACACTCCACATCCAACTTCAAACAATCTTGACACAAAAATCCATTGAATCTATCCAATTGACAAATTTCGATCCATGAAATCCTTTATTGACCATGAAGGAAAGGAACACAAGTTCTAAATGACAAGAATCTACTCGTATTGACTTAATAAAAATCAAAAAACGTATTACAGTGGCGGAATGAAACTATGTATGCGTAACAAGAAAACGTAATGTGTGATCGATTAAGAAAAAGTCAATCAACGTACCATGTCCAAGTAAATAAGATTTGCTTGTATTTTATTCTAAATTGTGTTGATATAGATTAGTGAAATCAAAGTATTCACGAAAGCTTAACTAAATACATAGGAAATGAGCTAGTTATACTAAAATAGTAAACTAGAATAGTTCTCGCATTGTTAGCTTTTTGCTTTTCATGACAACCTCCAATGCTATGGAGTTTTGATTATCTAACCATCTCAACAAACTCCAAAACCAATCTAATCACATTTGATTATAATAATCATTGGAATCTCACTAATTAATCACAAATGAACAATAGCAACTATTGTTTGAATCAAAACCAAAACCGAACAAGAAATCATACGAATGACATTTGAAATCAATCAATCCTACCCAAAACTCAACAAGAACACTCCACATCCAACTTCAAACAATCTTGACACAAAAATCCATTGAATCTATCCAATTGACAAATTTCGATCCATGGAATCCTTTATTGACCATGAAAGAAAGGAACACAAGTTTTAAATTACAAAAACTACTCGTATTGACTTAATAAAAATCAAGAAACGCATTACAGTGGCGAAATGAAACTATGCATGCGTAACAAGAAAACGCAATGTGTGATCGATTAAAAAGAAGTCAATCAACGTATCACGTCCAAGTAAATAAGATTTGCTTGAATTTTATTCTAAATTGTGTAGATATAGATTAGTGAAATCAAAGTATTCACGAAAGCTTAACTAAATATATAGGAAATGAGCTAGTTATACAAAAATAATAAACTAAAATACTTCTCGCATTTTTAGCTTTTTATTTTTCATGACAACCTCCAGTGCTATGGAGTTTTGATTATCTAACCATCTCAACAAACTCCAAAACCAATCTAATCACATTTGATTATAATAATCATTGGAATCTCACTAATTAATCACAAAAACAATAGCAACTATTGTTTGAATCAAACCAAAACCGAACACGAAACCATACGAATGACTTTTGAAATCAATCAATCCTACCCAAAACACAACAAGAACACTCCACATCCAACTTCAAACAATCTTGCCACAAATATCCATTGAATCTATCCAATTGACAAATTTCGATCCATGGAATCCTTTATTGACCATGAAGGAAAGGAACACAAGATTTAAATGACAAGAAACGACTCGTACTGACTCAATCAAAATCAAGAAACGCATTACAGTGGCAAAAAGAAACTATGCATGCGTAACAAGAAAACGCAATGTGTGATCGATTAAAAAGAAGTCAATCAACGTACCACGTCCAAGTAAATAAGATTTGCTTGTATTTTATTCTAAATTGTTTAGATATAGATTAGTGAAATCAAAGTATTCACGAAAGCTTACCTAAATACATAGGAAATGAGCTTATTATACTAAAATATTAAACTAGAATACTTCTCGAATTGTTAGCTTTTTGGTTTTCGTGACAACCTCTAATGCTATGGAGTTTTGATTATCTAACCGTCTTAACAAACTCCAAAACTAATCTAATCACATTTGATTATAATAATCATTGGAATCGCACTAATTAATTCCAAATGAACAATAGCAACTATTGTTTAAATCAAAACCAAAACTGAACACGAAACCACACGAATGACTTTTGAAATCAATCAATCCGACCCAAAACGCATCAAGAACACTCCACATCCAACTTCAAACAATCTTGCCACAAAAATCCATTGAATCTATCCAAATGACAAATTTCGATCCACGGAATCCTTTATTGACCATGAAGGAAAGGAACACAAGATTTAAATGACAAGAAACGACTCGTACTGACTCAATCAAAATCAAGAAACGCATTACAGTGGCAAAAAGAAACTATGCATGCGTAACAAGAAAACGCAATGTGTGATCGATTAAAAAGAAGTCAATCAACGTACCACGTCCAAGTAAATAAGATTTGCTTGTATTTTATTCTAAATTGTTTAGATATAGATTAGTGAAATCAAAGTATTCACGAAAGCTTACCTAAATACATAGGAAATGAGCTTGTTATACTAAAATATTAAACTAGAATACTTCTCGAATTGTTAGCTTTTTGGTTTTCGTGACAACCTCTAATGCTATGGAGTTTTGATTATCTAACCGTCTTAACAAACTCCAAAACTAATCTAATCACATTTGATTATAATAATCATTGGAATCGCACTAATTAATTCCAAATGAACAATAGCAACTATTGTTTAAATCAAAACCAAAACTGAACACGAAACCACACGAATGACTTTTGAAATCAATCAATCCTACCCAAAACGCATCAAGAACACTCCACATCCAACTTCAAACAATCTTGCCACAAAAATCCATTGAATCTATCCAAATGACAAATTTCGATCCACGGAATCCTTTATTGACCATGAAGGAAAGTAACACATGTTTTAAATGCCAAGAAACGACTCGTATTGACTCAATAAAAATCAAGAAACGCATTACAGTGGCGGAATGAAACTATGCATGCGTAACAAGAAAACGCAATGTGTGATCGATTAAAAAGAAGTCAATCAACGTGCCACGTCCAAGTAAATAAGATTTGCTTGTATTTTATTCGAAATTGTGTAGATATACATTAGTGAAATCAAAGTATTCACGAAAGCTTAACTAAATATATAGGAAATGAGCTAGTTATACAAAAATATTAAACTAGAATACGTCTTGCATTGTTAGCTTTTTGTTTTTCGTGACAACCTCCAATGCTATGGAGTTTTGATTATCTAACCATCTCAACAAACTCCAAAACCAATCTAATCACATTTGATTATAATAATCATTGGAATCTCACTAATTAATCACAAATGAACAATAGCAACTATTGTTTGAATCAAAACCAAAACCGAACAAGAAACCATACGAATGACGTTTGAAATCAATCAATCCTACCCAAAACTCAACAAGAACACTCCACATCCAACTTCAAACAATCTTGACACAAAAATCCATTGAATCTATCCAATTGACAAATTTCGATCCATGGAATCCTTTATTGACCATGAAGGAAAGGAACACAAGTTTTAAATGACAAGAATCTACTCGTATTGACTTAATAAAAATCAAAAAACGCATTACAGTGGCGGAATGAAACTATGCATGCGTAATAAGAAAACGCAATGTGTGATCGATTAAGAAAAAGTCAATCAACGTACCACGTCCAAGTAAATAAGATTTGCTTGTATTTTATTCTAAATTGTGTAGATATAGATTAGTGAAATCAAAGTATTCACGAAAGCTTAACTAAATACATAGGAAATGAGCTAGTTATACTAAAATATTAAACTAGAATAGTTCTCGCATTGTTAGCTTTGTGCTTTTCATGACAACCTCCAATGCTATGGAGTTTTGATTATCTAACCATCTCAACAAACTCCAAAACCAATCTAATCACATTTGATTATAATAATCATTGGAATCTCACTAATTAATCACAAATGAACAATAGCTATTGTTGAATCAAAACCAACCGAACACGAAAAAATCATACGAATGACGTTTGAAATCAATCAATCCTACCCAAAACTCAACAAGAACACACATCAAACTTCAAACAATCTTGACACAAAATCCATTGAATCTATCCAATTGACAAATTTCGATCCATAGAATCCTTTATTGACCATGAAAGAAAGGAACACAAGTTTAAATGACAAGAAACTACTCGTATTGACTTAATAAATTCAAGAAACGCATTACAGTGGAAAAATGAAACTATGCATGCGTAACAAAAAACGCAATGTGTGATCGATTAAAAATAAGTCAATCAACGTACCACGTCCAAGTAAATAAGATTTGCTTGGTTTTATTCTAAATTGTTTAGATATAGATTAGTGAAATCAAAGTATTCACGAAATCTTAACTAAATACATAGGAAATGAGCTAGTTATACAAAATATTAAACTAGAATACTTCTCGTATTTTTGCTTTTTGTTTTCGTGACAACCTCCAGTGCTATGGGTTTTTGATCTCCAACCATCTCAACACACTCTAAAACCAATCTAATCACATTTGATGTATATAATCAAATTGGAATTAATCCAAATGGACAATAGCACTATGATCAATGAAAAAACCAACCGAACAAAACCATACAATGACTTTTGAAATCATCACCCAAACGCATCAAACACTCCACATCCAACTTCAAACAATCTTGCCACAAAAATCAATTGAATCTATCCAATTGACAAATTTCGATCCATGGAATCCATTATTGACCATGAAGAAAAGGAACACAAGTTTTAAATGACAAGAAACGACTCGTATTGACTCAATAAAAATCAAGTAACGCATTTCAGTGACGCAATGAAACTATGCATGCGTAACAAGAAAACACAATGTGTGATTGATTAAAAAGAAGTCAATCAACGTACCACGTCCAAGTAAATAAGATTTGCATGTATTTTATTCTAAATTGTGTAGATATAGATTAGTGAAATCAAAGTATTCACGAAAGCTTAACTAAATACATAGGAAATGAGCTAGGTATACAAAAATATTAAACTAGAATACTTCTAGCATTGTTAGCCTTTTGCTTTTCCTGACAACCTCCAATGCTGTGGAGTTTTGATTATCTAACCATCTCCACACACTCCAGAACCAATCTAATCACATTTGATAATAATAATCATTGGAATCGCACTAATTAATCACAAATGGACCATAGCATCTATTGTTTGAATCAAAACTAAAACCAAACACGAAACCGCACGAATGACTCTTGAAATCAATCCATCCAACCCAAAGCTCATCAAGAACACCCCACATCCGACTTCAAACAATCTTGCCTCAAATATCCTTTGAATCTATCCAAATGACAACTTTCGATCCATGGAATCCTTTATGGACCGTGAAGGAAAGGAACACAAGTTTTAAATGACAAGAAACGACTCGTATTGACTCAATAAAAATTAAGAAACGGATTACAGTGGCGGAATGAAACTATGCATGCGTAACAAGAAAACGTAATGCGTGATGGATTAAAAAGAAGTCAATTAACGTATCACGTCCAAGTAAATAAGATTCGCTTGTATTTTATTCTAAATTGTGTAGATATAGATTAGTGAAATCAAAGTATTCACCAAAGCTTAACTAAATACATAGGAAATGAGGTAGTTATACAAAAATTAAAGTAGAATACTTCTCGCATTGTTAGCCTTTTGCTTTCATGACAACCTCCAATGCTATGGAGTTTTGATTATTTAACCATCTCACACACTCCAGAACCAATCTAATCACATTTGATAATAATAATCATTGGAATCGCACTAATTAATAACAAATGTACCATAGCATCTATTGTTTGAATCAAAACTAAAACCAAACATGAAACCACACGAATGACTCTTGAAATCAATCCATCCAACACAAAGCTCATCAACAACACCCCACATCCAGCTTCGAACAATCTTGCCTCAAAAATCCTTTGATTCTATCCAAATGACAACTTTTGATCCATGGAATTCTTTATTGATCATGAAGGAAAGAAACACAAGTTTTAAATGTTAAGAAACGACTCGTATTGACTTAATAAAAATCAAGAAACGGATTACAGTGGCGGAATGAAACTATGCATGCGTAACAAGAAAACGTAATGTGTGATCGCACAATCTTGTCACAAAAATCCACTGAATCTATCCAAATAACAAATTTCGATCCACGGAATCCTTTATTGACCATGAAGAAAACGAACACAAGTTTTAAATGGCAATAAACGACTCGTATTGACTCAACAAAATTCAAGAAACGCATTACAGTGGCGGAATGAAACTATGCATGCGTAACAAGAAAACGCAATGTGTGATCGATTAAAAAGAATTCAATCAACGTACCACGTCCAAGTAAATAAGATTTGCTTGTATTTTATTCTAAATTGTGTAGATATAGATAAGTGAAATCAAAGTATTCACGAAAGCTTAACTAAATACATAGAAAATAAGCTAGTTATACAAAAATATTAAACTAGAATACTTCTCGCATTGTTAGCCTTTGGCTTTTCATGACAACCTCCAATGCTATGGAGTTTTGATTATCTAACCATCTCCACACACTCCAGAACCAATCTAATCACATTTGATAATAATAATCATTTGAATCGCACTAATTAATCACAAATGGACCATAGCATCTATTGTTTGAATCAAAACTAAAACCAAACACGAAACCATACGAATGACTTTTGAAATCTATCAATCCTACCCAAAACCCATCAAGAACACTCCAAATCCAACTTCAAACAATCTTGCCACAAAAATCCATTGAATCTGCCCAAATGACAAATTTCGATCCATGGAATCCTTTATTGACCATGAAGGAAAGGAACACAAGTTTTAAATGTCAAGAAACGACTCGTATTGAATCAATAAAAATCAAGAAACGCATTACAGTGGCGAAATGAAACTATGCATGCGTAACAATAAAACGTAATGTGTTATCGATTAAAAAGAAGTCAATCAACGTATCACGTCCAAGTAAATAAGATTCGCTTGTTTTTTATTCTAAATTGTGTAGATATAGATTAGTGAAATCAAAGTATTCACGAAAGCTTAACTAAATACATAGAAAATGAGCTAGTTATACAAAAATATTAAACTAGAATACTTCTCGCATTGTTAGCTTTTGCTTTTCGTGACAACCTCCAATGCTATGGTTTTGATTATCTAACCATCTCAACACACTCTAAAACCAATCTAATCTTATTTGATAATAATAATCATTGGAATCGCACTAATTAATCACAAATGGACAATAGCAACAATTGTTTGAATCAAAATTAAAACCGAACACGAAACCATATGAATGACTTTTGAAATCAATCAATCCTACCCAAAACGCATCAAGAACACTCCACATCCAACTTCAAACAATCTTGTCACAAAAATCCATTGAATCAATCCAAATGACAAATTTCGATCCATGGAATCCTTTATTGACCATGAAGTAAAGGAACACAAGTTTTAAATGACAAGAAACGACTCGTTTTGACTCAATAAAAATCAAGAAACGCATTACAGTGCCGGAATGAAACTATGCATGCGTAACAAGAAAACTCAATGTGTGATCGATTAAAAAGAAGTCAATCAACGTACCACGTCCAAGTAAATAAGATTTACTTGTATTTTATTCTAAATTGTGTAGATATAGATTAGTGAAATCAAAGCATTCACGAAAGCTTACCTAAATACATAGGAAATGAGCTTGTTATACTAAAATATTAAACTAGAATACTTCTCGAATTGTTAGCTTTTTGGTTTTCGTGACAACCTCTAATGCTATGGAGTTTTGATTATCTAACCATCTTAACAAACTCCAAAACTAATCTAATCACATTTGATTATAATAATCATTGGAATCGCACTAATTAATCACAAATGAACAATAGCAACTATTGTTTGAATCAAAACCTAAACCGAACACGAAACCACACGAATGACTTTTGAAATCAATCAATCCTACCCAAAACGCATCAAGAACACTCCACATCCAACTTCAAACAATCTTGCCACAGAAATCCATTGAATCTATCCAAATGACAAATTTCGATCCACAAAATCCTTTATTAACCATGAAGGAAAGTAACACAAGTTTTAAATGGCAAGAAACGACTCGTATTGACTCAATAAAAATCAAGAAACGCATAACAGTGGCGGAATGAAACTATGCATGCGTAACAAGAAAACACAATGTGTGATCGATTAAAAAGAATTCAATCAACGTACCACGTCCAAGTAAATAAGATTTGCTTGTATTTTATTCTAAATTGTGTAGATATAGATAAGTGAAATCAAAGTATTCACGAAAGCTTAACTAAATACATAGAAAATAAGCTAGTTATATAAAAATATTAAACTAGAATACTTCTCGCATTGTTAGCCTTTGGCTTTTCGTGACAACCTCCAATGCTATGGAGTTTTGATTATCTAACCATCTCCACACACTCCAGAACCAATCTAATCAAATTTGATAATAATAATCATTGGAATCGCACTAATTAATCACAAATGGACCATAGCATCTATTGTTTGAATCAAAACGAAAACCAAACACGAAACCATACGAATGACTTTTGAAATCAATCAATCCTACCCAAAACCCATCAAAAACACTCCAAATCCAACTTCAAACAATCTTGCCACAAAAATCCATTGAATCTGACAAATGACAAATTTCGATCCATGGAATCCTTTATTGACCATGAAGGAAAGGAACACAAGTTTTAAATGTCAAGAAACGACTCGTATTGAATCAATAAAAATCAAGAAACGCATTACAGTGGCGAAATGAAACTATGCATGCGTAACAATAAAATATAATGTGTGATCGATTAAAAAGAAGTCAATCAACGTATCACGTCCAAGTAAATAAGATTCGCTTGTTTTTTATTCTAAATTGTGTAGATATAGATTAGTGAAATCAAAGTATTCACGAAAGCTTAACTAAATACATAGAAAATGAGCTAGTTATACAAAAATATTAAACTAGAATACTTCTCGCATTGTTAGCTTTTTGCTTTTCGTGACAACCTCCAATGCTATGGTGTTTTGATTATCTAACCATCTCAACACACTCTAAAACCAATCTAATCTTATTTGATAATAATAATCATTGGAATCGCACTAATTAATCACAAATGGACAATAGCAACAATTGTTTGAATCAAAATTAAAACCGAACACGAAACCATATGAATGACTTTTGAAATCAATCAATCCCACCCAAAGCGCATCAAGAACACTCCACATCCAACTTCAAACAATCTTGTCACAAAAATCCATTGAATCTATCCAAATGACAAATTTCGATCCATGGAATCCTTTATTGACCATGAAGTAAAGGAACACAAGTTTTAAATGACAAGAAACGACTCGTATTGACTCAATAAAAATCAAGAAACGCATTACAGTGCAGGAATGAAACTATGCATGCGTAACAAGAAAACTCAATATGTGATCGATTAAAAAGAAGTCAATCAACGTACCACGTCCAAGTAAATAAGATTTACTTGTATTTTATTCTAAATTGTGTAGATATAGATTAGTGAAATCAAAGCATTCACGAAAGCATACCTAAATACATAGTAAATGAGCTTGTTATACTAAAATATTAAACTAGAATACTTCTCGAATTGTTAGCTTTTTGGTTTTCGTGACAACCTCTAATGCTATGGAGTTTTGATTTTCTAACCATCTTAACAAACTCCAAAACTAATCTAATCACATTTGATTATAATAATCATTGGAATCGCACTAATTAATCACAAATGAACAATAGCAACTATTGTTTGAATCAAAACCTAAACCGAACACGAAACCATATGAATGACTTTTGAAATCAATCAATCGTACCCAAAACGCATCAAGAACACTCCACATCCAACTTCAAACAATCTTTTCACAAAAATCCATTGAATCTATCCAAATGACAAATTTCGATCCACGGAATCCTTTATTGACCATGAAGGAAAGGAACACAAGTTTTAAATGGCAATAAACGACTCGTATTGACTCAACAAAATTCAAGAAACGCATTACAGTGGCGGAATGAAACTATGCATGCGTAACAAGAAAACGCAATGTGTGATCGATTAAAAAGAAATCAATCAACGTACCACGTCCAAGTAAATAAGATTTGCTTGTATTTTATTCGAAATTGTGTAGATATAGATTAGTGAAATCAAAGTATTCACGAAAGCTTAACTAAATACATAGGAAATGTGCTAGATATACAAAAATATTAAACTAGAATACTTCTCGCATTGTTAGCTTTTTGCTTTTCGTGACAACCTCCAATGCTATGGTGTTTTGATTATCTAACCATCTCAACACACTCTAAAACCAATCTAATCTTATTTGATAATAATAATCATTGGAATCGCACTAATTAATCACAAATGGACAATAGCAACTATTATTTGAATCAAAACCAAAACCGAACACGAAACCATATGAATGACTTTTGAAATCAATCAATCCTACCCAAAACGCATCAAGAACACTCCATATCCAACTTCAAACAATCTTGCCACAAAAATCCATTGAATCTATCCAAATGACAAATTTCGATCCATGGAATCCTTTATTGACCACGAAGGAAAGGAACACAAGTTTTAAATGACAAGAAACGACTCGTATTGACTTAATAAAAATCAAGAAACGCATCACAGTGGCGGAATGAAACTATGCATGCGTAACAAGAAAACGCAATGTGTGATCGATTAAAAAGAAGTCAATCAACGTACCACGTCCAAGTAAATAAAATTTGTTTGTGTTTTATTCTAAATTGTGTAGATATAGATTAGTGAAATCAAAGTATTCACAAAAGCTTAACTAAATACATAGGAAATGTGCTAGTTATACAAAAATATTAAACTAAAATACTCCTCGCATTGTTAGCTTTTTGCTTTTCGTGACACCTCCAATGCTATGGTGTTTTGATTATCTAACCATCTCAACACACTTTAAAACCAATCTAATCTTATTTGATAATAATAATCATTGGAATCGCACTAATTAATCACAAATGGACAATAGCAACTATTATTTGAATCAAAACCAAAACCGAACACGAAACCATATGAATGACTTTTGAAATCAATCAATCCTACCCAAAACGCATCAAGAACACTCCACATCCAACTTCAAACAATCTTGCCACAAAAATCCATTGAATCTATCCAAATGACAAATTTCGATCCATAAAATCCTTTATTGACCATGAAGTAAAGGAACACAAGTTTTAAATGACAAGAAACGACTCGTATGGACTCAATAAAAATCAAGAAACGCATTACAGTGGCGGAATGAAACTATGCATGCGTAACAAGAAAACGCAATGTGTGATCGATTAAAAAGAAGTCAATCACGTACCACGTCCAAGTAAATAAAATTTGCTTGTATTTTATTCTAAATTGTGTAGATATAGATTAGTGAAATCAAAGCATTAACGAAAGCTTACCTAAATACATAGGAAATGAGCTTGTTATACTAAAATATTAAACTAGAATACTTCTCGAATTGTTAGCTTTTTGGTTTTCATGACAACCTCTAATGCTATGGAGTTTTGATTATCTAACCATCTTAACAAACTCCAAAACTAATCTAATCACATTTGAGTATAATAATCATTGGAATCGCACTAATTAATCACAAATGAACAATAGCAACTATTGTTTGAATCAAAACCAAAACCGAACACGAAACCATATGAATGACTTTTGAAATCAATCAATCCTACCAAAACGCATCAAGAACACTCCACATCCAACTTCAAACAATCTTGTCACAAAAATCCATTAAATCTATCCAAATGACAAATTTCGATCCGGAATCCTTTATTGACCATGAAGGAAAGGAACAAAGTTTTAAATGGCAAAAACGACTCGTATTGACTCAACAAAATTCAAGAAACGCATACAGTGGCGGAATGAAACTATGCATGCGTAACAAGAAAACGCAATGTGTGATCGCTTAAAAAGAAATCAATCAACGTACCACGTCCAAGTAAATAAGATTTGCTTGTATTTTATTCTAAATTGTATAGATATAGATTAGTGAAATCAAAGTATTCACGAAAGCTTAACCAAATACATAGGAAATGTGCTAGATATACAAAAATATTAAACTAGAATACTTCTCGCATTGTTAGCTTTTTGCTTTTCGTGACAACCTCCAATGCTATGGTGTTTTGATTATCTAACCATCTCAACACACTCTAAAACCAATCTAATCTTATTTGATAATAATAATCATTGGAATCGCACTAATTAATCACAAATGGACAATAGCAACTATTATTTGAATCAAAACCAAAACCGAACACGAAACCATATGAATGACTTTTGAAATCAATCAATCCTACCCAAAACGCATCAAGAAAACTCCACATCCAACTTCAAACAATCTTGCCACAAAAATCCATTGAATCTATCCTAATGACAAATTTCGATCCATAAAATCCTTTATTGACCATGAAGTAAAGGAACACAAGTTTTAAATGACAAGAAACGACTCGTATTGACTCAATAAAAATCAAGAAACGCATTACAGTGGCGGAATTAAACTATGCATGCGTAACAAGAAAACGCAATGTGTGATCGATTAAAAAGAAGTCAATCAACGTACCACGTCCAAGTAAATAAAATTTGCTTGTATTTTATTCTAAATTGTGTAGATATAGATTAGTGAAATCAAAGCATTCACGAAAGCTTACCTAAATACATAGGAAATGAGCTTGTTATACTAAAATATTAAACTAGAATACTTCTCGAATTGTTAGCTTTTTGGTTTTCATGACAACCTCTAATGCTATGGAGTTTTGATTATCTAACCATCTTAACAAACTCCAAAACTAATCTAATCACATTTGATTATAATAATCATTGGAATCGCACTAATTAATCACAAATGAACAATAGCAACTATTGTTTGAATCAAAACCAAAACCGAACACGAAACCACACGAATGACTTTTGAAATCAATCAATCCTACCCAAAACGCATCAAGAACACTCAACATCCAACTTCAAACAATCTTGCCACAAAAATCCATTGAATCTATCCAAATGACAAATTTCGATCCACGGAATCCTTTATTCACCACGAAGGAAAGGAACACAAGTTTTAAATGGCGACTCGTATTGACTCAATAAAAATCAAGAAACGCATTACAGTGGCGGAATGAAACTATGCATGCGTAACAAGAAAACGCAATGTGTGATCGATTAAAAAGAAGTCAATCAACGTACCACGTCCAAGTAAATAAAATTTGTTTGTGTTTTATTCTAAATTGTGTAGATATAGATTAGTGAAATCAAAGTATTCACAAAAGCTTAACTAAATACATAGGAAATGTGCTAGTTATACAAAAATATTAAACTAGAATACTTCTCGCATTGTTAGCTTTTTGCTTTTCGTGACACCTCCAATGCTATGGTGTTTTGATTATCTAACCATCTCAACACACTTTAAAACCAATCTAATCTTATTTGATAATAATAATCATTGGAATCGCACTAATTAATCACAAATGGACAATAGCAACTATTATTTGAATCAAAACCAAAACCGAACACGAAACCATATGAATGACTTTTGAAATCAATCAATCCTACCCAAAACGCATCAAGAACACTCCACATCCAACTTCAAACAATCTTGCCACAAAAATCCATTGAATCTATCCAAATGACAAATTTCGATCCATAAAATCCTTTATTGACCATGAAGTAAAGGAACACAAGTTTTAAATGACAAGAAACGACTCGTATGGACTCAATAAAAATCAAGAAACGCATTACAGTGGCGGAATGAAACTATGCATGCGTAACAAGAAAACGCAATGTGTGATCGATTAAAAAGAAGTCAATCAACGTAGCACGTCCAAGTAAATAAAATTTGCTTGTATTTTATTCTAAATTGTGTAGATATAGATTAGTGAAATCAAAGCATTAACGAAAGCTTACCTAAATACATAGGAAATGAGCTTGTTATACTAAATATTAAACTAGAATACTTCTCGAATTGTTAGCTTTTTGGTTTCATGACAACCTCTAATGCTATGGAGTTTTGATTATCTAACCATCTTAACAAACTCCAAAACTAATCTAATCACATTTGAGTATAATAATCATTGGAATCGCACTAATTAATCACAAATGAACAATAGCAACTATTGTTTGAATCAAAACCAAAACCGAACACGAAACCATATGAATGACTTTTGAAATCAATCAATCCTACCCAAAACGCATCAAGAACACTCCACATCCAACTTCAAACAATCTTGTCACAAAAATCCATTAAATCTATCCAAATGACAAATTTCGATCCACGGAATCCTTTATTGACCATGAAGGAAAGGAACACAAGTTTTAAATGGCAATAAACGACTCGTATTGACTCAACAAAATTCAAGAAACGCATTACAGTGGCGGAATGAAACTATGCATGCGTAACAAGAAAACGCAATGTGTGATCGATTAAAAAGAAATCAATCAACGTACCACGTCCAAGTAAAGAGATTTGCTTGTATTTTATTCTAAATTGTATAGATATAGATTAGTGAAATCAAAGTATTCACGAAAGCTTAACCAAATACATAGGAAATGTGCTAGATATACAAAAATTAAAACTAGAATACTTCTCGCATTGTTAGCTTTTTGCTTTTCGTGACAACCTCCAATGCTATGGTGTTTGATTATCTAACCATCTCAACACACTCTAAAACCAATCTAATCTTATTTGATAATAATAATCATTGGAATCGCACTAATTAATCAAATGGACAATAGCAACTATTATTTGAATCAAACCAAAACCGAACACGAAACCATATGAATGACTTTTGAAATCAATCAATCCTCCCAAAACGCATCAAGAAAACTCCACATCCAACTTCAAACAATCTTGCCACAAAAATCCATTGAATCTATCCTAATGACAAATTTCGATCCATAAAATCCTTTATTGACCATGAAGTAAAGGAACACAAGTTTTAAATGACAAGAAACGACTCGTATTGACTCAATAAAAATCAAGAAACGCATTACAGTGGCGGAATGAAACTATGCATGCGTAACAAGAAAACGCAATGTGTGATCGATTAAAAAGAAGTCAATCAACGTACCACGTCCAAGTAAATAAAATTTGCTTGTATTTTATTCTAAATTGTGTAGATATAGATTAGTGAAATCAAAGCATTCACGAAAGCTTACCTAAATACATAGGAAATGAGCTTGTTATACTAAAATATTAAACTAGAATACTTCTCGAATTGTTAGCTTTTTGGTTTTCATGACAACCTCTAATGCTATGGAGTTTTGATTATCTAACCATCTTAACAAACTCCAAAACTAATCTAATCACATTTGAGTATAATAATCATTGGAATCGCACTAATTAATCACAAATGGACAATAGCAACTATTATTTGAATCAAAACCAAAACCGAACACGAAACCATATGAATGACTTTTGAAATCAATCAATCCTACCCAAAACGCATCAAGAACACTCCATATCCAACTTCAAACAATCTTGCCACAAAAATCCATTGAATCTATCCAAATGACAAATTTCGATCCATGGAATCCTTTATTGACCACGAAGGAAAGGAACACAAGTTTTAAATGACAAGAAACGACTCGTATTGACTTAATAAAAATCAAGAAACGCATCACAGTGGCGGAATGAAACTATGCATGCGTAACAAGAAAACGCAATGTGTGATCGATTAAAAAGAAGTCAATCAACGTACCACGTCCAAGTAAATAAAATTTGTTGTGTTTTTATTCTAAATTGTGTAGATATAGATTAGTGAAATCAAAGTATTCACAAAAGCTTAACTAAATACATAGGAAATGTGCTAGTTATACAAAATATTAAACTAAAATACTCCTCGCATTGTTAGCTTTTTGCTTTTCGTGACACCTCCAATGCTATGGTGTTTTGATTATCTAACCATCTCAACACACTTAAAACCAATCTAATCTATTTTGATAATAATCATTGGAATCGCACTAATTAATCACAAATGGACAATAGCAACTATTATTTGAATCAAAACCAAAACCGAACACGAAACCATATGAATGACTTTTGAAATCAATCAATCCTACCCAAAACGCATCAAGAACACTCCACATCCAACTTCAAACAATCTTGCCACAAAAATCCATTGAATCTATCCAAATGACAAATTTCGATCCATAAAATCCTTTATTGACCATGAAGTAAAGGAACACAAGTTTTAAATGACAAGAAACGACTCGTATGGACTCAATAAAAATCAAGAAACGCATTACAGTGGCGGAATGAAACTATGCATGCGTAACAAGAAAACGCAATGTGTGATCGATTAAAAAGAAGTCAATCAACGTACCACGTCCAAGTAAATAAAATTTGCTTGTATTTTATTCTAAATTGTGTAGATATAGATTAGTGAAATCAAAGCAAACGAAAGCTTACCTAAATACATAGGAAATGAGCTTGTTATACTAAAATATTAAACTAGAATACTTCTCGAATTGTTAGCTTTTTGGTTTTCATGACAACCTCTAATGCTATGGAGTTTTGATTATCTAACCATCTTAACAAACTCCAAAACTAATCTAATCACATTTGAGTATAATAATCATTGGAATCGCACTAATTAATCACAAATGAACAATAGCAACTATTGTTTGAATCAAAACCAAAACCGAACACGAAACCATATGAATGACTTTTGAAATCAATCAATCCTACCCAAAACGCATCAAGAACACTCCACATCCAACTTCAAACAATCTTGTCACAAAAATCCATTAAATCTATCCAAATGACAAATTTCGATCCACGGAATCCTTTATTGACCATGAAGGAAAGGAACACAAGTTTTAAATGGCAATAAACGACTCGTATTGACTCAACAAAATTCAAGAAACGCATTACAGTGGCGGAATGAAACTATGCATGCGTAACAAGAAAACGCAATGTGTGATCGATTAAAAAAGAATCAATCAACGTACCACGTCCAAGTAAATAAGATTTGCTTGTATTTTATTCTAAATTGTATAGATATAGATTAGTGAAATCAAAGTATTCACGAAAGCTTAACAAATACATAGGAAATGTGCTAGATATACAAAAATATTAAACTAGAATACTTCTCGCATTGTTAGCTTTTGCTTTTCGTGACAACCTCCAATGCTATGGTGTTTTGATTATCTAACCATCTCCACACTCTAAAACCAATCTAATCTTATTGAATAATAATCATTGGAATCGCACTAATTAATCACAAATGGACAATAGCAACTATTTGAATCAAAACCAAAACCGAACACGAAACCATATGAATGACTTTTGAAATCAATCAATCCTACCCAAAACGCATCAAGAAAACTCCACATCCAACTTCAAACAATCTTGCCACAAAAATCCATTGAATCTATCCTAATGACAAATTTCGATCCATAAAATCCTTTATTGACCATGAAGTAAAGGAACACAAGTTTTAAATGACAAGAAACGACTCGTATTGACTCAATAAAAATCGAGAAACGCATTACAGTGGCGGAATGAAACTATGCATGCGTAACAAGAAAACGCAATGTGTGATCGATTAAAAAGAAGTCAATCAACGTACCACGTCCAAGTAAATAAAATTTGCTTGTATTTTATTCTAAATTGTGTAGATATAGATTAGTGAAATCAAAGCATTCACGAAAGCTTACCTAAATACATAGGAAATGAGCTTGTTATACTAAAATATTAAACTAGAATACTTCTCGAATTGTTAGCTTTTTGGTTTTCATGACAACCTCTAATGCTATGGAGTTTTGATTATAACCATCTAACAAACTCCAAAAACTAATCTAATCACATTTGATTATAATAATCATGGAATCGCACTAATTAATCACAAATGAACAATAGCAACTATTGTTTGAATCAAAACCAAAACCGAACACGAAACCACACGAATGACTTTTGAAATCAATCAATCCTACCCAAAACGCATCAAGAACACTCCACATCCAACTTCAAACAATCTTGCCACAAAAATCCATTGAATCTATCCAAATGACAAATTTCGATCCACGGAATCCTTTATTCACCACGAAGGAAAGGAACACAAGTTTTAAATGGCGACTCGTATTGACTCAATAAAATCAAGAAACGCATTACAGTGGCGGAATGAAATATGCATGCGTAACAAGAAAACGCAATGTGTGATCGATTAAAAAGAAGTCAATCAACGTACCACGTCCAAGTAAATAAAATTTGTTTGTGTTTTATTCTAATTGTGTAGATATAGATTAGTGAAATCAAAGTATTCAAAAAGCTAACTAAATACATAGGAAATGTGCTAGTTATACAAAAATATTAAACTAGAATACTTCTCGCATTGTTAGCTTTTTGCTTTTCGTGACAACTCCAATGCTATGGTGTTTGATTATCTAACCATCTCAACACACTTTAAAACCAATCTTAATTTGATAATAATAATCATTGGAATCGCACTAATTAATCACAAATGGACAATAGCAACTATATTTGAATCAAAACCAAAACCGAACACGAAACCATATGAATGACTTTTGAAATCAATCAATCCTACCCAAAACGCATCAAGAACACTCCACATCCAACTTCAAACAATCTTGCCACAAAAATCCATTGAATCTATCCAAATGACAAATTTCGATCCATAAAATCCTTTATTGACCATGAAGTAAAGGAACACAAGTTTTAAATGACAAGAAACGACTCGTATGGACTCAATAAAAATCAAGAAACGCATTACAGTGGCGGAATGAAACTATGCATGCGTAACAAGAAAACGCAATGTGTGATCGATTAAAAAGAAGTCAATCAACGTACCACGTCCAAGTAAATAAAATTTGCTTGTATTTTATTCTAAATTGTGTAGATATAGATTAGTGAAATCAAAGCATTAACGAAAGCTTACCTAAATACATAGGAAATGAGCTTGTTATACTAAAATATTAAACTAGAATACTTCTCGAATTGTTAGCTTTTTGGTTTTCATGACAACCTCTAATGCTATGGAGTTTTGATTATCTAACCATCTTAACAAACTCCAAAACTAATCTAATCACATTTGAGTATAATAATCATTGGAATCGCACTAATTAATCACAAATGAACAATAGCAACTATTGTTTGAATCAAAACCAAAACCGAACACGAAACCATATGAATGACTTTTGAAATCAATCAATCCTACCCAAAACGCATCAAGAACACTCCACATCCAACTTCAAACAATCTTGTCACAAAAATCCATTAAATCTATCCAAATGACAAATTTCGATCCACGGAATCCTTTATTGACCATGAAGGAAAGGAACACAAGTTTTAAATGGCAATAAACGACTCGTATTGACTCAACAAAATTCAAGAAACGCATTACAGTGGCGGAATGAAACTATGCATGCGTAACAAGAAAACGCAATGTGTGATCGATTAAAAAGAAATCAATCAACGTACCACGTCCAAGTAAATAAGATTTGCTTGTATTTTATTCTAAATTGTATAGATATAGATTAGTGAAATCAAAGTATTCACGAAAGCTTAACCAAATACATAGGAAATGTGCTAGATATACAAAAATATTAAACTAGAATACTTCTCGCATTGTTAGCTTTTTGCTTTTCGTGACAACCTCCAATGCTATGGTGTTTTGATTATCTAACCATCTCAACACACTCTAAAACCAATCTAATCTTATTTGATAATAATAATCATTGGAATCGCACTAATTAATCACAAATGGACAATAGCAACTATTATTTGAATCAAAACCAAAACGAACACGAAACATATGAATGACTTTGAAATCAATCAACTACCCAAAACGCATCAAGAAAACTCCACATCCAACTTCAACAATCTTGCCACAAAAATCCATTGAATCTATCCTAATGACAAATTTCGATCCATAAAATCCTTTATTGACCATGAAGTAAAGGAACACAAGTTTTAAATGAGAAGAAACGACTCGTATTGACTCAATAAAATCGAGAAACGCATTACAGTGGCGGAATGAAACTATGCATGCGTAACAAGAAAACGCAATGTGTGATCGATTAAAAGAAGTCAATCAACGTACCACGTCCAAGTAAATAAATTTGCTTGTATTTTATTCTAAATTGTGTAGATATAGATTAGTGAAATCAAAGCATTCACGAAAGCTTACCTAAATACATAGGAAATGAGTGTTATACTAAAATATTAACTAGAATACTTCTCGAAGTTAGCTTTTGGTTTTCATGACAACTCTAATGCTATGGAGTTTTGATTATCTAACCATCTTAACAAACTCCAAAACTAATCTAATCACATTTGATTATAATAATCATTGGAATCGCACTAATTAATCCAAATGAACAATAGCAACTATTGTTGAATCAAAACCAAAACCGAACACGAAACCACACGAATGACTTTTGAAATCAATCAATCCTACCCAAAACGCATCAAGAACACTCAACATCCAACTTCAAACAATCTTGCCACAAAAATCCATTGAATCTATCCAAATGACAAATTTCGATCCACGGAATCCTTTATTCACCACGAAGGAAAGGAACACAAGTTTTAAATGGCGATCGTATTGACTCAATAAAAATCAAGAAACGCATTACAGTGGCGGAATGAAACTATGCATGCGTAACAAGAAAACGCAATGTGTGATCGATAAAAAGAAGTCAATCAACGTACCACGTCCAAGTAAATAAAATTGTTTGTTTTTATTCTAAATGTGTAGATATAGATTAGTGAAATCAAAGTATTCACAAAAGCTTAACTAATACATAGGAAATGTCTAGTTATACAAAAATATTAAACTAGAATACTTCTCGCATTGTTAGCTTTTTGCTTTTCGTGACACCTCCAATGCTATGGTGTTTTGATTATCTAACCATCTCAACACACTTTAAAACCAATCTAATCTTATTTGATAATAATAATCATTGGAATCGCACTAATTAATCACAAATGGACAATAGCAATATTATTTGAATCAAAACCAAAAACCGAACACGAAACCATATGAATGACTTTTGAAATCAATCAATCCTACCCAAAACGCATCAAGAACACTCCACATCCAACTTCAAACAATCTTGCCACAAAAATCCATTGAATCTATCCAAATGACAAATTTCGATCCATAAAATCCTTTATTGACCATGAAGTAAAGGAACACAAGTTTTAAATGACAAGAAACGACTCGTATGGACTCAATAAAAATCAAGAAACGCATTACAGTGGCGGAATGAAACTATGCATGCGTAACAAGAAAACGCAATGTGTGATCGATTAAAAAGAAGTCAATCAACGTAGCACGTCCAAGTAAATAAATTTGCTTGTATTTTATTCTAAATTGTGTAGATATAGATTAGTGAAATCAAAGCATTAACGAAAGCTTACCTAAATACATAGGAAATGAGCTTGTTATACTAAAATATTAAACTAGAATACTTCTCGAATTGTTAGCTTTTTGGTTTTCATGACAACCTCTAATGCTATGGAGTTTTGATTATCTAACCATCTTAACAAACTCCAAAACTAATCTAATCACATTTGAGTATAATAATCATTGGAATCGCACTAATTAATCACAAATGAACAATAGCAACTATTGTTGAATCAAAAACAAAACGAACACGAAACCATATGAATGACTTTTGAAATCAATCAATCCTACCAAAACGCATCAAGAACACTCCACATCCAACTTCAAACAATCTTGTCACAAAAATCCATTAAATCTATCCAAATGACAAATTTCGATCCACGGATCCTTTATTGACCATGAAGGAAAGGAACACAAGTTTTAAATGGCAATAAACGACTCGTATTGACTCAACAAATTCAAGAAACGCATTACAGTGGCGGAATGAAACTATGCATGCGTAACAAGAAAACGCAATGTGTGACGATCGATTAAAAAGAAATCAATCAACGTACCACGTCCAAGTAAATAAGATTTGCTTGTATTTTATTCTAAATTGTATAGATATAGATTAGTGAAATCAAAGTATTCACGAAAGCTTAACCAAATACATAGGAAATGTGCTAGATATACAAAAATATTAAACTAGAATACTTCTCGCATTGTTAGCTTTTGCTTTTCGTGACAACCTCCAATGCTATGGTGTTTTGATTATCTAACCATCTCAACACACTCTAAAACCAATCTAATTATTTGATAATAATAATTTGGAATCGCACTAATTAATCACAATGGACAATAGCAACTATTATTGAATCAAAACCAAAACCGAACACGAAACCATATGAATGACTTTGAAATCAATCAATCCTACCCAAAAACGCTCATCAAGAAAACTCCACATCCAACTTCAAACAATCTTGCCACAAAAATCCATTGAATCTATCCTAATGACAAATTTCGATCCATAAAATCCTTTATTGACCATGAAGTAAAGGAACACAAGTTTTAAATGACAAGAAACGACTCGTATTGACTCAATAAAAATCAAGAAACGCATTACAGTGGCGGAATGAAACTATGCATGCGTAACAAGAAAACGCAATGTGTGATCGATTAAAAAGAAGTCAATCAACGTACCACGTCCAAGTAAATAAAATTTGCTTGTATTTTATTCTAAATTGTGTAGATATAGATTAGTGAAATCAAAGCATTCACGAAAGCTTACCTAAATACATAGGAAATGAGCTTGTTATACTAAAATATTAAACTAGAATACTTCTCGAATTGTTAGCTTTTTGGTTTTCATGACAACCTCTAATGCTATGGAGTTTTGATTATCTAACCATTAACAAACTCCAAAAACTAATCTAATCACATTTGATTATAATAATCATTGGAATCGCACTAATTAATCACAAATGAACAATAGCAACTATTGTTTGAATCAAAACCAAAACCGAACACGAAACCACACAAATAAATTTTGAAATCAATCAATCCTACCCAAAACGCATCAAGAACACTCAACATCCAACTTCAAACAATCTTGCCACAAAAATCCATTGAATCTATCCAAATGACAAATTTCGATCCACGGAATCCTTTATTCACCACGAAGGAAAGGAACACAAGTTTTAAATGGCGACTCGTATTGACTCAATAAAAATCAAGAAACGCATTACAGTGGCGAAAAGAAACTATGCATGCGTAACAATAAAACGTAATGTGTAATCGATTAAAAAGAAGTCAATCAACGTATCACGTCCAAGTAAATAAGATTCGCTTGTATTTTATTCTAAATTGTGTAGATATAGATTAGTGAAATCAAAGTATTCACGAAAGCTTAACTAAATACATAGGAAATGTGCTAGTTATACAAAAATATTAAACTAGAATACTTCTCGCATTATTAGTTTTTTGCTTTTCGTGACAACCTCCAATGCTATGGTGTTTTGATTATCTAACCATCTCAACACACTCTAAAACCAATCTAATCTTATTTGATAATAATAATAATTGGAATCGCACTAATTAATCACAAATGGACAATAGCAACTATTATTTGAATCAAAACCAAAACCGAACACGAAACCATATGAATGACTTTTGAAATCAATCAATCCTACCCAAAACGCATCAAGAACACTCCACATCCAACTTCAAACAATCTTGCCACAAAATCATTGAATCTATCCAAATGACAAATTTCGATCCATAAAATCCTTATTGACCATGAAGTAAAGGAACACAAGTTTTAATGACAAGAAACGACTCGTATGACTCAATAAAAATCAAGAAACGCATTACAGTGCCGGAATGAAACTATGCATGCGTAACAAGAAAACGCAATGTGTGATCGATAAAAAAGAAGTCAATCAACGTACCACGTCCAAGTAAATAAAATTGCTTGTATTTTATTCTAAATGTGTAGATATATAGATTAGTGAAATCAAAGCATTCACGAAAGCTTAACTAAATACATAGGAAATGAGCTTGTTATACTAAATATAAAACAAGAATACTTCTCGAATTGTTAGCTTTTTGGTTTTCGTGAAACCTCTAATGCTATGGAGTTTTGATTATCTAACCATCTTAACAAACTCCAAACTAATAATCACATTTGAGTATAATAATCATTGGAATCGCACTAATTAATCACAATGAACAATAGAAACTATTGTTTGAATCAAAAAAAAACCGAACACGAAACCACACGAATGACTTTGAAATCAATCAATCCTACCCAAAACGCATCAAGAACACTCCACATCCAACTTCAAACAATCTTGCCACAAAAATCCATTGAATCTATCCAAATGACAAAATTCGATCACGGAATCCCTTATTGACCACGAAGGAAAGGAACACAAGTTTTAAATGCGAAGAAAGACTCGTATGACTCAATAAAAATCAAGAAACGCATTACAGTGGCGAAAAGAAACTATGCATGGTAACAATAAAACGTAATGTGTGATCGATTAAAAAGAAGTCAATCAACGTATCACGTTCAAGTAAATAAGATTCGCTTGTATTTTATTCTAAATTGTGTAGATATAGATTAGTGAAATCAAAGTATTCATGAAAGCTTAACTAAATACATAGAAAATGAGCTAGTTATACAAAAATATTAAACTAAAATACTTCTCGCGTTGTTAGCTTTTTGCTTTTCGTAACAACCTCCAATGATATGGAGTTTTGATTATCTAACCATCTCAACACACTCTAAAACCAATCTAATCTTATTTGATAATAATAATCATTGGAATCGCAGTAATTAATCACAAATGGACAATAGCAACTATTCTTTGAATCAAAACCAAAACCGAACACGAAACCATATGAATGACTTTTGAAATCAATCAATCCTACCCAAAACGCATCAAGAACACTCAACATCCAACTTCAAACAATCTTGCCACAAAAATCCATTGAATCTATCCAAATGACAAATTCGATCCACGGAATCCTTTATTCACCACGAAGGAAAGGAAAACAAGTTTAAATGGGGACTCGTATTGACTCAATAAAATCAAGAAACGCATTACAGTGGCGAAAGAAACTATGCATGCGTAACCAATAAAACGTAATGTGTATCGATTAAAAGAAGTCAATCAACGTAACACGTCCAAGTAAATAAGATTCGCTTGTATTTATTCTAAATTGTGTAGATATAGATTAGTGAAATCAAGTATTTACGAAAGCTTAACTAAATACATAGGAAATGTGCTAGTTATACAAAATATTAAACTAGAATACTTTCGCATTATTAGTTTTTTGCTTTTCGTGACAACCTCCAATGCATGGAGTTTTGATTATCTAACTATCTCAACACACTCCAAAACCAACTAATCTCTTATTTGATAATAATAATCATGGAATCGCACTAATTATCACAAATGGACATAGCAACTATTATTTGAATCAAAACCAAAACCGAACACGAAACCATATGAATGACTTTTGAAATCAATCAATCCTACCCCAAACGCATCAAGAACACTCCACACAACTTCAAACAATCTTGCCACAAAAAATCCATTGAATCTATCCAAATGACAAATTTCGATCCATAAAATCCTTTATTGACCATGAAGTAAAGGAACACAAGTTTTAAATGACAAGAAACGACTCGTATTGACTCAATAAAAATCAAGAAAACGCATTACAGTGCCGGAATGAAACTATGCATGCGTAACAAGAAAACGCAATGTGTGATCGATTAAAAAGAAGTCAATCAACGTACCACGTCCAAGTAAATAAATTTGTTGTATTTTTATTCTAATTGTGTAGATATAGATTAGTGAAATCAAAGTATTCACGAAAGCTTACTAAATACATAGGAAATGAGCTTGTTATACTAAAATATTAAACTAGAATACTCTCGAATTGTTAGATTTTTGGTTTTCGTGACAACCTCTAATGCTATGGAGTTTTGATTATCTAACCATCTTAACAAACTCAAAAAATAATCTAATCAATTTTCAGTATAATAATCATTGGAATCGCACTAATAATCACAAATGACAATAGCAACTATTGTTGAATCAAAACAAAACCGAACACGAAACCACACGAATGACTTTGAAATCAATCAATCCTACCCAAAGCATCAAGAACACTCCACATCCAACTTCAAACAATCTTGCCACAAAATCCTTGAATCTATCCAAATGACAAATTTCGATCCACGGAATCCTTTATTGACCACGAAGGAAAGGAACACAAGTTTTAAATGGCGAGAAACGACTCGTATTGACTCAATAAAAATCAAGAAACGCATTACAGTGGCGAAAAGAAACTATGCATGCGTAACAATAAAACGTAATGTGTGATCGATTAAAAAGAAGTCAATCAACGTATCACGTCCAAGTAAATAAGATTCGCTTGTATTTTATTCTAAATTGTGTAGATATAGATAGTGAAATCAAAGTATTCATGAAAGCTTAACTAAAACTAGAAAATGAGCTAGTTATACAAAAATATTAAACTAAAATACTTCTCGCGTTGTTAGATTTTTGCTTTTCGGTGAAACCTCCAATGATATGGAGTTTTGATTATCTAACATCTCACCACACTCTAAAACCAATCTAATCTTATTTGATAATAATAAGCATTGGAATCGCACTAATTAATCACAAATGGACAATAGCAATTATTGTTTGAATCAAAAACAAAACCGAACACGAAACCATACGAATGACTTTTGAAATCAATCAATCCTACCCAAAACGCATCGAACACTCCACATCCAACTTCAAACATCTGGCCACAAAAATCCATTGAATCTATCAAATGACAATTTCGATCCATGGAATCCTTTATTGACCATGAAGGAAAGGAACACAAGTTTTAAATGGCAAGAACGATCGTATTGACTCAATAAAAATAAAGAAACGCATTACAGTGTGGCGAAATAAAACTATGCATGCGTAACAAGAAAAACACAATGTGTGATCAATTAAAAGAATTCAATCAACGTACCACGTCCAAGTAAATAAGATTTGCTTGTATTTTATTCTAAATTGTGTAGATATAGATTAGTGAAATCAAAGTATTCATGAAAGCTTAACTAA